>JBBPBS010000077.1:494436-573348 GCA_037974835.1 Cicer judaicum
CACAAACACACCTATTGAATGCACAAGATTGGTTAGAAACCCTAATTGGACAACAATAAGCCAAGGGATGACGAAAATGATCTAAATGTTCATCCAATGACACAAACACACCTGTTGGATGAACAAGATTGGTTAGAAACCCTAATTTGACAAGAATAAGCTTAAGGAGGACGAAAATGACCTAATTGTTCATCCCATGACACAAACACACCTATTGGATGTACAAGATTGGTTAAAAACCCTAATTGGAAAAGAATAAGCCTATGGAGACCGAAAATGACCTAATTATTCATCCAATTACACAAATGAACTTATTCAATGCATAAGATTGGTTAGAAACCTTAATTGGACAAGAATAAGCCTAGGGAAGACGAATATGACCTAATTGTTCATCCAATGACACAAACACACCTATTGGATGTACAAGATTGGTTAAAAACCTTAATTGGAAAAGAATAAGCCTATGGATACCGAAAATGACCTAATTATTCATCCAATTACACAAATGAACTTATTCAATGAACAAGATTGGTTAGAAACCCTAATTGGACAAGAATAAGCCTAGGGAAGACGAATATGACCTAATTGTTCATCCAAAGACACAAATGAACTTATTTGATGCACAAGATTGGTTGAAAACCCTAATTGGACAAGAATAAGCCAAGGAAGGACGAAAATGACCTAAATGTTCATCCAATGAAACAAACACACCTATTGGATGCACAAGATTGGTTAGAAACCCTAATTGGACAAGAATAAGCCTAGGGAGGACGAAAATGACCTAAATGTTCATCCAATGACACAAACACACCTATTGGATGCACAAGATTGGTTAGAAACCCTAATTGGAAAAGAATAAGCCTATGGAGACCGAAAATGACCTAATTGTTCATCCAATTACACAAATGAACTTATTAAATGCACAAGATTGGTTAGAAACCCTAATTGGACAAGAATAAGCCTAGGGAAGACGAATATGACCTAATTGTTCATCCAAAGACACAAATGAACTTATTTGATACACACGATTGGTTGAAAACCCTAATTGGACAAGAATAAGCCAAGGAAGGATGAAAATGACCTAAATGTTCATCCAATGAAACAAACTCACCTATTGGATGCACAAGATTGGTTAGAAACCCTAATTGGACAAGAATAAGCCTAGGGAGGACGAAAATGACCTAAATGTTCATCTAATGACACAAACACACCTATTGGATGCACAAGATTGGATAGAAACCCTAATAGGACAAGAACAAGCCAAGGGATGACGAAAATGACCTAAATGTTCATCAAATGACACAAACACACCTATTGGATGCACAAAATTGGTTAAAAACCCTAATTGGAAAAGAATAAGCCTAGGGAGACTGAAAATGAGCTAATTGTTCATCCAATGACACAAACACACCTATTGGATGCACAAGATTAGTTAGAAACCCTAATTGGACAAGAATAAGCCTAGGGAGGACGAAAATGACCTAATTGTTAATCCAAAGACACAAATGAACTTATTTGATGCATAAGATTGGTTGAAAACCCTAATTGGACAAGAATAAGCCTAGGGAGGACGAAAATGAGCTAAATGTTCATCCAATGACACAAATACAGCTATGGGATGCACAAGATTCGTTGAAAACCCTAATTGGAGAAGAATAAGCCTAGGGAGGACGGAAACGACCTAAATGTTCATCCAAAGATACAAATGAACTTATTCGATGCACAAGATTGGTTGAAAACCCTAATTGGACAACAATAAGCCTAGGGAAGATGAAAATGACCTAAATGTTCATCCAATGACACAAACACACCGATTGGATGCACAAGATTCGTTAAAAACCCTAATTAGACAAGAATAAGCCTAGGGAGGTCGAAAATGACCAAAATGTTCATCCAATGACACAAACACACCTGTTGGATGAACAAGATTGGTTAGAAACCCTAATTTGAATAGAATAAGCTTAAGGAGGACGAAAATGACCTAAATGTTCATCCAATGACACAAACACACCTATTGGATGTACAAGATTGGTTAAAAACCTTAATTGGAAAAGAATAAGCCTATGGAGACCGAAAATGACCTAATTATTCATCCAATTACACAAATGAACTTATTCAATGCATAAGATTGGTTAGAAACCTTAATTGGACAAGAATAAGCCTAGTGAAGACGAATATGACCTAATTGTTCATCCAATGACACAAACACACCTATTTGATGTACAAGATTGGTTAAAAACCTTAATTGGAAAAGAATAAGCCTATGGAGACCGAAAATGACCTAATTAATCATCCAATTACACAAATGAACTTATTCAATGAACAAGATTGGTTAGAAACCCTAATTGGACAAGAATAAGCCTAGGGAAGATGAATATGACCTAATTGTTCATCCAAAGACACAAATGAACTTATTTGATGCACAAGATTGGTTGAAAACCCTAATTGGACAAGAATAAGCCAAGGAAGGACGAAAATGACCTAAATGTTCATCCAATGAAACAAACACACCTATTGGATGCACAAGATTGGTTAGAAACCCTAATAGGACAAGAAGAAGCCAAGGGATGACGAAAATGACCTAAATGTTCATCAAATGACACAAACACACCTATTGGATGCACAAAATTAGTTAGAAACCCTAATTGGACAAGAATAAGCCTAGGGAGGACGAAAATGACCTAATTGTTAATCCAAAGACACAAATGAACTTATTTGATGCATAAGATTGGTTGAAAACCCTAATTGGACAAGAATAAGCCAAGGGAGGACGAAAATGAGCTAAATGTTCATCCAATGACACAAACACAGCTATTGGATGCACAAGATTCGTTGAAAACCCTAATTGGAGAAGAATAAGCCTAGGGAGGACGGAAACAACCTAAATGTTCATCCAAAGACACAAACACACCTATTGAATGCACAAGATTGGTTAGAAACCCTAATTGGACAAGAATAAGCCAAGGGATGACGAAAATGACCTAAATGTTCATCCAATGACACAAACACACCTGTTGGATGAACAAGATTGGTTAGAAACCCTAATTTGAATAGAATAAGCTTAAGGAGGACGAAAATGACCTAATTGTTCATCCAATGACACAAACACACCTATTGGATGTACAAGATTGGTTAAAAACCCTAATTGGAAAAGAATAAGCCTATGGAGACCGAAAATGACCTAATTATTCATCCAATTACACAAATGAACTTATTCAATGCATAAGATTGGTTAGAAACCTTAATTGGACAAGAATAAGCCTAGGGAGGATGAAAATGACCTAAATGTTCATCCAATGACACAAACAAAACTATTGGATGCACAAGATTCGTTAAAAACCCTAATTAGACAAGAATAAGCCTAGGGAGGTCGAAAATGACCAAAATGTTTATCCAATGACACAAACACACCTGTTGAATGCTCAAGATTGGTTAGAAACCCTAATTGGACAAGAATAAGCCAAGGGATGACGAAAATGACCTAAATGTTCATCCAAAGACACAAATGAACTTATTTGATGCACAAGATTGGTTGAAAACCCTAATTGGACAAGAATAAGCCTAGGGAGGACGAAAATGACCTAAATGTTCATCCAATGACACAAACACACCTATTGGATGGACAAGATTGGTTAGAAACCCTAATTGGACAAGAATAAGCCAAGGGATGACGAAAATGACCTAAATGTTCATCCAATGACACAAACACACCTATTGGATGTACAAGATTGGTTAAAAACCTTAATTGGAAAAGAATAAGCCTATGGAGACCGAAAATGACCTAATTATTCATCCAATTACACAAATGAACTTATTCAATGCACAAGATTGGTTAGAAACCCTAATTGGACAAGAATAAGCCTAGGGAAGACGAATATGACCTAATTGTTCATCCAAAGACACAAATGAACTTATTTGATGCACAAGATTGGTTGAAAACCCTAATTGGACAAGAATAAGCCAAGGAAGGACGAAAATGACCTAAATGTTCGTCCAATGAAACAAACACACCTATTGGATGCACAAGATTGGTTAGAAACCCTAATCGGACAAGAATAAGCCTAGGGAGGACGAAAATGACCTAAATGTTCATCCAATGACACAAACACACCTATTGGATGCACAAGATTGGTTAGAAACCCTAATTGGACAAGAACAAGCCAAGGGATGACGAGAATGACCTAAATGTTCATAAAATGACACAAACAGACCTATTGGATGCACAAAATTGGTTAAAAACCCTAATTGGAAAAGAATAAGCCTAGGGAGACTGAAAATGAGCTAATTGTTCATCCAATGACACAAACACACCTATTGGATGCACAAGATTAGTTAGAAACCCTAATTGGACAAGAATAAGCCTATGGAGGACGAAAATGACCTAATTGTTAATCCAAAGACACAAATGAACTTATTTGATGCACAAGATTGGTTGAAAACCCTAATTGGACAAGAATAAGCCAAGGAAGGACGAAAATGACCTAAATGTTCATCCAATGAAACAAACACACCTATTGGATGCACAAGATTGGTTAGAAACCCTAATTGGACAAGAATAAGCCTAGGGAGGATGAAAATGACCTAAATGTTCATCCAATGACACAAACACACCTATTGGATGCACAAGATTGGTTAGAAACCCTAATTGGAAAAGAATAAGCCTATGGAGACCGAAAATGACCTAATTGTTCATCCAATTACACAAATGAACTTATTAAATGCACAAGATTGGTTAGAAACCCTAATTGGACAAGAATAAGCCTAGGGAAGACGAATATGACCTAATTGTTCATCCAAAGACACAAATGAACTTATTTGATGCACACGATTGGTTGAAAACCCTAATTGGACAAGAATAAGCCAAGGAAGGATGAAAATGACCTAAATGTTCATCCAATGAAACAAACTCACCTATTGGATGCACAAGATTGGTTAGAAACCCTAATTGGACAAGAATAAGCCTAGGGAGGACGAAAATGCCCTAAATGTTCATCCAATTACACAAACACACCTATTGGATGCACAAGATTGGTTAGAAACCCTAATAGGACAAGAAGAAGCCAAGGGATGACGAAAATGACCTAAATGTTCATCAAATGACACAAACACACCTATTGGATGCACAAAATTAGTTAGAAACCCTAATTGGACAAGAATAAGCCTAGGGAGGACGAAAATGACCTAATTGTTAATCCAAACACACAAATGAACTTATTTGATGCATAAGATTGGTTGAAAACCCTAATTGGACAAGAATAAGCCAAGGGAGGACGAAAATGAGCTAAATGTTCATCCAATGACACAAACACAGCTATTGGATGCACAAGATTCGTTGAAAACCCTAATTGGAGAAGAATAAGCCTAGGGAGGACGGAAACAACCTAAATGTTCATCCAAAGATACAAACACACCTATTGAATGCACAAGATTGGTTAGAAACCCTAATTGGACAAGAATAAGCCAAGGGATGACGAAAATGACCTAAATGTTCATCCAATGACACAAACACACCTGTTGGATGAACAAGATTGGTTAGAAACCCTAATTTGAATAGAATAAGCTTAAGGAGGACGAAAATGACCTAATTGTTCATCCAATGACACAAACACACCTATTGGATGTACAAGATTGGTTAAAAACCTTAATTGGAAAAGAATAAGCCTATGGAGACCGAAAAGGACCTAATTATTCATCCAATTACACAAATGAACTTATTCAATGCACAAGATTGGTTAGAAACCCTAATTGGACTAGAATAAGCCTAGGGAAGATGAATATGACCTAATTGTTCATCCAAAGACACAAATGAACTTATTTGATGCACAAGATTGGTTGAAAACCCTAATTGGACAAGAATAAGCCAAGGAAGGACGAAAATGACCTAAATGTTCATCCAATGAAACAAACACACCTATTGGATGCACAAGATTGGTTAGAAACCCTAATTGGACAAGAATAAGCCTTGGGAGGACGAAAATGACCTAATTGTTAATCCAAAGATACAAATGAACTTATTAGATGCACAAGATTGGTTGAAAACCCTAATTGGACAAGAATAAGCCTAGGGTGAACGAAATTGACCTAAATGTTCATCCAATGACCCAAACACACATATTGGATGCACAAGATTCGTTAAAAACCCTAATTAGACAAGAATAAGCCAAGGGAGGTCGAAAATGACCAAAATGTTCGTCCAATGACACAAACACACCTATTGAATGCACAAGATTGGTTAGAAACCCTAATTGGACAACAATAAGCCAAGGGATGACGAAAATGATCTAAATGTTCATCCAATGACACAAACACACCTGTTGGATGAACAAGATTGGTTAGAAACCCTAATTTGACAAGAATAAGCTTAAGGAGGACGAAAATGACCTAATTGTTCATTCAATGACACAAACACACCTATTGGATGTACAAGATTGGTTAAAAACCCTAATTGGAAAAGAATAAGCCTATGGAGACCGAAAATGACCTAATTATTCATCCAATTACACAAATGAACTTATTAAATGCATAAGATTGGTTAGAAACCTTAATTGGACAAGAATAAGCCTAGGGAAAACGAATATGACCTAATTGTTCATCCAATGACACAAACACACCTATTGGATGTACAAGATTGGTTAAAAACCTTAATTGGAAAAGAATAAGCCTATGGAGACCGAAAATGACCTAATTATTCATCCAATTACACAAATGAACTTATTCAATGAACAAGATTGGTTAGAAACCCTAATTGGACAAGAATAAGCCTAGGGAAGACGAATATGACCTAATTGTTCATCCAAAGACATAAATGAACTTATTTGATGCACAAGATTAGTTGAAAACCCTAATTGGACAAGAATAAGCCAAGGAAGGACGAAAATGACCTAAATGTTCATCCAATGAAACAAACACACCTATTGGATGCACAAGATTGGTTAGAAACCCTAATTGGACAAGAATAAGCCTAGGGAGGACGAAAATGACCTAAATGTTCATCCAATGACACAAACACACCTATTGGATGCACAAGATTGGTTAGAAACCCTAATTGGAAAAGAATAAGCCTATGGGGACCGAAAATGACCTAATTGTTCATCCAATTACACAAATGAACTTATTAAATGCACAAGATTGGTTAGAAACCCTAATTGGACAAGAATAAGCCTAGGGAAGACGAATTTGACCTAATTGTTCATCCAAAGACACAAATGAACTTATTTGATGCACACGATTGGTTGAAAACCCTAATTGGACAAGAATAAGCCAAGGAAGGATGAAAATGACCTAAATGTTCATCCAATGAAACAAACTCACCTATTGGATGCACAAGATTGGTTAGAAACCCTAATTGGACAAGAATAAGCCTAGGGAGGACGAAAATGACCTAAATGTTCATCCAATGACACAAACACACCTATTGGATGCACAAGATTGGTTAGAATCCCTAATAGGACAAGAAGAAGCCAAGGGATGACGAAAATGACCTAAATGTTCATCAAATGACACAAATACACCTATTGGATGCACAAAATTGGTTAAAAACCCTAATTGGAAAAGAATAAGCCTAGGGAGACTGAAAATGAGCTAATTGTTCATCCAATGACACAAACACACCTATTGGATGCACAAGATTAGTTAGAAACCCTAATTGGACAAGAATAAGCCTAGGGAGGACGAAAATGACCTAATTGTTAATCCAAAGACACAAATGAACTTATTTGATGCATAAGATTGGTTGAAAACCCTAATTGGACAAGAATAAGCCTAGGGAGGACGAAAATGACCTAAATGTTCATCCAATGACACAAACACACCTATTGGATGCACAAGATTGGTTAGAAACCCTAATAGGACAAGAAGAAGCCAAGGGATGACGAAAATGACCTAAATGTTCATCAAATGACACAAACACACCTATTGGATGCACAAAATTAGTTAGAAACCCTAATTGGACAAGAATAAGCCTAGGGAGGACGAAAATGACCTAATTGTTAATCGAAAGACACAAATGAACTTATTTGATGCATAAGATTGGTTGAAAACCCTAATTGGACAAGAATAAGCCAAGGAGGACGAAAATGAGCTAAATGTTCATCCAATGACACAAACACAGCTATTGGATGCACAAGATTCGTTGAAAACCCTAATTGGAGAAGAATAAGCCTAGGGAGGACGGAAACAACCTAAATGTTCATCCAAAGATACAAATGAACTTATTCGATGCACAAGATTGGTTGAAAACCCTAATTGGACAAGAATAAGCCTAGGGAGGATGAAAATGACCTAAATGTTCATCCAATGACACAAACACACCTATTGGATGCACAAGATTGGTTAGAAACCCTAATTGGAAAAGAATAAGCCTATGGAGACCGAAAATGACCTAATTGTTCATCCAATTACACAAATGAACGTATTAAATGCACAAGATTGGTTAGAAACCCTAATTGGACAAGAATAAGCCTAGGGAAGACGAATATGACCTAATTGTTCATCCAAAGACACAAATGAACTTATTTGATGCACACGATTGGTTGAAAACCCTAATTGGACAAGAATAAGCCAAGGAAGGATGAAAATGACCTAAATGTTCATCCAATGAAACAAACTCACCTATTGGATGCACAAGATTGGTTAGTAACCCTAATTGGACAAGAATAAGCCTAGGGAGGACGAAAATCACCTAGATTTTCATCCAATGACACAAACACACCTATTGGATGCACAAGATTGGTTAGAAACCCTAATAGGACAAGAACAAGCCAAGGGATGACGAAAATGACCTAAATGTTCATCAAATGACACAAACACACCTATTGGATGCACAAAATTGGTTAAAAACCCTAATTGGAAAAGAATAAGCCTAGGGAGACTGAAAGTGAGCTAATTGTTCATCCAATGACACAAACACACCTATTGGATGCACAAGATTAGTTAGAAACCCTAATTGGACAAGAATAAGCCTAGGGAGGACGAAAATGACCTAATTGTTAATCCAAAGACACAAATGAACTTATTTGATGCATAAGATTGGTTGAAAACCCTAATTGGACAAGAATAAGCCTAGGGAGGACGAAAATGACCTAAATGTTCATCCAATGACACAAACACACCTATTGGATGCACAAGATTGGTTAGAAACCCTAATAGGACAAGAAGAAGCCAAGGGATGACGAAAATGACCTAAATGTTCATCAAATGACACAAACACACCTATTGGATGCACAAAATTAGTTAGAAACCCTAATTGGACAAGAATAAGCCTAGGGAGGACGAAAATGACCTAATTGTTAATCGAAAGACACAAATGAACTTATTTGATGCATAAGATTGGTTGAAAACCCTAATTGGACAAGAATAAGCCAAGGGAGGACGAAAATGAGCTAAATGTTCATCCAATGACACAAACACAGCTATTGGATGCACAAGATTCGTTGAAAACCCTAATTGGAGAAGAATAAGCCTAGGGAGGACGGAAACAACCTAAATGTTCATCCAAAGATACAAATGAACTTATTCGATGCACAAGATTGGTTGAAAACCCTAATTGGACAAGAATAAGCCTAGGGAGGATGAAAATGACCTAAATGTTCATCCAATGACACAAACACACCTATTGGATGCACAAGATTGGTTAGAAACCCTAATTGGAAAAGAATAAGCCTATGGAGACCGAAAATGACCTAATTGTTCATCCAATTACACAAATGAACTTATTAAATGCACAAGATTGGTTAGAAACCCTAATTGGACAAGAATAAGCCAAGGGATGACGAAAATGACCTAAATGTTCATCCAATGACACAAACACACCTGTTGGATGAACAAGATTGGTTAGAAACCCTAATTTGAATAGAATAAGCTTAAGGAGGACGAAAATGACCTAATTGTTCATCCAATGACACAAACACACCTATTGGATGTACAAGATTGGTTAAAAACCTTAATTGGAAAAGAATAAGCCTATGGAGACCGAAAAGGACCTAATTATTCATCCAATTACACAAATGAACTTATTCAATGCACAAGATTGGTTAGAAACCCTAATTGGACAAGAATAAGCCTAGGGAAGATTAATATGACCTAATTGTTCATCCAAAGACACAAATGAACTTATTTGATGCACAAGATTGGTTGAAAACCCTAATTGGACAAGAATAAGCCAAGGAAGGACCAAAATGACCTAAATGTTCATCCAATGAAACAAACACACCTATTGGATGCACAAGATTGGTTAGAAACCCTAATTGGACAAGAATAAGCCTAGGGAGGACGAAAATGACCTAAATGTTCATCAAATAACACAAACACACCTATTGGATGCACAAAATTGGTTAAAAACCCTAATTGGAAAAGAATAAGCCTAGGGAGACTGAAAATGAGCTAATTGTTCATCCAATGACACAAACACACCTATTGGATGCACAAGATTAGTTAGAAACCCTAATTCGACAAGAATAAGCCTAGGGAGGACGAAAATGACCTAATTGTTAATCCAAAGACACAAATGAACTTATTTGATGCACAAGATTGGTTGAAAACCCTAATTGGACAAGAATAAGCCTAGGGAGGACGAAATTGACCTAAATGTTCATCCAACGACCCAAACACACATATTGGATGCACAAGATTCGTTAAAAACCCTAATTAGACAAGAATAAGCCAAGGGAGGTCGAAAATGACCAAAATGTTCGTCCAACGACACAAACACATCTATTGAATGCACATGATTGGTTAGAAACCCTAATTGGACAACAATAAGCCAAGGGATGACGAAAATGATCTAAATGTTCATCCAATGACACAAACACACCTGTTGGATGAACAAGATTGGTTAGAAACCCTAATTTGACAAGAATAAGCTTAAGGAGGACGAAAATGACCTAATTGTTCATCCAATGACACAAACACACCTATTGGATGTACAAGATTGGTTAAAAACCCTAATTGGAAAAGAATAAGCCTATGGAGACCGAAAATGACCTAATTATTCATCCAATTACACAAATGAACTTATTCAATGCATAAGATTGGTTAGAAACCTTAATTGGACAAGAATAAGCCTAGGGAAGACGAATATGACCTAATTGTTCATCCAATGACACAAACACACCTATTGGATGTACAAGATTGGTTAAAAACCTTAATTGGAAAAGAATAAGCCTATGGAGACCGAAAATGACCTAATTATTCATCCAATTACACAAATGAACTTATTCAATGAACAAGATTGGTTAGAAACCCTAATTGGACAAGAATAAGCCTAGGGAAGACGAATATGACCTAATTGTTCATCCAAAGACACAAATGAACTTATTTGATGCACAAGATTGGTTGAAAACCCTAATTGGACAAGAATAAGCCAAGGAAGGACGAAAATGACCTAAATGTTCATCCAATGAAACAAACACACCTATTGGATGCACAAGATTGGTTAGAAACCCTAATAGGACAAGAAGAAGCCAAGGGATGACGAAAATGACCTAAATGTTCATCAAATGACACAAACACACCTATTGGATGCACAAGATTAGTTAGAAACCCTAATTGGACAAGAATAAGCCTAGGGAGGACGAAAATGACCTAATTGTTAATCGAAAGACACAAATGAACTTATTTGATGCATAAGATTGGTTGAAAACCCTAATTGGACAAGAATAAGCCAAGGGAGGACGAAAATGAGCTAAATGTTCATCCAATGACACAAACACAGCTATTGGATGCACAAGATTCGTTGAAAACCCTAATTGGAGAAGAATAAGCCTAGGGAGGACGGAAACAACCTAAATGTTCATCCAAAGATACAAATGAACTTATTCGATGCACAAGATTGGTTGAAAACCCTAATTGGACAAGAATAAGCCTAGGGAGGATGAAAATGACCTAAATGTTCATCCAATGACACAAACACACCTATTGGATGCACAAGATTGGTTAGAAACCCTAATTGGAAAAGAATAAGCCTATGGAGACCGAAAATGACCTAATTGTTCATCCAATTACACAAATGAACTTATTAAATGCACAAGATTGGTTAGAAACCCTAATTGGACAAGAATAAGCCTAGGGAAGACGAATATGACCTAATTGTTCATCCAAAGACACAAATGAACTTATTTGATGCACACGATTGGTTGAAAACCCTAATTGGACAAGAATAAGCCAAGGAAGGATGAAAATGATCTAAATGTTCATCCAATGAAACAAACTCACCTATTGGATGCACAAGATTGGTTAGAAATCCTAATTGGACAAGAATAAGCCTAGGGAGGACGAAAATCACCTAAATGTTCATCCAATGACACAAACACACCTATTGGATGCACAAGATTGGTTAGAAACCCTAATAGGACAAGAACAAGCCAAGGGATGACGAAAATGACCTAAATGTTCATCAAATGACACAAACACACCTATTGGATGCACAAAATTGGTTAAAAACCCTAATTGGAAAAGAATAAGCCTAGGGAGACTGAAAATGAGCTAATTGTTCATCCAATGACACAAACACACCTATTGGATGCACAAGATTAGTTAGAAACCCTAATTGGACAAGAATAAGCCTAGGGAGGACGAAAATGACCTAATTGTTAATCCAAAGACACAAATGAACTTATTTGATGCATAAGATTGGTTGAAAACCCTAATTGGACAAGAATAAGCCTAGGGAGGACGAAAATGACCTAAATGTTCATCCAATGACACAAACACACCTATTGGATGCACAAGATTGGTTAGAAACCCTAATAGGACAAGAAGAAGCCAAGGGATGACGAAAATGACCTAAATGTTCATCAAATGACACAAACACACCTATTGGATGCACAAAATTAGTTAGAAACCCTAATTGGACAAGAATAAGCCTAAGGAGGACGAAAATGACCTAATTGTTAATCGAAAGACACAAATGAACTTATTTGATGCATAAGATTGGTTGAAAACCCTAATTGGACAAGAATAAGCCAAGGGAGGACGAAAATGAGCTAAATGTTCATCCAATGACACAAACACAGCTATTGGATGCACAAGATTCGTTGAAAACCCTAATTGGAGAAGAATAAGCCTAGGGAGGACGAAAACAACCTAAATGTTCATCCAAAGATACAAATGAACTTATTCGATGCACAAGATTGGTTGAAAACCCTAATTGGACAAGAATAAGCCTAGGGAGGATGAAAATGACCTAAATGTTCATCCAATGACACAAACACACCTATTGGATGCACAAGATTGGTTAGAAACCCTAATTGGAAAAGAATAAGCCTATGGAGACCGAAAATGACCTAATTGTTCATCCAATTACACAAATGAACTTATTAAATGCACAAGATTGGTTAGAAACCCTAATTGGACAAGAATAAGCCAAGGGATGACGAAAATGACCTAAATGTTCATCCAATGACACAAACACACCTGTTGGATGAACAAGATTGGTTAGAAACCCTAATTTGAATAGAATAAGCTTAAGGAGGACGAAAATGACCTAATTGTTCATCCAATGACACAAACACACCTATTGGATGTACAAGAGTGGTTAAAAACCTTAATTGGAAAAGAATAAGCCTATGGAGACCGAAATGACCTAATTATTCATCCAATTACACAAATGAACTTATTCAATGCACAAGATTGGTTAGAAACCCTAATTGGACAAGAATAAGCCTAGGGAAGACGAATATGACCTAATTGTTCATCCAAAGACACAAATGAATTTATTTGATGCACAAGATTGGTTGAAAACCCTAATTGGACAAGAATAAGCCAAGGAAGGACGAAAATGACCTAAATGTTCATCCAATGAAACAAACACACCTATTGGATGCACAAGATTGGTTAGAAACCCTAATAGGACAAGAAGAAGCCAAGGGATGACGAAAATGACCTAAATGTTCATCAAATGACACAAACACACCTATTGGATGCACAAAATTAGTTAGAAACCCTAATTGGACAAGAATAAGCCTAGGGAGGACGAAAATGACCTAATTGTTAATCCAAAGACACAAATGAACTTATTTGATGCATAAGATTGGTTGAAAACCCTAATTGGACAAGAATAAGCCAAGGGAGGACGAAAATGAGCTAAATGTTCATCCAATGACACAAACACAGCTATTGGATGCACAAGATTCGTTGAAAACCCTAATTGGAGAAGAATAAGCCTAGGGAGGACGGAAACAACCTAAATGTTCATCCAAAGACACAAACACACCTATTGAATGCACAAGATTGGTTAGAAACCCTAATTGGACAAGAATAAGCCAAGGGATGACGAAAATGACCTAAATGTTCATCCAATGACACAAACACACCTGTTGGATGAACAAGATTGGTTAGAAACCCTAATTTGAATAGAATAAGCTTAAGGAGGACGAAAATGACCTAATTGTTCATCCAATGACACAAACACACCTATTGGATGTACAAGATTGGTTAAAAACCTTAATTGGAAAAGAATAAGCCTATGGAGACCGAAAAGGACCTAATTATTCATCCAATTACACAAATGAACTTATTCAATGCACAAGATTGGTTAGAAACCCTAATTGGACAAGAATAAGCCTAGGGAAGATTAATATGACCTAATTGTTCATCCAAAGACACAAATGAACTTATTTGATGCACAAGATTGGTTGAAAACCCTAATTGGACAAGAATAAGCCAAGGAAGGACCAAAATGACCTAAATGTTCATCCAATGAAACAAACACACCTATTGGATGCACAAGATTGGTTAGAAACCCTAATTGGACAAGAATAAGCCTAGGGAGGACGAAAATGACCTAAATGTTCATCAAATAACACAAACACACCTATTGGATGCACAAAATTGGTTAAAAACCCTAATTGGAAACGAATAAGCCTAGGGAGACTGAAAATGAGCTAATTGTTCATCCAATGACACAAACACACCTATTGGATGTACAAGATTGGGTAAAAACCTTAATTGGAAAAGAATAAGCCTATGGAGACCGAAAAGGACCTAATTATTCATCCAATTACACAAATGAACTTATTCAATGCACAAGATTGGTTAGAAACCCTAATTGGACAAGAATAAGCCTAGGGAAGATGAATATGACCTAATTGTTCATCCAAAGACACAAATGAACTTATTTGATGCACAAGATTGGTTGAAAACCCTAATTGGACAAGAATAAGCCAAGGAAGGACCAAAATGACCTAAATGTTCATCCAATGAAACAAACACACCTATTGGATGCACAAGATTGGTTAGAAACCCTAATTGGACAAGAATAAGCCTAGGGAGGACGAAAATGACCTAAATGTTCATCAAATAACACAAACACACCTATTGGATGCACAAAATTGGTTAAAAACCCTAATTGGAAACGAATAAGCCTAGGGAGACTGAAAATGAGCTAATTGTTCATCCAATGACACAAACACACCTATTGGATGCACAAGATTAGTTAGAAACCCTAATTCGACAAGAATAAGCCTAGGGAGGACGAAAATGACCTAATTGTAAATCCAAAGACACAAATGAACTCATTTGATGCACAAGATTGGTTGAAAACCCTAATTGGACAAGAATAAGCCTAGGGAGAACGAAATTGACCTAAATGTTCATCCAATGACCCAAACACACATATTGGATGCACAAGATTCGTTAAAAACCCTAATTAGACAAGAATAAGCCAAGGGAGGTCGAAAATGACCAAAATGTTCGTCCAATGACACAAACACACCTATTGAATGCACAAGATTGGTTAGAAACCCTAATTGGACAACAATAAGCCTAGGGAGGACGAAAATGACCTAAATGTTCATCCAATGACACAAACTCACCTATTGGATGCACAAGATTGGTTAGAAACCCTAATTGGAAAAGAATAAGCCTATGGAGACTGAAAATGACCTAATTGTTCATCCAATTACACAAATGAACTTATTAAATGCACAAGATTGGTTAGAAACCGTAATTGGACAAGAATAAGCCTAGGGAAGACGAATATGACCTAATTGTTCATCCAAAGACACAAATGAACTTATTTGATGCACACGATTGGTTGAAAACCCTAATTGGACAAGAATAAGCCAAGGAAGGATGAAAATGACCTAAATGTTCATCCAATGAAACAAACTCACCTATTGGATGCACAAGATTGGTTAGAAACCCTAATTGGACAAGAATAAGCCTAGGGAGGACGAAAATGACCTAAATGTTCATCCAATGACACAAACACACCTATTGGATGCACAAGATTGGTTAGAAACCCTAATAGGACAAGAAGAAGCCAAGGGATGACGAAAATGACCTAAATGTTCATCAAATGACACAAACACACCTATTGGATGCACAAAATTAGTTAGAAACCCTAATTGGACAAGAATAAGCCTAGGGAGGACGAAAATGACCTAATTGTTAATCGAAAGACACAAATGAACTTATTTGATGCATAA
The DNA here is from genome assembly GCA_037974835.1 of Cicer judaicum. Taxonomy (NCBI): domain Eukaryota; kingdom Viridiplantae; phylum Streptophyta; class Magnoliopsida; order Fabales; family Fabaceae; genus Cicer; species Cicer judaicum. Next base: position 510,861 of record JBBPBS010000077.1, read on the forward strand.
GATTGGTTGAAAACCCTAATTGGACAAGAATAAGCCAAGGGAGGACGAAAATGAGCTAAATGTTCATCCAATGACACAAACACAGCTATTGGATGCACAAGATTCGTTGAAAACCCTAATTGGAGAAGAATAAGCCTAGGGAGGACGGAAACAACCTAAATGTTCATCCAAAGATACAAATGAACTTATTCGATGCACAAGATTGGTTGAAAACCCTAATTGGACAAGAATAAGCCTAGGGAGGATGAAAATGACCTAAATGTTCATCCAATGACACAAACACACCTATTGGATGCACAAGATTGGTTAGAAACCCTAATTGGAAAAGAATAAGCCTATGGAGACCGAAAATGACCTAATTGTTCATCCAATTACACAAATGAACTTATTCAATGAACAAGATTGGTTAGAAACCCTAATTGGACAAGAATAAGCCTAGGGAAGACGAATATGACCTAATTGTTCATCCAAAGACACAAATGAACTTATTTGATGCACAAGATTGGTTGAAAACCCTAATTGGACAAGAATAAGCCAAGGAAGGACGAAAATGACCTAAATGTTCATCCAATGAAACAAACACACCTATTGGATGCACAAGATTGGTTAGAAACCCTAATTGGACAAGAATAAGCCTAGGGAGGACGAAAATGACCTAAATGTTCATCCAATGAAACAAACACACCTATTGGATGCACAAGATTGGTTAGAAACCCTAATTGGAAAAGAATAAGCCTATGGAGACCGAAAATGACCTAATTGTTCATCCAATTACACAAATGAACTTATTAAATGCACAAGATTGGTTAGAAACCCTAATTGGACAAGAATAAGCCTAGGGAAGACGAATATGACCTAATTGTTCATCCAAAGACACAAATGAACTTATTTGATGCACACGATTGGTTGAAAACCCTAATTGGACAAGAATAAGCCAAGGAAGGATGAAAATGACCTAAATGTTCATCCAATGAAACAAACTCACCTATTGGATGCACAAGATTGGTTAGAAACCCTAATTGGACAAGAATAAGCCTAGGGAGGACGAAAATGCCCTAAATGTTCATCCAATTACACAAACACACCTATTGGATGCACAAGATTGGTTAGAAACCCTAATAGGACAAGAAGAAGCCAAGGGATGACGAAAATGACCTAAATGTTCATCAAATGACACAAACACACCTATTGGATGCACAAAATTAGTTAGAAACCCTAATTGGACAAGAATAAGCCTAGGGAGGACGAAAATGACCTAATTGTTAATCCAAACACACAAATGAACTTATTTGATGCATAAGATTGGTTGAAAACCCTAATTGGACAAGAATAAGCCAAGGGAGGACGAAAATGAGCTAAATGTTCATCCAATGACACAAACACAGCTATTGGATGCACAAGATTCGTTGAAAACCCTAATTGGAGAAGAATAAGCCTAGGGAGGACGGAAACAACCTAAATGTTCATCCAAAGATACAAATGAACTTATTCGATGCACAAGATTGGTTGAAAACCCTAATTCGACAAGAATAAGCCTAGGGAGGATGAAAATGACCTAAATGTTCATCCAATGACACAAACACACCGATTGGATGGACAAGATTCGTTAAAAACCCTAATTAGACAAGAATAAGCCTAGGGAGGTCGAAAATGACCAAAATGTTCATCCAATGACACAAACACACCTATTGAATGCACAAGATTGGTTAGAAACCCTAATTGGACAAGAATAAGCCAAGGGATCACGAAAATGACCTAAATGTTCATCCAATGACACAAACACACCTGTTGGATGAACAAGATTGGTTAGAAACCCTAATTTGAATAGAATAAGCTTAAGGAGGACGAAAATGACCTAATTGTTCATCCAATGACACAAACACACCTATTGGATGTACAAGATTGGTTAAAAACCTTAATTGGAAAAGAATAAGCCTATGGAGACCGAAATGACCTAATTATTCATCCAATTACACAAATGAACTTATTCAATGCACAAGATTGGTTAGAAACCCTAATTGGACAAGAATAAGCCTAGGGAAGACGAATATGACCTAATTGTTCATCCAAAGACACAAATGAACTTATTTGATGCACAAGATTGGTTGAAAACCCTAATTGGACAAGAATAAGCCAAGGAAGGACGAAAATGACCTAAATGTTCATCCAATGAAACAAACACACCTATTGGATGCACAAGATTGGTTAGAAACCCTAATAGGACAAGAAGAAGCCAAGGGATGACGAAAATGACCTAAATGTTCATCAAATGACACAAACACACCTATTGGATGCACAAAATTAGTTAGAAACCCTAATTGGACAAGAATAAGCCTATGGAGGACGAAAATGACCTAATTGTTAATCAAAAGACACAAACACACCTATTGGATGCACAAGATTAGTTAGAAACCCTAATTCGACAAGAATAAGCCTAGGGAGGACGAATATGACCTAATTGTTCATCCAAAGACACAAATGAACTTATTTGATGCACAAGATTGGTTGAAAACCCTAATTGGACAAGAATAAGCCAAGGAAGGACGAAAATGACCTAAATGTTCATCCAATGAAACAAACACACCTATTGGATGCACAAGATTGGTTAGAAACCCTAATTGGACAAGAATAAGCCTAGGGAGGACGAAAATGACCTAAATGTTCATCCAATGACACAAACACACCTATTGGATGCACAAGATTGGTTAGAAACCCTAATTGGAAAAGAATAAGCCTATGGAGACCGAAAATGACCTAATTGTTCATCCAATTACACAAATGAACTTATTAAATGCACAAGATTGGTTAGAAACCCTAATTGGACAAGAATAAGCCTAGGGAAGACGAATTTGACCTAATTGTTCATCCAAAGACACAAATGAACTTATTTGATGCACACGATTGGTTGAAAACCCTAATTGGACAAGAATAAGCCAAGGAAGGATGAAAATGACCTAAATGTTCATCCAAAGACACAAATGAACTTATTTGATGCATAAGATTGGTTGAAAACCCTAATTGGACAAGAATAAGCCAAGGGAGGACGAAAATGAGCTAAATGTTCATCCAATGACACAAACACAGCTATTGGATGCACAAGATTCGTTGAAAACCCTAATTGGAGAAGAATAAGCCTAGGGAGGACGAAAACAACCTAAATGTTCATCCAAAGATACAAATGAACTTATTCGATGCACAAGATTGGTTGAAAACCCTAATTGGACAAGAATAAGCCTAGGGAGGATGAAAATGACCTAAATGTTCATCCAATGACACAAACACACCTATTGGATGCACAAGATTGGTTAGAAACCCTAATTGGAAAAGAATAAGCCTATGGAGACCGAAAATGACCTAATTGTTCATCCAATTACACAAATGAACTTATTAAATGCACAAGATTGGTTAGAAACCCTAATTGGACAAGAATAAGCCAAGGGATGACGAAAATGACCTAAATGTTCATCCAATGACACAAACACACCTGTTGGATGAACAAGATTGGTTAGAAACCCTAATTTGAATAGAATAAGCTTAAGGAGGACGAAAATGACCTAATTGTTCATCCAATGACACAAACACACCTATTGGATGTACAAGATTGGTTAAAAACCTTAATTGGAAAAGAATAAGCCTATGGAGACCGAAAAGGACCTAATTATTCATCCAATTACACAAATGAACTTATTCAATGCACAAGATTGGTTAGAAACCCTAATTGGACAAGAATAAGCCTAGGGAAGATTAATATGACCTAATTGTTCATCCAAAGACACAAATGAACTTATTTGATGCACAAGATTGGTTGAAAACCCTAATTGGACAAGAATAAGCCAAGGAAGGACCAAAATGACCTAAATGTTCATCCAATGAAACAAACACACCTATTGGATGCACAAGATTGGTTAGAAACCCTAATTGGACAAGAATAAGCCTAGGGAGGACGAAAATGACCTAAATGTTCATCAAATAACACAAACACACCTATTGGATGCACAAAATTGGTTAAAAACCCTAATTGGAAACGAATAAGCCTAGGGAGACTGAAAATGAGCTAATTGTTCATCCAATGACACAAACACACCTATTGGATGTACAAGATTGGGTAAAAACCTTAATTGGAAAAGAATAAGCCTATGGAGACCGAAAAGGACCTAATTATTCATCCAATTACACAAATGAACTTATTCAATGCACAAGATTGGTTAGAAACCCTAATTGGACAAGAATAAGCCTAGGGAAGATGAATATGACCTAATTGTTCATCCAAAGACACAAATGAACTTATTTGATGCACAAGATTGGTTGAAAACCCTAATTGGACAAGAATAAGCCAAGGAAGGACCAAAATGACCTAAATGTTCATCCAATGAAACAAACACACCTATTGGATGCACAAGATTGGTTAGAAACCCTAATTGGACAAGAATAAGCCTAGGGAGGACGAAAATGACCTAAATGTTCATCAAATAACACAAACACACCTATTGGATGCACAAAATTGGTTAAAAACCCTAATTGGAAACGAATAAGCCTAGGGAGACTGAAAATGAGCTAATTGTTCATCCAATGACACAAACACACCTATTGGATGCACAAGATTAGTTAGAAACCCTAATTCGACAAGAATAAGCCTAGGGAGGACGAAAATGACCTAATTGTAAATCCAAAGACACAAATGAACTCATTTGATGCACAAGATTGGTTGAAAACCCTAATTGGACAAGAATAAGCCTAGGGAGAACGAAATTGACCTAAATGTTCATCCAATGACCCAAACACACATATTGGATGCACAAGATTCGTTAAAAACCCTAATTAGACAAGAATAAGCCAAGGGAGGTCGAAAATGACCAAAATGTTCGTCCAATGACACAAACACACCTATTGAATGCACAAGATTGGTTAGAAACCCTAATTGGACAACAATAAGCCTAGGGAGGACGAAAATGACCTAAATGTTCATCCAATGACACAAACTCACCTATTGGATGCACAAGATTGGTTAGAAACCCTAATTGGAAAAGAATAAGCCTATGGAGACTGAAAATGACCTAATTGTTCATCCAATTACACAAATGAACTTATTAAATGCACAAGATTGGTTAGAAACCCTAATTGGACAAGAATAAGCCTAGGGAAGACGAATATGACCTAATTGTTCATCCAAAGACACAAATGAACTTATTTGATGCACACGATTGGTTGAAAACCCTAATTGGACAAGAATAAGCCAAGGAAGGATGAAAATGACCTAAATGTTCATCCAATGAAACAAACTCACCTATTGGATGCACAAGATTGGTTAGAAACCCTAATTGGACAAGAATAAGCCTAGGGAGGACGAAAATGACCTAAATGTTCATCCAATGACACAAACACACCTATTGGATGCACAAGATTGGTTAGAAACCCTAATAGGACAAGAAGAAGCCAAGGGATGACGAAAATGACCTAAATGTTCATCAAATGACACAAACACACCTATTGGATGCACAAAATTGGTTAAAAACCCTAATTGGAAAAGAATAAGCCTAGGGAGACTGAAAATGAGCTAATTGTTCATCCAATGACACAAACACACCTATTGGATGCACAAGATTGGTTAGAAACCCTAATTGGACAAGAATAAGCCTAGGGAGGACGAAAATGACCTAAATGTTCATCCAATGACACAAACACACCTATTGGATGCACAAGATTGGTTAGAAACCCTAATTGGAAAAGAATAAGCCTATGGGGACCGAAAATGACCTAATTGTTCATCCAATTACACAAATGAACTTATTAAATGCACAAGATTGGTTAGAAACCCTAATTGGACAAGAATAAGCCTAGGGAAGACGAATTTGACCTAATTGTTCATCCAAAGACACAAATGAACTTATTTGATGCACACGATTGGTTGAAAACCCTAATTGGACAAGAATAAGCCAAGGAAGGATGAAAATGACCTAAATGTTCATCCAAAGACACAAATGAACTTATTTGATGCATAAGATTGGTTGAAAACCCTAATTGGACAAGAATAAGCCAAGGGAGGACGAAAATGAGCTAAATGTTCATCCAATGACACAAACACAGCTATTGGATGCACAAGATTCGTTGAAAACCCTAATTGGAGAAGAATAAGCCTAGGGAGGACGAAAACAACCTAAATGTTCATCCAAAGATACAAATGAACTTATTCGATGCACAAGATTGGTTGAAAACCCTAATTGGACAAGAATAAGCCTAGGGAGGATGAAAATGACCTAAATGTTCATCCAATGACACAAACACACCTATTGGATGCACAAGATTGGTTAGAAACCCTAATTGGAAAAGAATAAGCCTATGGAGACCGAAAATGACCTAATTGTTCATCCAATTACACAAATGAACTTATTAAATGCACAAGATTGGTTAGAAACCCTAATTGGACAAGAATAAGCCAAGGGATGACGAAAATGACCTAAATGTTCATCCAATGACACAAACACACCTGTTGGATGAACAAGATTGGTTAGAAACCCTAATTTGAATAGAATAAGCTTAAGGAGGACGAAAATGACCTAATTGTTCATCCAATGACACAAACACACCTATTGGATGTACAAGAGTGGTTAAAAACCTTAATTGGAAAAGAATAAGCCTATGGAGAACGAAATGACCTAATTATTCATCCAATTACACAAATGAACTTATTCAATGCACAAGATTGGTTAGAAACCCTAATTGGACAAGAATAAGCCTAGGGAAGACGAATATGACCTAATTGTTCATCCAAAGACACAAATGAATTTATTTGATGCACAAGATTGGTTGAAAACCCTAATTGGACAAGAATAAGCCAAGGAAGGACGAAAATGACCTAAATGTTCATCCAATGAAACAAACACACCTATTGGATGCACAAGATTGGTTAGAAACCCTAATAGGACAAGAAGAAGCCAAGGGATGACGAAAATGACCTAAATGTTCATCAAATGACACAAACACACCTATTGGATGCACAAAATTAGTTAGAAACCCTAATTGGACAAGAATAAGCCTAGGGAGGACGAAAATGACCTAATTGTTAATCCAAAGACACAAATGAACTTATTTGATGCATAAGATTGGTTGAAAACCCTAATTGGACAAGAATAAGCCTAGGGAGGACGAAAATGACCTAAATGTTCATCCAATGACACAAACACACCTATTGGATGCACAAGATTGGTTAGAAACCCTAATAGGACAAGAACAAGCCAAGGGATGACTAAAATGACCTAAATGTTCATCAAATGACACAAACACACCTATTGGATGCACAAAATTGGTTAAAAACCCTAATTGGAAAAGAATAAGCCTAGGGAGACTGAAAATGAGCTAATTGTTCATCCAATGACACAAACACACCTATTGGATGCACAAGATTAGTTAGAAACCCTAATTGGACAAGAATAAGCCTAGGGAGGACGAAAATGACCTAATTGTTAATCCAAACACACAAATGAAGTTATTTGATGCATAAGATTGGTTGAAAACCCTAATTGGACAAGAATAAGCCTAGGGAGGACGAAAATGACCTAAATGTTCATCCAATGACACAAACACACCTATTGGATGCACAAGATTGGTTGAAAACCCTAATTGGACAGGAATAAGTCTAGGGAGGACGGAAATGACCTAAATGTTCGTCCAATGACACAAACACACCTATTGGATGGACAAGATTGGTTAGAAACCCTAATTGGACAAGAATAAGCCTAGGGAGGTCGAAAATGACCAAAATGTTCATCCAATGACACAAACACACCTATTGAATGCACAAGATTGGTTAGAAACCCTAATTGGACAAGAATAAGCCAAGGGATGACGAAAATGACCTAAATGTTCATCCAATGACACAAACACACCTATTGGATGCACAAGATTGGTTAAAAACCCTAATTGGAAAAGAATAAGCCTATGGAGACCGAAAATGACCTAATTGTTCATCCAATTACACAAATGAACTTATTAAATGCACAAGATTGGTTAGAAACCCTAATTAGACAAGAATAATAGCCTAGGGATGACGAATATGACCTAATTGTTCATCCAAAGACACAAATGAACTTATTTGATCCACAAGATTGGTTGAAAACCCTCATTGGACAAGAATAAGCAAAGGACGGATGAAAATGACCTAAATGTTCATCCAATGAAACAAACACACCTATTGGATGCACAAGATTGGTTAGAAACCCTAATTGGACAAGAATAAGCCTAGGGAGGACGAAAATGACCTAAATGTTCATCCAATGACACAAACACACCTATTGGATGCACAACATTGGTTGAAAACCCTAATTGGACAAGATTAAGCATAGGGACGACGAAAATGACCTAAATGTTCATCCAATTACACAAACACACGTATTGGATGCACAAGATTGGTTAGAAATCCTTATTGCACAAGAATAAGCCTAGGGAGGACGAAAATGACCTAATTGTTCATCCAATGACACAAACACACCTATTGGATGCACAAGATTGGTTAGAAACCCTAATTGGACAAGAATAAGCCTAGGGAGGACCAAAATAACCTAAATGTTCATCCAATGACACAAACACACCTATTGGATGCACAAGATTTGTTGAAAACCCTAATTGGACAAGAATAAGCCTCGGGAGGACGAAAATGACCTAAATGTTCATCCAATGACACAAACACACCTATTGGATGAACAAGATTGGTTAGAAACCCTAATTGGACAAGAATCAGTTTAGGGAGGACGAAAATGACCTAAATGTTCATCCAATGACACAACCACACCTATTGGATGCACAAGATTGGTTAGAAACCCTAATTGGACAAGAATAAGCCTAGGGAGGACGAAAATGACCTAAATGTTCATCCAATGACACAAACACACCTATTGGATGCACAAGATTGGTTAGAAACCCTAATTGGAAAAGAATAAGCCTATGGAGACCGAAAATGACCTAATTATTCATCCAATTACACAAATGAACTTATTCAATGAACAAGATTGGTTAGAAACCCTAATTGGACAAGAATAAGCCTAGGGAAGACGAATATGACCTAATTGTTCATCCAAAGACACAAATGAACTTATTTGATGCACAAGATTGGTTGAAAACCCTAATTGGACAAGAATAAGCCAAGGAAGGACGAAAATGACCTAAATGTTCATCCAATGAAACAAACACACCTATTGGATGCACAAGATTGGTTAGAAACCCTAATAGGACAAGAAGAAGCCAAGGGAGGACGAAAATGACCTAAATGTTCATCAAATGACACAAACACACCTATTGGATGCACAAAATTAGTTAGAAACCCTAATTGGACAAGAATAAGCCTAGGGAGGACGAAAATGACCTAATTGTTAATCCAAAGACACAAATGAACTTATTTGATGCATAAGATTGGTTGAAAACCCTAATTGGACAAGAATAAGCCAAGGGAGGACGAAAATGAGCTAAATGTTCATCCAATGACACAAACACAGCTATTGGATGCACAAGATTCGTTGAAAACCCTAATTGGAGAAGAATAAGCCTAGGGAGGACGGAAACAACCTAAATGTTCATCCAAAGATACAAATGAACTTATTCGATGCACAAGATTGGTTGAAAACCCTAATTGGACAAGAATAAGCCTAGGGAGGATGAAAATGACCTAAATGTTCATCCAATGACACAAACACACCTATTGGATGCACAAGATTGGTTAGAAACCCTAATTGGAAAAGAATAAGCCTATGGAAACCGAAAATGACCTAATTGTTCATCCAATTACACAAATGAACTTATTAAATGCACAAGATTGGTTAGAAACCCTAATTGGACAAGAATAAGCCTAGGGAAGACGAATATGACCTAATTGTTCATCCAAAGACACAAATGAACTTATTTGATGCACACGATTGGTTGAAAACCCTAATTGGACAAGAATAAGCCAAGGAAGGATGAAAATGACCTAAATGTTCATCCAATGAAACAAACTCACCTATTGGATGCACAAGATTGGTTAGAAACCCTAATTGGACAAGAATAAGCCTAGGGAGGACGAAAATGACCTAAATGTTCATCCAATGACACAAACACACCTATTGGATGCACAAGATTGGTTAGAAACACTAATAGGACAAGAACAAGCCAAGGGATGACGAAAATGACCAAAATGATTATCAAATGACACAAACACACCTATTGGATGCACAAAATTGGTTAAAAACCCTAATTGGAAAAGAATAAGCCTAGGGAGACTGAAAATGAGCTAATTGTTCATCCAATGACACAAACACACCTATTGGATGCACAAGATTAGTTAGAAACCCTAATTGGACAAGAATAAGCCTAGGGAGGACGAAAATGACCTAATTGTTAATCCAAAGACACAAATGAACTTATTTGATGCATAAGATTGGTTGAAAACCCTAATTGGACAAGAATAAGCCTAGGGAGGACGAAAATGACCTAAATGTTCATCCAATGACACAAACACACCTATTGGATGCACAAGATTGGTTAGAAACCCTAATAGGACAAGAAGAAGCCAAGGGATGACGAAAATGACCTAAATGTTCATCAAATGACACAAAAACACCTATTGGATGCACAAGATTGGTTAGAAACCCTAATTGGACAAGAATAAGCCTAGGGAAGACGAATTTGACCTAATTGTTCATCCAAAGACACAAATGAACTTATTTGATGCACACGATTGGTTGAAAACCCTAATTGGACAAGAATAAGCCAAGGAAGGATGAAAATGACCTAAATGTTAATCCAAAGACACAAATGAACTTATTTGATGCATAAGATTGGTTGAAAACCCTAATTGGACAAGAATAAGCCAAGGGAGGACGAAAATGAGCTAAATGTTCATCCAATGACACAAACACAGCTATTGGATGCACAAGATTCGTTGAAAACCCTAATTGGAGAAGAATAAGCCTAGGGAGGACGAAAACAACCTAAATGTTCATCCAAAGATACAAATGAACTTATTCGATGCACAAGATTGGTTGAAAACCCTAATTGGACAAGAATAAGCCTAGGGAGGATGAAAATGACCTAAATGTTCATCCAATGACACAAACACACCTATTGGATGCACAAGATTGGTTAGAAACCCTAATTGGAAAAGAATAAGCCTATGGAGACCGAAAATGACCTAATTGTTCATCCAATTACACAAATGAACTTATTAAATGCACAAGATTGGTTAGAAACCCTAATTGGACAAGAATAAGCCAAGGGATGACGAAAATGACCTAAATGTTCATCCAATGACACAAACACACCTGTTGGATGAACAAGATTGGTTAGAAACCCTAATTTGAATAGAATAAGCTTAAGGAGGACGAAAATGACCTAATTGTTCATCCAATGACACAAACACACCTATTGGATGTACAAGATTGGTTAAAAACCTTAATTGGAAAAGAATAAGCCTATGGAGACCGAAAAGGACCTAATTATTCATCCAATTACACAAATGAACTTATTCAATGCACAAGATTGGTTAGAAACCCTAATTGGACAAGAATAAGCCTAGGGAAGATTAATATGACCTAATTGTTCATCCAAAGACACAAATGAACTTATTTGATGCACAAGATTGGTTGAAAACCCTAATTGGACAAGAATAAGCCAAGGAAGGACCAAAATGACCTAAATGTTCATCCAATGAAACAAACACACCTATTGGATGCACAAGATTGGTTAGAAACCCTAATTGGACAAGAATAAGCCTAGGGAGGACGAAAATGACCTAAATGTTCATCAAATAACACAAACACACCTATTGGATGCACAAAATTGGTTAAAAACCCTAATTGGAAACGAATAAGCCTAGGGAGACTGAAAATGAGCTAATTGTTCATCCAATGACACAAACACACCTATTGGATGTACAAGATTGGGTAAAAACCTTAATTGGAAAAGAATAAGCCTATGGAGACCGAAAAGGACCTAATTATTCATCCAATTACACAAATGAACTTATTCAATGCACAAGATTGGTTAGAAACCCTAATTGGACAAGAATAAGCCTAGGGAAGATGAATATGACCTAATTGTTCATCCAAAGACACAAATGAACTTATTTGATGCACAAGATTGGTTGAAAACCCTAATTGGACAAGAATAAGCCAAGGAAGGACCAAAATGACCTAAATGTTCATCCAATGAAACAAACACACCTATTGGATGCACAAGATTGGTTAGAAACCCTAATTGGACAAGAATAAGCCTAGGGAGGACGAAAATGACCTAAATGTTCATCAAATAACACAAACACACCTATTGGATGCACAAAATTGGTTAAAAACCCTAATTGGAAACGAATAAGCCTAGGGAGACTGAAAATGAGCTAATTGTTCATCCAATGACACAAACACACCTATTGGATGCACAAGATTAGTTAGAAACCCTAATTCGACAAGAATAAGCCTAGGGAGGACGAAAATGACCTAATTGTAAATCCAAAGACACAAATGAACTCATTTGATGCACAAGATTGGTTGAAAACCCTAATTGGACAAGAATAAGCCTAGGGAGAACGAAATTGACCTAAATGTTCATCCAATGACCCAAACACACATATTGGATGCACAAGATTCGTTAAAAACCCTAATTAGACAAGAATAAGCCAAGGGAGGTCGAAAATGACCAAAATGTTCGTCCAATGACACAAACACACCTATTGAATGCACAAGATTGGTTAGAAACCCTAATTGGACAACAATAAGCCTAGGGAGGACGAAAATGACCTAAATGTTCATCCAATGACACAAACTCACCTATTGGATGCACAAGATTGGTTAGAAACCCTAATTGGAAAAGAATAAGCCTATGGAGACTGAAAATGACCTAATTGTTCATCCAATTACACAAATGAACTTATTAAATGCACAAGATTGGTTAGAAACCGTAATTGGACAAGAATAAGCCTAGGGAAGACGAATATGACCTAATTGTTCATCCAAAGACACAAATGAACTTATTTGATGCACACGATTGGTTGAAAACCCTAATTGGACAAGAATAAGCCAAGGAAGGATGAAAATGACCTAAATGTTCATCCAATGAAACAAACTCACCTATTGGATGCACAAGATTGGTTAGAAACCCTAATTGGACAAGAATAAGCCTAGGGAGGACGAAAATGACCTAAATGTTCATCCAATGACACAAACACACCTATTGGATGCACAAGATTGGTTAGAAACCCTAATAGGACAAGAAGAAGCCAAGGGATGACGAAAATGACCTAAATGTTCATCAAATGACACAAACACACCTATTGGATGCACAAAATTAGTTAGAAACCCTAATTGGACAAGAATAAGCCTAGGGAGGACGAAAATGACCTAATTGTTAATCCAAAGACACAAATGAACTTATTTGATGCATAAGATTGGTTGAAAACCCTAATTGGACAAGAATAAGCCAAGGGAGGACGAAAATGAGCTAAATGTTCATCCAATGACACAAACACAGCTATTGGATGCACAAGATTCGTTGAAAACCCTAATTGGAGAAGAATAAGCCTAGGGAGGACGGAAACAACCTAAATGTTCATCCAAAGATACAAATGAACTTATTCGATGCACAAGATTGGTTGAAAACCCTAATTGGACAAGAATAAGCCTAGGGAGGAAGAAAATGACCTAAATGTTCATCCAATGACACAAACACACCGATTGGATGCACAAGATTCGTTAAAAACCCTAATTAGACAAGAATAAGCCTAGGGAGGACGAAAATGACCAAAATGTTCATCCAATGACACAAACACACCTATTGAATGCACAAGATTGGTTAGAAACCCTAATTGGACAAGAATAAGCCAAGGGAGGACGAAAATGACCTAAATGTTCATCCAATGACACAAACACACCTGTTGGATGAACAAGATTGGTTAGAAACCCTAATTTGAATAGAATAAGCTTAAGGAGGACGAAAATGACCTAATTGTTCATCCAATGACACAAACACACCTATTGGATGTACAAGATTGGTTAAAAACCTTAATTGGAAAAGAATAAGCCTATGGAGACCGAAAAGGACCTAATTATTCATCCAATTACACAAATGAACTTATTCAATGCACAAGATTGGTTAGAAACCCTAATTGGACAAGAATAAGCCTAGGGAAGATGAATATGACCTAATTGTTCATCCAAAGACACAAATGAACTTATTTGATGCACAAGATTGGTTGAAAACCCTAATTGGACAAGAATAAGCCAAGGAAGGACGAAAATGACCTAAATGTTCATCCAATGAAACAAACACACCTATTGGATGCACAAGATTGGTTAGAAACCCTAATTGGACAAGAATAAGCCTAGGGAGGACGAAAATGACCTAAATGTTCATCCAATGAAACAAACACACCTATTGGATGCACAAGATTGGTTAGAAACCCTAATTGGAAAAGAATAAGCCTATGGAGACCGAAAATGACCTAATTGTTCATCCAATTACACAAATGAACTTATTAAATGCACAAGATTGGTTAGAAACCCTAATTGGACAAGAATAAGCCTAGGGAAGACGTATATGACCTAATTGTTCATCCAAAGACACAAATGAACTTATTTGATGCACACGATTGGTTGAAAACCCTAATTGGACAAGAATAAGCCAAGGAAGGACGAAAATGACCTAAATGTTCATCCAATGAAACAAACACACCTATTGGATGCACAAGATTGGTTAGAAACCCTAATTGGACAAGAATAAGCCTAGGGAGGATGAAAATGACCTAAATGTTCATCCAATGACACAAACACACCTATTGGATGCACAAGATTGGTTAGAAACCCTAATTGGACAAGAATAAGCCTAGGGAGGTCGAAAATGACCAAAATGTTCATCCAATGACACAAACACACCTATTGAATGCACAAGATTGGTTAGAAACCCTAATTGGACAAGAATAAGCCAAGGGATGACGAAAATGACCTAAATGTTCATCCAATGACACAAACACACCTGTTGGATGAACAAGATTGGTTAGAAACCCTAATTTGAATAGAATAAGCTTAAGGAGGACGAAAATGACCTAATTGTTCATCCAATGACACAAACACACCTATTGGATGTACAAGATTGGTTAAAAACCCTAATTGGAAAAGAATAAGCCTATGGAGACCGAAAATGACCTAATTATTCATCCAATTACACAAATGAACTTATTCAATGCATAAGATTGGTTAGAAACCTTAATTGGACAAGAATAAGCCTAGGGAAGACGAATATGACCGAATTGTTCATCCAATGACACAAACACACCTATTGGATGTACAAGATTGGTTAAAAACCTTAATTGGAAAAGAATAAGCCTATGGAGACCGAAAATGACCTAATTATTCATCCAATTACACAAATGAACTTATTCAATGAACAAGATTGGTTAGAAACCCTAATTGGACAAGAATAAGCCTAGGGAGGATGAAAATGACCTAAATGTTCATCCAATGACACAAACACACCGATTGGATGCACAAGATTCGTTAAAAACCCTAATTAGACAAGAATAAGCCTAGGGAGGTCGAAAATGACCAAAATGTTCATCCAATGACACAAACACACCTATTGAATGCACAAGATTGGTTAGAAACCCTAATTGGACAAGAATAAGCCAAGGGATGACGAAAATGACCTAAATGTTCATCCAATGAAACAAACACACCTGTTGGATGAACAAGATTGGTTAGAAACCCAAATTTGACAAGAATAAGCTTAAGGAGGACGAAAATGACCTAAATGTTCATCCAATGACACAAACACACCTATTGGATGTACAAGATTGGTTAAAAACCTTAATTGGAAAAGAATAAGCCTATGGAGACCGAAAATGACCTAATTATTCATCCAATTACACAAATGAACTTATTCAATGCATAAGATTGGTTAGAAACCTTAATTGGACAAGAATAAGCCTAGGGAAGACGAATATGACCTAATTGTTCATCCAATGACACAAACACACCTATTGGATGTACAAGATTGGTTAAAAACCTTAATTGGAAAAGAATAAGCCTATGGAGACCGAAAATGACCTAATTAATCATCCAATTACACAAATGAACTTATTCAATGAACAAGATTGGTTAGAAACCCTAATTGGACAAGAATAAGCCTAGGGAAGACGAATATGACCTAATTATTCATCCAAAGACACAAATGAACTTATTTGATGTACAAGATTGGTTGAAAACCCTAATTGGACAAGAATAAGCCAAGGAAGGACGAAAATGACCTAAATGTTCATCCAATGAAACAAACACACCTATTGGATGCACAAGATTGGTAAGAAACCCTAATTGGACAAGAATAAGCCTAGGGAGGACGAAAATGACCTAAATGTTCATCCAATGACACAAACACACCTATTGGATGCACAAGATTGGTTAGAAACCCTAATTGGAAAAGAATAAGCCTATGGAGACTGAAAATGACCTAATTGTTCATCCAATTACACAAATGAACTTATTAAATGCACAAGATTGGTTAGAAACCCTAATCGAACAAGAATAAGCCTAGGGAAGACGAATATGACCTAATTGTTCATCCAAAGACACAAATGAACTTATTTGATGCACACGATTGGTTGAAAACCCTAATTGGACAAGAATAAGCCAAGGAAGGATGAAAATGACCTAAATGTTTATCCAATGAAACAAACTCACCTATTGGATGCACAAGATTGGTTAGAAACCCTAATTGGACAAGAATAAGCCTAGGGAGGACGAAAATGACCTAAATGTTCATCAAATAACACAAACACACCTATTGGATGCACAAAATTGGTTAAAAACCCTAATTGGAAACGAATAAGCCTAGGGAGACTGAAAATGAGCTAATTGTTCATCCAATGACACAAACACACCTATTGGATGTACAAGATTGGGTAAAAACCTTAATTGGAAAAGAATAAGCCTATGGAGACCGAAAAGGACCTAATTATTCATCCAATTACACAAATGAACTTATTCAATGCACAAGATTGGTTAGAAACCCTAATTGGACAAGAATAAGCCTAGGGAAGATGAATATGACCTAATTGTTCATCCAAAGACACAAATGAACTTATTTGATGCACAAGATTGGTTGAAAACCCTAATTGGACAAGAATAAGCCAAGGAAGGACCAAAATGACCTAAATGTTCATCCAATGAAACAAACACACCTATTGGATGCACAAGATTGGTTAGAAACCCTAATTGGACAAGAATAAGCCTAGGGAGGACGAAAATGACCTAAATGTTCATCAAATAACACAAACACACCTATTGGATGCACAAAATTGGTTAAAAACCCTAATTGGAAACGAATAAGCCTAGGGAGACTGAAAATGAGCTAATTGTTCATCCAATGACACAAACACACCTATTGGATGCACAAGATTAGTTAGAAACCCTAATTCGACAAGAATAAGCCTAGGGAGGACGAAAATGACCTAATTGTAAATCCAAAGACACAAATGAACTCATTTGATGCACAAGATTGGTTGAAAACCCTAATTGGACAAGAATAAGCCTAGGGAGAACGAAATTGACCTAAATGTTCATCCAATGACCCAAACACACATATTGGATGCACAAGATTCGTTAAAAACCCTAATTAGACAAGAATAAGCCAAGGGAGGTCGAAAATGACCAAAATGTTCGTCCAATGACACAAACACACCTATTGAATGCACAAGATTGGTTAGAAACCCTAATTGGACAACAATAAGCCTAGGGAGGACGAAAATGACCTAAATGTTCATCCAATGACACAAACTCACCTATTGGATGCACAAGATTGGTTAGAAACCCTAATTGGAAAAGAATAAGCCTATGGAGACTGAAAATGACCTAATTGTTCATCCAATTACACAAATGAACTTATTAAATGCACAAGATTGGTTAGAAACCCTAATTGGACAAGAATAAGCCTAGGGAAGACGAATATGACCTAATTGTTCATCCAAAGACACAAATGAACTTATTTGATGCACACGATTGGTTGAAAACCCTAATTGGACAAGAATAAGCCAAGGAAGGATGAAAATGACCTAAATGTTCATCCAATGAAACAAACTCACCTATTGGATGCACAAGATTGGTTAGAAACCCTAATTGGACAAGAATAAGCCTAGGGAGGACGAAAATGACCTAAATGTTCATCCAATGACACAAACACACCTATTGGATGCACAAGATTGGTTAGAAACCCTAATAGGACAAGAAGAAGCCAAGGGATGACGAAAATGACCTAAATGTTCATCAAATGACACAAACACACCTATTGGATGCACAAAATTAGTTAGAAACCCTAATTGGACAAGAATAAGCCTAGGGAGGACGAAAATGACCTAATTGTTAATCGAAAGACACAAATGAACTTATTTGATGCATAAGATTGGTTGAAAACCCTAATTGGACAAGAATAAGCCAAGGGAGGACGAAAATGAGCTAAATGTTCATCCAATGACACAAACACAGCTATTGGATGCACAAGATTCGTTGAAAACCCTAATTGGAGAAGAATAAGCCTAGGGAGGACGGAAACAACCTAAATGTTCATCCAAAGATACAAATGAACTTATTCGATGCACAAGATTGGTTGAAAACCCTAATTGGACAAGAATAAGCCTAGGGAGGATGAAAATGACCTAAATGTTCATCCAATGACACAAACACACCTATTGGATGCACAAGATTGGTTAGAAACCCTAATTGGAAAAGAATAAGCCTATGGAGACCGAAAATGACCTAATTGTTCATCCAATTACACAAATGAACTTATTCAATGAACAAGATTGGTTAGAAACCCTAATTGGACAAGAATAAGCCTAGGGAAGACGAATATGACCTAATTGTTCATCCAAAGACACAAATGAACTTATTTGATGCACAAGATTGGTTGAAAACCCTAATTGGACAAGAATAAGCCAAGGAAGGACGAAAATGACCTAAATGTTCATCCAATGAAACAAACACACCTATTGGATGCACAAGATTGGTTAGAAACCCTAATTGGACAAGAATAAGCCTAGGGAGGACGAAAATGACCTAAATGTTCATCCAATGAAACAAACACACCTATTGGATGCACAAGATTGGTTAGAAACCCTAATTGGAAAAGAATAAGCCTATGGAGACCGAAAATGACCTAATTGTTCATCCAATTACACAAATGAACTTATTAAATGCACAAGATTGGTTAGAAACCCTAATTGGACAAGAATAAGCCTAGGGAAGACGAATATGACCTAATTGTTCATCCAAAGACACAAATGAACTTATTTGATGCACACGATTGGTTGAAAACCCTAATTGGACAAGAATAAGCCAAGGAAGGACGAAAATGACCTAAATGTTCATCCAATGAAACAAACTCACCTATTGGATGCACAAGATTGGTTAGAAACCCTAATTGGACAAGAATAAGCCTAGGGAGGACGAAAATGACCTAAATGTTCATCCAATGACACAAACACACCTATTGGATGCACAAGATTGGTTAGAAACCCTAATTGGAAAAGAATAAGCCTATGGAGACCGAAAATGACCTAAATATTCATCCAATTACACAAATGAACTTATTAAATGCACAAGATTGGTTAGAAACCCTAATTGGACAAGAATAAGCCTAGGGAAGACGAATATGACCTAATTGTTCATCCAAAGACACAAATGAACTTATTTGATGCACAAGATTGGTTGAAAACCCTAATTGGACAAGAATAAGCCAAGGAAGGACGAAAATGACCTAAATGTTCATCCAATGACACAAACACACCTATTGGATGCACAAGATTGGTTAGAAACCCTAATAGGACAAGAAGAAGCCAAGGGATGACGAAAATGACCTAAATGTTCATCAAATGACACAAACACACCTATTGGATGCACAAAATTAGTTAGAAACCCTAATTGGACAAGAATAAGCCTAGGGAGGACGAAAATGACCTAATTGTTAATCCAAAGACACAAATGAACTTATTTGTTGCATAAGATTGGTTGAAAACCCTAATTGGACAAGAATAAGCCAAGGGAGGACGAAAATGAGCTAAATGTTCATCCAATGACACAAACACAGCTATTGGATGCACAAGATTCGTTGAAAACCCTAATTGGAGAAGAATAAGCCTAGGGAGGACGGAAACAACCTAAATGTTCATCCAAAGATACAAACACACCTATTGAATGAACAAGATTGGTTAGAAACCCTAATTGGACAAGAATAAGCCAAGGGATGACGAAAATGACCTAAATGTTCATCCAATGACACAAACACACCTATTGGATGCACAAGATTGGTTAGAAACCTTAATTGGAAAAGAATAAGCCTATGGAGACCGAAAATGACCTAATTATTCATCCAATTACACAAATGAACTTATTCAATGCATAAGATTGGTTAGAAACCTTAATTGGACAAGAATAAGCCTAGGGAAGACGAATATGACCTAATTGTTCATCCAATGACACAAACACACCTATTGGATGTACAAGATTGGTTAAAAACCTTAATTGGAAAAGAACAAGCCTATGGAGACCGAAAATGACCTAATTAATCATCCAATTACACAAATGAACTTATTCAATGAACAAGATTGGTTAGAAACCCTAATTGGACAAGAATAAGCCTAGGGAAGACGAATATGACCTAATTATTCATCCAAAGACACAAATGAACTTATTTGATGTACAAGATTGGTTGAAAACCCTAATTGGACAAGAATAAGCCAAGGAAGGACGAAAATGACCTAAATGTTCATCCAATGAAACAAACACACCTATTGGATGCACAAGATTGGTAAGAAACCCTAATTGGACAAGAATAAGCCTAGGGAGGACGAAAATGACCTAAATGTTCATCCAATGACACAAACACACCTATTGGATGCACAAGATTGGTTAGAAACCCTAATTGGAAAAGAATAAGCCTATGGAGACTGAAAATGACCTAATTGTTCATCCAATTACACAAATGAACTTATTAAATGCACAAGATTGGTTAGAAACCCTAATCGAACAAGAATAAGCCTAGGGAAGACGAATATGACCTAATTGTTCATCCAAAGACACAAATGAACTTATTTGATGCACACGATTGGTTGAAAACCCTAATTGGACAAGAATAAGCCAAGGAAGGATGAAAATGACCTAAATGTTCATCCAATGAAACAAACTCACCTATTGGATGCACAAGATTGGTTAGAAACCCTAATTGGACAAGAATAAGCCTAGGGAGGACGAAAATGACCTAAATGTTCATCAAATAACACAAACACACCTATTGGATGCACAAAATTGGTTAAAAACCCTAATTGGAAACGAATAAGCCTAGGGAGACTGAAAATGAGCTAATTGTTCATCCAATGACACAAACACACCTATTGGATGTACAAGATTGGGTAAAAACCTTAATTGGAAAAGAATAAGCCTATGGAGACCGAAAAGGACCTAATTATTCATCCAATTACACAAATGAACTTATTCAATGCACAAGATTGGTTAGAAACCCTAATTGGACAAGAATAAGCCTAGGGAAGATGAATATGACCTAATTGTTCATCCAAAGACACAAATGAACTTATTTGATGCACAAGATTGGTTGAAAACCCTAATTGGACAAGAATAAGCCAAGGAAGGACCAAAATGACCTAAATGTTCATCCAATGAAACAAACACACCTATTGGATGCACAAGATTGGTTAGAAACCCTAATTGGACAAGAATAAGCCTAGGGAGGACGAAAATGACCTAAATGTTCATCAAATAACACAAACACACCTATTGGATGCACAAAATTGGTTAAAAACCCTAATTGGAAACGAATAAGCCTAGGGAGACTGAAAATGAGCTAATTGTTCATCCAATGACACAAACACACCTATTGGATGCACAAGATTAGTTAGAAACCCTAATTCGACAAGAATAAGCCTAGGGAGGACGAAAATGACCTAATTGTAAATCCAAAGACACAAATGAACTCATTTGATGCACAAGATTGGTTGAAAACCCTAATTGGACAAGAATAAGCCTAGGGAGAACGAAATTGACCTAAATGTTCATCCAATGACCCAAACACACATATTGGATGCACAAGATTCGTTAAAAACCCTAATTAGACAAGAATAAGCCAAGGGAGGTCGAAAATGACCAAAATGTTCGTCCAATGACACAAACACACCTATTGAATGCACAAGATTGGTTAGAAACCCTAATTGGACAACAATAAGCCTAGGGAGGACGAAAATGACCTAAATGTTCATCCAATGACACAAACTCACCTATTGGATGCACAAGATTGGTTAGAAACCCTAATTGGAAAAGAATAAGCCTATGGAGACTGAAAATGACCTAATTGTTCATCCAATTACACAAATGAACTTATTAAATGCACAAGATTGGTTAGAAACCGTAATTGGACAAGAATAAGCCTAGGGAAGACGAATATGACCTAATTGTTCATCCAAAGACACAAATGAACTTATTTGATGCACACGATTGGTTGAAAACCCTAATTGGACAAGAATAAGCCAAGGAAGGATGAAAATGACCTAAATGTTCATCCAATGAAACAAACTCACCTATTGGATGCACAAGATTGGTTAGAAACCCTAATTGGACAAGAATAAGCCTAGGGAGGACGAAAATGACCTAAATGTTCATCCAATGACACAAACACACCTATTGGATGCACAAGATTGGTTAGAAACCCTAATAGGACAAGAAGAAGCCAAGGGATGACGAAAATGACCTAAATGTTCATCAAATGACACAAACACACCTATTGGATGCACAAAATTAGTTAGAAACCCTAATTGGACAAGAATAAGCCTAGGGAGGACGAAAATGACCTAATTGTTAATCCAAAGACACAAATGAACTTATTTGTTGCATAAGATTGGTTGAAAACCCTAATTGGACAAGAATAAGCCAAGGGAGGACGAAAATGAGCTAAATGTTCATCCAATGACACAAACACAGCTATTGGATGCACAAGATTCGTTGAAAACCCTAATTGGAGAAGAATAAGCCTAGGGAGGACGGAAACAACCTAAATGTTCATCCAAAGATACAAACACACCTATTGAATGAACAAGATTGGTTAGAAACCCTAATTGGACAAGAATAAGCCAAGGGATGACGAAAATGACCTAAATGTTCATCCAATGACACAAACACACCTGTTGGATGAACAAGATTGGTTAGAAACCCTAATTTGAATAGAATAAGCTTAAGGAGGACGAAAATGACCTAATTGTTCATCCAATGACACAAACACACCTATTGGATGTACAAGATTGGTTAAAAACCTTAATTGGAAAAGAATAAGCCTATGGAGACCGAAAAGGACCTAATTATTCATCCAATTACACAAATGAACTTATTCAATGCACAAGATTGGTTAGAAACCCTAATTGGACAAGAATAAGCCTAGGGAAGATTAATATGACCTAATTGTTCATCCAAAGACACAAATGAACTTATTTGATGCACAAGATTGGTTGAAAACCCTAATTGGACAAGAATAAGCCAAGGAAGGACCAAAATGACCTAAATGTTCATCCAATGAAACAAACACATCTATTGGATGCACAAGATTGGTTAGAAACCCTAATTGGACAAGTATAAGCCTAGGGAGGACGAAAATGACTTAAATGTTCAACAAATAACACAAACACACCTATTGGATGCACAAAATTGGATAAAAACCCTAATTGGAAAAGAATAAGCCTAGGGAGACTGAAAATGAGCTAATTGTTCATCCAATGACACAAACACACCTATTGGATGCACAAGATTAGTTAGAAACCCTAATTCGACAAGAATAAGCCTAGGGAGGACGAAAATGACCTAATTGTTAATCCAAAGACACAAATGAACTCATTTGATGCACAAGATTGGTTGAAAACCCTAATTGGACAAGAATAAGCCTAGGGAGAACGAAATTGACCTAAATGTTCATCCAATGACCCAAACACACATATTGGATGCACAAGATTCGTTAAAAACCCTAATTAGACAAGAATAAGCCAAGGGAGGTCGAAAATGACCAAAATGTTCATCCAATGACACAAACACACCTATTGAATGCACAAGATTGGTTAGAAACCCTAATTGGACAACAATAAGCCTAGGGAGGACGAAAATGACCTAAATGTTCATCCAATGACACAAACTCACCTATTGGATGCACAAGATTGGTTAGAAACCCTAATTGGAAAAGAATAAGCCTATGGAGACTGAAAATGACCTAATTGTTCATCCAATTACACAAATGAACTTATTAAATGCACAAGATTGGTTAGAAACCCTAATTGGACAAGAATAAGCCTAGGGAAGACGAATATGACCTAATTGTTCATCCAAAGACACAAATGAACTTATTTGATGCACACGATTGGTTGAAAACCCTAATTGGACAAGAATAAGCCAAGGAAGGATGAAAATGACCTAAATGTTCATCCAATGAAACAAACTCACCTATTGGATGCACAAGATTGGTTAGAAACCCTAATTGGACAAGAATAAGCCTAGGGAGGACGAAAATGACCTAAATGTTCATCCAATGACACAAACACACCTATTGGATGCACAAGATTGGTTAGAAACCCTAATAGGACAAGAAGAAGCCAAGGGATGACGAAAATGACCTAAATGTTCATCAAATGACACAAACACACCTATTGGATGCACAAAATTAGTTAGAAACCCTAATTGGACAAGAATAAGCCTAGGGAGGACGAAAATGACCTAATTGTTAATCGAAAGACACAAATGAACTTATTTGATGCATAAGATTGGTTGAAAACCCTAATTGGACAAGAATAAGCCAAGGGAGGACGAAAATGAGCTAAATGTTCATCCAATGACACAAACACAGCTATTGGATGCACAAGATTCGTTGAAAACCCTAATTGGAGAAGAATAAGCCTAGGGAGGACGGAAACAACCTAAATGTTCATCCAAAGATACAAATGAACTTATTCGATGCACAAGATTGGTTGAAAACCCTAATTGGACAAGAATAAGCCTAGGGAGGATGAAAATGACCTAAATGTTCATCCAATGACACAAACACACCTATTGGATGCACAAGATTGGTTAGAAACCCTAATTGGAAAAGAATAAGCCTATGGAGACCGAAAATGACCTAATTGTTCATCCAATTACACAAATGAACTTATTCAATGAACAAGATTGGTTAGAAACCCTAATTGGACAAGAATAAGCCTAGGGAAGACGAATATGACCTAATTGTTCATCCAAAGACACAAATGAACTTATTTGATGCACAAGATTGGTTGAAAACCCTAATTGGACAAGAATAAGCCAAGGAAGGACGAAAATGACCTAAATGTTCATCCAATGAAACAAACACACCTATTGGATGCACAAGATTGGTTAGAAACCCTAATAGGACAAGAAGAAGCCAAGGGAGGACGAAAATGACCTAAATGTTCATCAAATGACACAAACACACCTATTGGATGCACAAAATTAGTTAGAAACCCTAATTGGACAAGAATAAGCCTAGGGAGGACGAAAATGACCTAATTGTTAATCCAAAGACACAAATGAACTTATTTGATGCATAAGATTGGTTGAAAACCCTAATTGGACAAGAATAAGCCAAGGGAGGACGAAAATGAGCTAAATGTTCATCCAATGACACAAACACAGCTATTGGATGCACAAGATTCGTTGAAAACCCTAATTGGAGAAGAATAAGCCTAGGGAGGACGGAAACAACCTAAATGTTCATCCAAAGACACAAACACACCTATTGAATGCACAAGATTGGTTAGAAACCCTAATTGGACAAGAATAAGCCAAGGGATGACGAAAATGACCTAAATGTTCATCCAATGACACAAACACACCTGTTGGATGAACAAGATTGGTTAGAAACCCTAATTTGAATAGAATAAGCTTAAGGAGGACGAAAATGACCTAATTGTTCATCCAATGACACAAACACACCTATTGGATGTACAAGATTGGTTAAAAACCTTAATTGGAAAAGAATAAGCCTATGGAGACCGAAAAGGACCTAATTATTCATCCAATTACACAAATGAACTTATTCAATGCACAAGATTGGTTAGAAACCCTAATTGGACAAGAATAAGCCTAGGGAAGATTAATATGACCTAATTGTTCATCCAAAGACACAAATGAACTTATTTGATGCACAAGATTGGTTGAAAACCCTAATTGGACAAGAATAAGCCAAGGAAGGACCAAAATGACCTAAATGTTCATCCAATGAAACAAACACACCTATTGGATGCACAAGATTGGTTAGAAACCCTAATTGGACAAGAATAAGCCTAGGGAGGACGAAAATGACCTAAATGTTCATCAAATAACACAAACACACCTATTGGATGCACAAAATTGGTTAAAAACCCTAATTGGAAACGAATAAGCCTAGGGAGACTGAAAATGAGCTAATTGTTCATCCAATGACACAAACACACCTATTGGATGCACAAGATTAGTTAGAAACCCTAATTCGACAAGAATAAGCCTAGGGAGGACGAAAATGACCTAATTGTTAATCCAAAGACACAAATGAACTCATTTGATGCACAAGATTGGTTGAAAACCCTAATTGGACAAGAATAAGCCTAGGGAGAACGAAATTGACCTAAATGTTCATCCAATGACCCAAACACACATATTGGATGCACAAGATTCGTTAAAAACCCTAATTAGACAAGAATAAGCCAAGGGAGGTCGAAAATGACCAAAATGTTCGTCCAATGACACAAACACACCTATTGAATGCACAAGATTGGTTAGAAACCCTAATTGGACAACAATAAGCCTAGGGAGGACGAAATGACCTAAATGTTCATCCAATGACACAAACTCACCTATTGGATGCACAAGATTGGTTAGAAACCCTAATTGGAAAAGAATAAGCCTATGGAGACTGAAAATGACCTAATTGTTCATCCAATTACACAAATGAACTTATTAAATGCACAAGATTGGTTAGAAACCCTAATTGGACAAGAATAAGCCTAGGGAAGACGAATATGACCTAATTGTTCATCCAAAGACACAAATGAACTTATTTGATGCACACGATTGGTTGAAAACCCTAATTGGACAAGAATAAGCCAAGGAAGGATGAAAATGACCTAAATGTTCATCCAATGAAACAAACTCACCTATTGGATGCACAAGATTGGTTAGAAACCCTAATTGGACAAGAATAAGCCTAGGGAGGACGAAAATGACCTAAATGTTCATCCAATGACACAAACACACCTATTGGATGCACAAGATTGGTTAGAAACCCTAATAGGACAAGAAGAAGCCAAGGGATGACGAAAATGACCTAAATGTTCATCAAATGACACAAACACACCTATTTGATGCACAAAATTAGTTAGAAACCCTAATTGGACAAGAATAAGCCTAGGGAGGACGAAAATGACCTAATTGTTAATCCAAAGACACAAATGAACTTATTTGTTGCATAAGATTGGTTGAAAACCCTAATTGGACAAGAATAAGCCAAGGGAGGACGAAAATGAGCTAAATGTTCATCCAATGACACAAACACAGCTATTGGATGCACAAGATTCGTTGAAAACCCTAATTGGAGAAGAATAAGCCTAGGGAGGACAGAAACAACCTAAATGTTCATCCAAAGATACAAACACACCTATTGAATGCACAAGATTGGTTAGAAACCCTAATTGGACAAGAATAAGCCAAGGGATGACGAAAATGACCTAAATGTTCATCCAATGACACAAACACACCTGTTGGATGAACAAGATTGGTTAGAAACCCTAATTTGAATAGAATAAGCTTAAGGAGGACGAAAATGACCTAATTGTTCATCTAATGACACAAACACACCTATTGGATGTACAAGATTGGTTAAAAACCTTAATTGGAAAAGAATAAGCCTATGGAGACCGAAAAGGACCTAATTATTCATCCAATTACACAAATGAACTTATTCAATGCACAAGATTGGTTAGAAACCCTAATTGGACAAGAATAAGCCTAGGGAAGATGAATATGACCTAATTGTTCATCCAAAGACACAAATGAACTTATTTGATGCACAAGATTGGTTGAAAACCCTAATTGGACAAGAATAAGCCAAGGAAGGACCAAAATGACCTAAATGTTCATCCAATGAAACAAACACACCTATTGGATGCACAAGATTGGTTAGAAACCCTAATTGGACAAGAATAAGCCTAGGGAGGACGAAAATGACCTAAATGTTCATCAAATAACACAAACACACCTATTGGATGCACAAAATTGGTTAAAAACCCTAATTGGAAACGAATAAGCCTAGGGAGACTGAAAATGAGCTAATTGTTCATCCAATGACACAAACACACCTATTGGATGCACAAGATTAGTTAGAAACCCTAATTCGACAAGAATAAGCCTAGGGAGGACGAAAATGACCTAATTGTAAATCCAAAGACACAAATGAACTCATTTGATGCACAAGATTGGTTGAAAACCCTAATTGGACAAGAATAAGCCTAGGGAGAACGAAATTGACCTAAATGTTCATCCAATGACCCAAACACACATATTGGATGCACAAGATTCGTTAAAAACCCTAATTAGACAAGAATAAGCCAAGGGAGGTCGAAAATGACCAAAATGTTCGTCCAATGACACAAACACACCTATTGAATGCACAAGATTGGTTAGAAACCCTAATTGGACAACAATAAGCCTAGGGAGGACGAAAATGACCTAAATGTTCATCCAATGACACAAACTCACCTATTGGATGCACAAGATTGGTTAGAAACCCTAATTGGAAAAGAATAAGCCTATGGAGACTGAAAATGACCTAATTGTTCATCCAATTACACAAATGAACTTATTAAATGCACAAGATTGGTTAGAAACCCTAATTGGACAAGAATAAGCCTAGGGAAGACGAATATGACCTAATTGTTCATCCAAAGACACAAATGAACTTATTTGATGCACACGATTGGTTGAAAACCCTAATTGGACAAGAATAAGCCAAGGAAGGATGAAAATGACCTAAATGTTCATCCAATGAAACAAACTCACCTATTGGATGCACAAGATTGGTTAGAAACCCTAATTGGACAAGAATAAGCCTAGGGAGGACGAAAATGACCTAAATGTTCATCCAATGACACAAACACACCTATTGGATGCACAAGATTGGTTAGAAACCCTAATAGGACAAGAAGAAGCCAAGGGATGACGAAAATGACCTAAATGTTCATCAAATGACACAAACACACCTATTGGATGCACAAAATTAGTTAGAAACCCTAATTGGACAAGAATAAGCCTAGGGAGGACGAAAATGACCTAATTGTTAATCGAAAGACACAAATGAACTTATTTGATGCATAAGATTGGTTGAAAACCCTAATTGGACAAGAATAAGCCAAGGGAGGACGAAAATGAGCTAAATGTTCATCCAATGACACAAACACAGCTATTGGATGCACAAGATTCGTTGAAAACCCTAATTGGAGAAGAATAAGCCTAGGGAGGACGGAAACAACCTAAATGTTCATCCAAAGATACAAATGAACTTATTCGATGCACAAGATTGGTTGAAAACCCTAATTGGACAAGAATAAGCCTAGGGAGGATGAAAATGACCTAAATGTTCATCCAATGACACAAACACACCTATTGGATGCACAAGATTGGTTAGAAACCCTAATTGGAAAAGAATAAGCCTATGGAGACCGAAAATGACCTAATTGTTCATCCAATTACACAAATGAACTTATTCAATGAACAAGATTGGTTAGAAACCCTAATTGGACAAGAATAAGCCTAGGGAAGACGAATATGACCTAATTGTTCATCCAAAGACACAAATGAACTTATTTGATGCACAAGATTGGTTGAAAACCCTAATTGGACAAGAATAAGCCAAGGAAGGACGAAAATGACCTAAATGTTCATCCAATGAAACAAACACACCTATTGGATGCACAAGATTGGTTAGAAACCCTAATTGGACAAGAATAAGCCTAGGGAGGACGAAAATGACCTAAATGTTCATCCAATGAAACAAACACACCTATTGGATGCACAAGATTGGTTAGAAACCCTAATTGGAAAAGAATAAGCCTATGGAGACCGAAAATGACCTAATTGTTCATCCAATTACACAAATGAACTTATTAAATGCACAAGATTGGTTAGAAACCCTAATTGGACAAGAATAAGCCTAGGGAAGACGAATATGACCTAATTGTTCATCCAAAGACACAAATGAACTTATTTGATGCACACGATTGGTTGAAAACCCTAATTGGACAAGAATAAGCCAAGGAAGGACGAAAATGACCTAAATGTTCATCCAATGAAACAAACTCACCTATTGGATGCACAAGATTGGTTAGAAACCCTAATTGGACAAGAATAAGCCTAGGGAGGACGAAAATGACCTAAATGTTCATCCAATGACACAAACACACCTATTGGATGCACAAGATTGGTTAGAAACCCTAATTGGACAAGAATAAGCCAAGGGATGACGAAAATGACCTAAATGTTCATCCAATGACACAAACACACCTGTTGGATGAACAAGATTGGTTAGAAACCCTAATTTGAATAGAATAAGCTTAAGGAGGACGAAAATGACCTAATTGTTCATCCAATGACACAAACACACCTATTGGATGTACAAGATTGGTTAAAAACCTTAATTGGAAAAGAATAAGCCTATGGAGACCGAAAAGGACCTAATTATTCATCCAATTACACAAATGAACTTATTCAATGCACAAGATTGGTTAGAAACCCTAATTGGACAAGAATAAGCCTAGGGAAGATGAATATGACCTAATTGTTCATCCAAAGACACAAATGAACTTATTTGATGCACAAGATTGGTTGAAAACCCTAATTGGACAAGAATAAGCCAAGGAAGGACCAAAATGACCTAAATGTTCATCCAATGAAACAAACACACCTATTGGATGCACAAGATTGGTTAGAAACCCTAATTGGACAAGTATAAGCCTAGGGAGGACGAAAATGACCTAAATGTTCAACAAATAACACAAACACACCTATTGGATGCACAAAATTGGATAAAAACCCTAATTGGAAAAGAATAAGCCTAGGGAGACTGAAAATGAGCTAATTGTTCATCCAATGACACAAACACACCTATTGGATGCACAAGATTAGTTAGAAACCCTAATTCGACAAGAATAAGCCTAGGGAGGACGAAAATGACCTAATTGTTAATCCAAAGACACAAATGAACTTATTTGATGCACAAGATTTGTTGAAAACCCTAATTGGACAAGAATAAGCCTAGGGAGAACGAAATTGACCTAAATGTTCATCCAATGACCCAAACACACATATTGGATGCACAAGATTCGCTAAAAACCCTAATTAGACAAGAATAAGCCAAGGGAGGTCAAAAATGACCAAAATGTTCGTCCAATGACACAAACACACCTATTGAATGCACAAGATTGGTTAGAAACCCTAATTGGACAACAATAAGCCAAGGGATGACGAAAATGATCTAAATGTTCATCCAATGACACAAACACACCTGTTGGATGAACAAGATTGGTTAGAAACCCTAATTTGACAAGAATAAGCTTAAGGAGGACGAAAATGACCTAATTGTTCATCCAATGACACAAACACACCTATTGGATGTACAAGATTGGTTAAAAACCCTAATTGGAAAAGAATAAGCCTATGGAGACCGAAAATGACCTAATTATTCATCCAATTACACAAATGAACTTATTAAATGCATAAGATTGGTTAGAAACCTTAATTGGACAAGAATAAGCCTAGGGAAGACGAATATGACCTAATTGTTCATCCAATGACACAAACACACCTATTGGATGTACAAGATTGGTTAAAAACCTTAATTGGAAAAGAATAAGCCTATGGAGACCGAAAATGACCTAATTATTCATCCAATTACACAAATGAACTTATTCAATGAACAAGATTGGTTAGAAACCCTAATTGGACAAGAATAAGCCTAGGGAAGACGAATATGACCTAATTGTTCATCCAAAGACACAAATGAACTTATTTGATGCACAAGATTGGTTGAAAACCCTAATTGGACAAGAATAAGCCAAGGAAGGACGAAAATGAACTAAATGTTCATCCAATGAAACAAACACACCTATTGGATGCACAAGATTGGTTAGAAACCCTAATTGGACAACAATAAGCCTAGGGAGGACGAAAATGACCTAAATGTTCATCCAATGACACAAACACACCTATTGGATGCACAAGATTGGTTAGAAACCCTAATTGGAAAAGAATAAGCCTATGGAGACCGAAAATGACCTAATTGTTCATCCAATTACACAAATGAACTTATTAAATGCACACGATTGGTTGAAAACCCTAATTGGACAAGAATAAGTCAAGGAAGGACGAAAATGACCTAAATGTTCATCCAAAGACACAAATGAACTTATTTGATGCATAAGATTGGTTGAAAACTCTAATTGGACAAGAATAAGCCTAGGGAGGACGAAAATGACCTAAATGTTCATCCAATGACACAAACACACCTATTGGATGCACAAGATTGGTTAGAAACCCTAATAGGACAAGAAGAAGCCAAGGGATGACGAAAATGACCTAAATGTTCATCAAATGACACAAACACACCTATTGGATGCACAAAATTAGTTAGAAACCCTAATTGGACAAGAATAAGCCTAGGGAGGACGAAAATGACCTAATTGTTAATCGAAAGACACAAATGAACTTATTTGATGCATAAGATTGGTTGAAAACCCTAATTGGACAAGAATAAGCCAAGGGAGGACGAAAATGAGCTAAATGTTCATCCAATGACACAAACACAGCTATTGGATGCACAAGATTCGTTGAAAACCCTAATTGGAGAAGAATAAGCCTAGGGAGGACGGAAACAACCTAAATGTTCATCCAAAGATACAAATGAACTTATTCGATGCACAAGATTGGTTGAAAACCCTAATTGGACAAGAATAAGCCTAGGGAGGATGAAAATGACCTAAATGTTCATCCAATGACACAAACACACCTATTGGATGCACAAGATTGGTTAGAAACCCTAATTGGAAAAGAATAAGCCTATGGAGACCGAAAATGACCTAATTGTTCATCCAATTACACAAATGAACTTATTAAATGCACAAGATTGGTTAGAAACCCTAATTGGACAAGAATAAGCCTAGGGAAGACGAATATGACCTAATTGTTCATCCAAAGACACAAATGAACTTATTTGATGCACACGATTGGTTGAAAACCCTAATTGGACAAGAATAAGCCAAGGAAGGATGAAAATGACCTAAATGTTAATCCAATGAAACAAACTCACCTATTGGATGCACAAGATTGGTTAGAAACCCTAATTGGACAAGAATAAGCCTAGGGAGGACGAAAATGACCTAAATGTTCATCCAATGACACAAACACACCTATTGGATGCACAAGATTGGTTAGAAACACTAATAGGACAAGAACAAGCCAAGGGATGACGAAAATGACCTAAATGTTCATCAAATGACACAAACACACCTATTGGATGCACAAAATTGGTTAAAAACCCTAATTGGAAAAGAATAAGCCTAGGGAGACTGAAAATGAGCTAATTGTTCATCCAATGACACAAACACACCTATTGGATGCACAAGATTAGTTAGAAACCCTAATTGGACAAGAATAAGCCTAGGGAGGACGAAAATGACCTAATTGTTAATCCAAAGACACAAATGAACTTATTTGATGCATAAGATTGGTTGAAAACCCTAATTGGACAAGAATAAGCCTAGGGAGGACGAAAATGAGCTAAATGTTCATCCAATGACACAAACACACCTATTGGATGCACAAGATTGGTTAGAAACCCTAATAGGACAAGAAGAAGCCAAGGGATGACGAAAATGACCTAAATGTTCATCAAATGACACAAACACACCTATTGGATGCACAAAATTAGTTAGAAACCCTAATTGGACAAGAATAAGCCTAGGGAGGACGAAAATGACCTAATTGTTAATCCAAAGACACAAATGAACTTATTTGATGCATAAGATTGGTTGAAAACCCTAATTGGACAAGAATAAGCCAAGGGAGGACGAAAATGAGCTAAATGTTCATCCAATGACACAAACACAGCTATTGGATGCACAAGATTCGTTGAAAACCCTAATTAGACAAGAATAAGCCTAGGGAGGTCGAAAATGACCAAAATGTTCATCCAATGACACAAACACACCTATTGAATGCACAAGATTGGTTAGAAACCCTAATTGGACAAGAATAAGCCAAGGGATGTCGAAAATGACCTAAATGTTCATCCAATGACACAAACACACCTGTTGGATGAACAAGATTGGTTAGAAACCCTAATTTGAATAGAATAAGCTTAAGGAGGACGAAAATGACCTAATTGTTCATCCAATGACACAAAAACACCTATTGGATGTACTAGATTGGTTAAAAACCTTAATTGGAAAAGAATAAGCCTATGGAGACCGAAAATGACCTAATTATTCATCCAATTACACAAATGAACTTATTCAATGCACAAGATTGGTTAGAAACCCTAATTGGACAAGAATAAGCCTAGGGAAGACGAATATGACCTAATTGTTCATCCAAAGACACAAATGAACTTATTTGATGCACAAGATTGGTTGAAAACCCTAATTGGACAAGAATAAGCCAAGGAAGGACGAAAATGACCTAAATGTTCATCCAATGAAACAAACACACCTATTGGAGGCACAAGATTGGTTAGAAACCCTAATTGGACAAGAATAAGCCTAGGGAGGACGAAAATGACCTAAATGTCCATCAAATAACACAAACACACCTATTGGATGCACAATATTGGTTAAAAACCCTAATTGGAAACGAATAAGCCTAGGGAGACTGAAAATGAGCTAATTGTTCATCCAATGACACAAACACACCTATTGGATGCACAAGATTAGTTAGAAACCCTAATTCGACAAGAATAAGCCTAGGGAGGACGAAAATGACCTAATTGTTAATCCAAAGACACAAATGAACTCATTTGATGCACAAGATTGGTTGAAAACCCTAATTGGACAAGAATAAGCCTAGGGAGAACGAAATTGACCTAAATGTTCATCCAATGACCCAAACACACATATTGGATGCACAAGATTCGTTAAAAACCCTAATTAGACAAGAATAAGCCAAGGGAGGTCGAAAATGACCAAAATGTTCGTCCAATGACACAAACACACCTATTGAATGCACAAGATTGGTTAGAAACCCTAATTGGACAACAATAAGCCAAGGGATGACGAAAATGATCTAAATGTTCATCCAATGACACAAACACACCTGTTGGATGAACAAGATTGGTTAGAAACCCTAATTTGACAAGAATAAGCTTAAGGAGGACGAAAATGACCTAATTAATCATCCAATGACACAAACACACCTATTGGATGTACAAGATTGGTTAAAAACCCTAATTGGAAAAGAATAAGCCTATGGAGACCGAAAATGACCTAATTATTCATCCAATTACACAAATGAACTTATTCAATGCACAAGATTGGTTAGAAACCCTAATTGGACTAGAATAAGCCTAGGGAGGACGAAAATGACCTAAATGTTCATCAAATAACACAAACACACCTATTGGATGCACAAAATTGGTTAAAAACCCTAATTGGAAAAGAATAAGCCTACGGAGACTGAAAATGAGCTAATTGTTCATCCAATGACACAAACACACCTATTGGATGCACAAGATTAGTTAGAAACCCTAATTCGACAAGAATAAGCCTAGGGAGGACGAAATTGACCTAATTGTTAATCCAAAGACACAAATGAACTTATTTGATGCACAAGATTGGTTGAAAACCCTAATTGGACAAGAATAAGCCTAGGGAGGACGAAATTGACCTAAATGTTCATCCAATGACACAAACACACATATTGGATGCACAAGATTCGTTAAAAACCCTAATTGGACAAGAATAAGCCTAGGGAGGACGAAAATGACCTAAATGTTCATCCAATGACACAAACACACCTATTGGATGCACAAGATTGGTTAGAAACCCTAATTGGAAAAGAATAAGCCTATGGAGACCGAAAATGACCTAAATATTCATCCAATTACACAAATGAACTTATTAAATGCACAAGATTGGTTAGAAACCCTAATTGGACAAGAATAAGCCTAGGGAAGACGAATATGACCTAATTGTTCATCCAAAGACACAAATGAACTTATTTGATGCACAAGATTGGTTGAAAACCCTAATTGGACAAGAATAAGCCAAGGAAGGACGAAAATGACCTAAATGTTCATCCAATGCAACAAACACACCTATTGGATGCACAAGATTGGTTAGAAACCCTAATTGGACAAGAATAAGCCAAGGGAGGACGAAAATGACCTAAATGTTCATCCAATGACACAAACACACCTATTGGATGCACAAGATTGGTTAGAAACCCTAATTGGACAAGAACAAGCCAAGGGATGACGAAAATGACCTAAATGTTCATCAAATGACACAAACACACCTATTGGATGCACAAAATTGGTTAGATACCCTAATTGGAAAAGAATAAGCCTATGGAGACCGAAAATGACCTAATTGTACATCCAATTACACTAATGAACTTATTCAATGCACAAGATTGGTTAGAAACCCTAATTGGACAAGAATAAGCCTAGGGAAGACGAATATGACCTAATTGTTCATCCAAAGACACAAATGAACTTATTTGATGCACAAGATTGGTTGAAAACCCTAATTGGACAAGAATAAGCCAAGGAAGGACGAAAATGACCTAAATGTTCATCCAATGAAACAAACACACCTATTGGATGCACAAGATTGGTTAGAAACCCTAATTGGACAAGAATAAGCCTAGGGAGGACGAAAATGACCTAAATGTTCATCCAATGAAACAAACACACCTATTGGATGCACAAGATTGGTTAGAAACCCTAATTGGAAAAGAATAAGCCTATGGAGACCGAAAATGACCTAATTGTTCATCCAATTACACAAATGAACTTATTAAATGCACAAGATTGGTTAGAAACCCTAATTGGACAAGAATAAGCCTAGGGAAGACGAATATGACCTAATTGTTCATCCAAAGACACAAATGAACTTATTTGATGCACACGATTGGTTGAAAACCCTAATTGGACAAGAATAAGCCAAGGAAGGACGAAAATGACCTAAATGTTCATCCAATGAAACAAACACACCTATTGGATGCACAAGATTGGTTAGAAACCCTAATTGGACAAGAATAAGCCTAGGGACGACGAAAATGACCTAAATGTTCATCAAATAACACAAACACACCTATTGGATGCACAAAATTGGTTAAAAACCCTAATTGGAAAAGAATAAGCCTAGGGAGACTGAAAATGAGCTAATTGTTCATCCAATGACACAAACACACCTATTGGATGCACAAGATTAGTTAGAAACCCTAATTCGACAAGAATAAGCCTAGGGAGGACGAAAATGACCTAATTGTTAATCCAAAGACACAAATGAACTCATTTGATGCACAAGATTGGTTGAAAACCCTAATTGGACAAGAATAAGCCTAGGGAGAACGAAATTGACCTAAATGTTCATCCAATGACCCAAACACACATATTGGATGCACAAGATTCGTTAAAAACCCTAATTAGACAAGAATAAGCCAAGGGAGGTCGAAAATGACCAAAATGTTCGTCCAATGACACAAACACACCTATTGAATGCACAAGATTGGTTAGAAACCCTAATTGGACAACAATAAGCCAAGGGATGACGAAAATGATCTAAATGTTCATCCAATGACACAAACACACCTGTTGGATGAACAAGATTGGTTAGAAACCCTAATTTGACAAGAATAAGCTTAAGGAGGACGAAAATGACCTAATTGTTCATCCAATGACACAAACACACCTATTGGATGTACAAGATTGGTTAAAAACCCTAATTGGAAAAGAATAAGCCTATGGAGACCGAAAATGACCTAATTATTCATCCAATTACACAAATGAACTTTTTCAATGCATAAGATTGGTTAGAAAGCTTAATTGGACAAAAATAAGCCTAGGAAAGACGAATATGACCTTATTGTTCATCCAATGACACAAACACACCTATTGGATGCACAAGATTGGTTGAAAACCCTAATTGGACAAGAATAAGCCTAGGGAGGACGGAAATGACCTAAATGTTCATCCAAAGATACAAATGAACTTATTCGATGGACAAGATTGGTTGAAAACCCTAATTGGACAAGAATAAGCCTAGGGAGGACGAAAATGACCTAAATGTTCATCCAATGACACAAACACACCTATTGGATGCACAAGATTGGTTAGAAACCCTAATTGGACAAGAATAAGCCAAGGGATGACGAAAATGACCTAAATGTTCATCAAATGACACA
The DNA here is from genome assembly GCA_037974835.1 of Cicer judaicum. Lineage (NCBI taxonomy): Eukaryota > Viridiplantae > Streptophyta > Magnoliopsida > Fabales > Fabaceae > Cicer > Cicer judaicum. The sequence goes on from JBBPBS010000077.1 coordinate 549,338, forward strand.
AACACACCTATTGGATGCACAAAATTGGTTAAAAACCCTAATTGGAAAAGAATAAGCCTAGGGAGACTGAAAATGAGCTAATTGTTCATCCAATGACACAAACACACCTATTGGATGCACAAGATTAGTTAGAAACCCTAATTGGACAAGAATAAGCCTAGGGAAGACGAAAATGACATAATTGTTGATCTAAAGACACAAATTAACTTTTTTGAAGCACAAGATTGGTTCAAAACCCTAATTGGACAAGAATAAGCCTAGGGAGGACGAAAAGGACCTAAATGTTCATCCAATGACACAAACACACCTATTGGATGCACAAGATTCGTTGAAAACCCTAATTGGACAAGAATAAGCCTAGGGATGTCGAAAATGACCTAACTGTTCATCCAATGACACAAACACACCTATTGAATGCACAAGATGGGTTCGAAACCCTAATTGGACAAGAATAAGCCTAGGGAGGACGAAAATGACCTAAATGTTCATCCAATGACACAAACACACCTATTGGATGCACAAGATTCGTTGAAAACCTTAATTGGACAAGAATAAGCCTAGGGATGACGAAAATGACCTAAAGGTTCCTCCAATGACACAATCACACCTATTGGATGCACAAGATTGGTTAAAAACCCTAATAGGAAAAGAATAAGCCTAGGGAGACCGAAAATGACCGAATAGTTCATCCAATGACACAAACACACCTATTGGATGCACAAGATTAGTTAGAAACCATAATTGGACAAGAAAAAGCCTAGGGAGGACGAAAATGACTTAATTGTTCATCCAAAGACACAAATGAACTTATACGATGCACAAGATTGGTTGAAAACCCTAATTGGACAAGAATAAGCCTAGGGAGGACGAAAATGACCTAAATGTTCATCCAATGACACAAACACACCTATTGGATGCACAAGATTGGTTAAAAACCCTAATTGGACAAGAATAAGCCTAGGGAGGACGAAAATGACCTAAATGTTCATCCAATGACACAAACACACCTACTGGATGCACAAGATTGGTTAGAAACCCTAATTGGATAAAAACAAGCCAAGGGATGACGAAAATGACCTAAATGTTCATCAAATGACACAAACACACCTATTGGATGCACAAAATTGGTTAAAAACCCTAATTGGAAAAGAATAAGGCTAGGGAGACTGAAAATGAGCTAATTGTTCATCCAATGACACAAACACACCTATTGGATGCACAAGATTAGTTAGAAACCCTAATTGGACAAGAATAAGCCTAGGGAGGACGAAAATGACCTAATTGTTAATCCAAAGACACAAATGAACTTATTTGATGCACAAGATTGGTTGAAAACCCTAATTGGACAAGAATAAGCCTAGGGAGGACGAAATTGACCTAAATGTTCATCCAATGACACAAACACACATATTGGATGCACAAGATTCGTTAAAAACCCTAATTGGACAAGAATAAGCCTAGGGAGGACGAAAATGACCTAAATGTTCATCCAATGACACAAACACACCTATTGGATGCACAAGATTGGTTAGAAACCCTAATTGGAAAAGAATAAGCCTATGGAGACCGAAAATGACCTAAATATTCATCCAATTACACAAATGAACTTATTAAATGCACAAGATTGGTTAGAAACCCTAATTGGACAAGAATAAGCCTAGGGAAGACGAATATGACCTAATTGTTCATCCAAAGACACAAATGAACTTATTTGATGCACAAGATTGGTTGAAAACCCTAATTGGACAAGAATAAGCCAAGGAAGGATGAAAATGACCTAAATGTTTATCCAATGAAACAAACTCACCTATTGGATGCACAAGATTGGTTAGAAACCCTAATTGGACAAGAATAAGCCTAGGGAGGACGAAAATGACCTAAATGTTCATCCAATGACACAAACACACCTATTGGATGCACAAGATTGGTTAGAAACCCTAATAGGACAAGAACAAGCCAAGGGATGACGAAAATGACCTAAATGTTCATCAAATGACACAAACACACCTATTGGATGCACAAAATTGGTTAAAAACTCTAATTGGAAAAGAATAAGCCTAGGGAGACTGAAAATGAGCTAATTGTTCATCCAATGACACAAACACACCTATTGGATGCACAAGATTAGTTAGAAACCCTAATTGGACAAGAATAAGCCTAGGGAGGACGAAAATGACCTAATTGTTAATCTAAAGACACAAATGAACTAATTTGATGCATAAGATTGGTTGAAAACCCTAATTGGACAAGAATAAGCCTAGGGAGGACGAAAATGAGCTAAATGTTCATCCAATGACACAAACACAGCTATTGTATGCACAAGATTCGTTGAAAACCCTAATTAGAGAAGAATAAGCCTAGGGAGGACGGAAACGACCTAAATGTTCATCCAAAAATACAAATGAACTTATTCGATGCACAAGATTGGTTGAAAACCCTAATTGGACAAGAATAAGCCTAGGGAGGATGAAAATGACCTAAATGTTCATCCAATGACACAAACACACCGATTGGATGCACAAGATTCGTTAAAAACCCTAATTAGACAAGAATAAGCCTAGGGAGGTCGAAAATGACCAAAATGTTCATCCAATGACACAAACACACCTATTGAATGCACAAGATTGGTTAGAAACCCTAATTGGACAAGAATAAGCCAAGGGATGACGAAAATGACCTAAATGTTCATCCAATGAAAGAAACACACCTGTTGGATGAACAAGATTGGTTAGAAACCCAAATTTGACAAGAATAAGCTTAAGGAGGACGAAAATGACCTAATTGTTCATCCAAAGACACAAATGAACTTATTTGATGCACAAGATTGGTTGAAAACCCTAATTGGACAAGAATAAGCCAAGGAAGGACCAAAATGACCTAAATGTTCATCCAATGAAACAAACACACCTATTGGATGCACAAGATTGGTTAGAAACCCTAATTGGACAAGAATAAGCCTAGGGAGGACGAAAATGACCTAAATGTTCATCAAATAACACAAACACACCTATTGGATGCACAAAATTGGTTAAAAACCCTAATTGGAAACGAATAAGCCTAGGGAGACTGAAAATGAGCTAATTGTTCATCCAATGACACAAACACACCTATTGGATGCACAAGATTAGTTAGAAAACCTAATTGGACAAGAATAAGCCTAGGGAGGACGAAAATGACCTAATTGTTAATCTAAAGACACAAATGAACTTATTTGATGCATAAGATTGGTTGAAAACCCTAATTGGACAAGAATAAGCCTAGGGAGGACGAAAATGAGCTAAATGTTCATCCAATGACACAAACAAAGCTATTGGATGCACAAGATTCGTTGAAAACCCTAATTAGAGAAGAATAAGCCTAGGGAGGACGGAAACGACCTAAATGTTCATCCAAAGATACAAATGAACTTATTCGATGCACAAGATTGGTTGAAAACCCTAATTGGACAAGAATAAGCCTAGGGAGGATGAAAATGACCTAAATGTTCATCCAATGACACAAACACACCGATTGGATGCACAAGATTCGTTAAAAACCCTAATTAGACAAGAATAAGCCTAGGGAGGTCAAAAATGACCAAAATGTTCATCCAATGACACAAACACACCTATTGAATGCACAAGATTGGTTAGAAAACCTAATTGGACAAGAATAAGCCAAGGGATGACGAAAATGACCTAAATGTTCATCCAATGAAACAAACACACCTGTTGGATGAACAAGATTGGTTAGAAACCCAAATTTGACAAGAATAAGCTTAAGGAGGACGAAAATGACCTAAATGTTCATCCAATGACACAAACACACCTATTGGATGCACAAGATTGGTTAGAAACCCTAATAGGACAAGAACAAGCCAAGGGATGACGAAAATGACCTAAATGTTCATCAAATGACACAAACACACCTATTGGATGCACAAAATTGGTTAAAAACCCTAATTGGAAAAGAATAAGCCTAGGGAGACTGAAAATGAGCTAATTGTTCATCCAATGACACAAACACACCTATTGGATGCACAAGATTAGTTAGAAACCCTAATTGGACAAGAATAAGCCTAGGGAGGACGAAAATGACCTAATTGTTAATCTAAAGACACAAATGAACTAATTTGATGCATAAGATTGGTTGAAAACCCTAATTGGACAAGAATAAGCCTAGGGAGGACGAAAATGAGCTAAATGTTCATCCAATGACACAAACACAGCTATTGTATGCACAAGATTCGTTGAAAACCCTAATTAGAGAAGAATAAGCCTAGGGAGGACGGAAACGACCTAAATGTTCATCCAAAGATACAAATGAACTTATTCGATGCACAAGATTGGTTGAAAACCCTAATTGGACAAGAATAAGCCTAGGGAGGATGAAAATGACCTAAATGTTCATCCAATGACACAAACACACCGATTGGATGCACAAGATTCGTGAAAAACCCTAATTAGACAAGAATAAGCCTAGGGAGGTCAAAAATGACCAAAATGTTCATCCAATGACACAAACACACCTATTGAATGCACAACATTGGTTAGAAACCCTAATTGGACAAGAATAAGCCAAGGGATGACGAAAATGACCTAAATGTTCATCCAATGAAACAAACACACCTGTTGGATGAACAAGATTAGTTAGAAACCTAAATTTGACAAGAATAAGCTTAAGGAGGACGAAAATGACCTAAATGTTCATCCAATGACACAAACACACCTATTGGATGCACAAGATTGGTTAGAAACCCTAATAGGAGAAGAACAAGCCAAGGGATGACGAAAATGACCTAAATGTTCATCAAATGACACAAACACACCTATTGGATGCACAAAATTGGTTAAAAACCCTAATTGGAAAAGAATAAGCCTAGGGAGACTCAAAATGAGCTAATTGTTCATCCAATGACACAAACACAACTATTGGATGCACAAGATTAGTTAGAAACCCTAATTGGACAAGAATAAGCCTAGGGAGGACGAAAATGACCTAATTGTTAATCTAAAGACACAAATGAACTTATTTGATGCATAAGATTGGTTGAAAACCCTAATTGGACAAGAATAAGCCTAGGGAGGACGAAAATGAGCTAAATGTTCATCCAATGACACAAACACAGCTATTGGATGCACAAGATTCGTTGAAAACCCTAATTAGAGAAGAATAAGCCTAGGGAGGACGGAAACGACCTAAATGTTCATCCAAAGATACAAATGAAGTTATTCGATGCACAAGATTGGTTGAAAACCCTAATTGGACAAGAATAAGCCTAGGGAGGATGAAAATGACCTAAATATTCATCCAATGACACAAACACACCGATTGGATGCACAAGATTCGTTAAAAACCCTAATTAGACAAGAATAAGCCTAGGGAGGTCGAAAATGACCAAAATGTTCATCCAATGACACAAACACACCTATTGAATGCACAACATTGGTTAGAAACCCTAATTGGACAAGAATAAGCCAAGGGATGACGAAAATGACCTAAATGTTCATCCAATGAAACAAACACACCTGTTGGATGAACAAGGTTGGTTAGAAACCCTAATTTGACAAGAATAAGCTTAAGGAGGACGAAAATGACCTAATTGTTCATCCAATGACACAAACACACCTATTGGATGTACAAGATTGGTTAAAAACCTTAATTGGAAAAGAATAAGCCTATGGAGACCGAAAATGACATAATTATTCATCCAATTACACAAATGAACTTATTCAATGCACAAGATTGGTTAGAAACCCTAATTGGACAAGAATAAGCCTAGGGAAGACTAATATGACCTAATTGTTCATCCAATGAAACAAACACACCTATTGGATGCACAAGATTGGTTAGAAACCCTAATTGGACAAGAATAAGCCTAGGGAGGACGAAAATGACCTAAATGTTCATCAAATAACACAAACACACCTATTGGATGCACAAAATTGGTTAAAAACCGTAATTGGAAAAGAATAAGCCTAGAGAGACTGAAAATGAGCTAATTGTTCATCCAATGACACAAACACACCTATTGGATGCACAAGATTAGTTAGAAACCCTAATTCGACAAGAATAAGCCTAGGGAGGACGAAAATGACCTAATTGTTAATCCAAAGACACAAATGAACTTATTTGATGCACAAGATTGGTTGAAAACCCTAATTGGACAAGAATAAGCCAAGGAAGGATGAAAATGACATAAATGTTCATCCAATGAAACAAACTCACCTATTGGATGCACAAGATTGGTTAGAAACCCTAATTGGACAAGAATAAGCCAAGGAAGGATGGAAATGACATAAATGTTCATCCAATGAAACAAACTCACCTATTGGATGCACAAGATTGGTTAGAAACCCTAATTGGACCAGAATAAGCCTAGGGAGGACGAAAATGACCGAAATGTTCCTCCAATGACACAAACACACCTATTGGATGCACAAGATTGGTTAGAAACTCTAATTGGACTAGAATAAGCCAAGGGATGACGAAAATGACCTAAATGTTCATCGAATTACACAAACACACCTATTGGATGCACAAGATTGGTTAGAAACCCTAATTGGACAAGAACAAGCCAAGGGAGACTGAAAATGAGCTAATTGTTCATCCAATGACACAAACACACCTATTGGATGCAAAAGATAGGTTAGAAACCCTAATTGGACAAGAATAAGCCTAGGGCGGTCGTAAATGACCTAAATGTTCATCCAATGACACAAACACACCAATTGAATGCACAAGATTGGTTAGAAACCCTAATTGGACAAGAATAAGCCTAGGGAGGACGAAAATGACCAAAATATTCATCCAATGACACAAACACACCTATTGAATGCACAAGATGGGTTCGAAACCCTAATTGGACAAGAATAAGCCTAGGGAGGACGAAAATGACCTAAATGTTCATCCAATGACACAAACACAACTATTGGATGCACAAGATTCGTTAAAAACCCTAATTGGACAAGAATAAGCCAAGGGATGATGAAAATGACCTAAATGTTCATCCAATGACACAAACAGACCTACTGGATGCACAAGATTGGTTAAAAAACCTAATTCGACAAGATAAAGCCTAGGGATGACGAAAATGACCTAAAGGTTCATCCAATGACACAATCACACCTATCGGATGCACAAGATTGGTTAAAAACCCTAATAGGAAAAGAATAAGCCTAGGGAGACCCAAAATGACCGAATAGTTCATCCAATGACACAAACACACCTATTGGATGCACAAGATTAGTTAGAAACCCTAATTGGACAAGAAAAAGCCTAGGGAGGACGAAAATGACTTAATTGTTCATCCAAAGACACAAATGAACTTATTCGATGCACAAGACTGGTTGAAAACCGTAATTGGACAAGAAAAAGCCTAGGGATGACGAAAATGACCTCAATGTTCATCCAATGACACAAACACACCTATTGCATGCACAAGATTGGCTAGAAACCCTAATGTGACAAGAATAAGCCTAGGAAGGACAAAAATGACCTAATTGTTAATCCAAAGACACAAATGAACTTATTTGATGCACAAGATTGGTTGAAAACCCTAATTGGACAAGAATAAGCCTAGGGAGGACGAAAATGACCTAAATGTTCATCCAATGACACAAACTCACCTATTGGATGCACAAGATTCGTTGAAAACCCTAATTGGACAAGAATAAGCCTAGAGAGGACGAAAACGACCTAAATGTTCATCCAATGACACAAACACACCTATTGGATGCACAAGATTCGTTAAAAACCCTAATTAGACAAGAATAAGCCTAGGGAGGTCGAAAATGACCAAAATGTTCATCCAATGACACCAACACACCTCTTGAATGCACAAGATTGGTTAGAAACCCTAATTGGACAAGAAAAAGCCTAGGGAGGACGAAAATGACCTAAATGTTCATCCAATGACACAAACACACCTATTGCATGCACAAGATTGGTTAGAAACCCTAATTGGACAAAAATAAGCCTAGGGAGGACGAAAATGACCTAATTGTTAATCCAAAGACACAAATGAACTTATTTGATGCACAAGATTGGTTGAAAACCCTAATTGGACAAGAATAAGCCTAGGGAGGACGAAAATGACCTAAATGTTCATCCAATGACACAAACACACCTATTGGATGCACAAGATTGGTTAGAAACCCTAATTGGACAAGAATAAGCCTAGGGAGAACGAAAATGACCTAAATGTTCATCCAATGACACAAACACACCTATTGGATGCAGAAGATTGGTTAGAAACCCTAATTGGACAAGAACAAGCCAAGGGATGACGAAAATGACCTAAATGTTCATCCAATGACACAAACACACCTAACGGATGCACAAAATTGGTTAAAAACCGTAATTGGAAAAGAATAAGCCTAGGGAGACGGAAAATGAGCTAATTGTTCATCCAATGACACAAACACACCTATTGGATGCACAAGATTAGTTAGAAACCCTAACTGGACAAGAATAAGCCTAGGGAGGACGAAAATGACCTAATTGTTAATCCAAAGACACAAATGAACTTATTCGATGCACAAGATTGGTTGAAAACCGTAATTGGACAAGAAAAAGCCTAGGGATGACGAAAATGACCTAAATGTTCATCCAATGACACAAACACACCTATTGCATGCACAAGATTGGCTAGAAACCCTAATTGGACAAGAATAAGCCTAGGGAGGACAAAAATGACCTAATTGTTAATCCAAAGACACAAATGAACTTATTTGATGCACAAGATTGGTTGAAAACCCTAATTGGACAAGAATAAGCCTAGGGAGGACGAAAATGACCTAAATGTGCATCCAATGACACAAACACACCTATTGGATACACAAGATTCGTTGAAAACCCTAATTGGACAAGAATAAACCTAGGGAGGACGGAAACAACCTAAATGTTCATCCAAAGATACAAATGAACTTATTCGATGCACAAGATGGTATGAAAACCCTAATTGGACAAGAATAAGCATAGGGAGGACGAAAATGACCAAAATGTTCTTCCAATGACACAAACACACCTATTGAATGCGCAAGATTGGTTACAAACCTTAATTGGACAAGAATAAGCCAAGGGATGACGAAAATGAACTAAATGTTCATCAAATGACACAAATGATCTTATTCAATGCACAAGATTGGTTGAAAACCCTAATTGGACAAGATTAACCCTAGGGAGGACGAAAATGACCTAAATGTTTATCCAATGACACAAACACACCTATTGGATGCACAAGATTGGTTAAAAACCCTAATTGGCCAAGAATAAGCCAAGGGATGATGAAAATGACCTAAATGTTCATCCAATGACACAAACAGACCTATTGGATGAACAACATTGGTTAAAAACCCTAATTGGACAAGAATAAGCCTAGGGAGACCGAAAATGACCTAAATGTTCATCCAAAGACACAAACACACCTATTTGAGGAACAAGATTGGTTAGAAAACCTAATTTGAGAAGAATAGGCCTACGGAGGATGAAAATGACCTAATTGGTTAGAAACCCTAATTGGACAAGAATAAGCCTAGGGAGGACGAAAATGACCTAATTGTTCATCCAATGACACAAACACACCTATTGGATGCACAGGATTGGTAAGAAACCCTAATTGACCTAAATGTTCATCCAATGACATAAACACACCTATTGGATGCACAAGATTCGTTAAAAACCCTAATTAGACAAGAATAAGCCTAGGGAGGACAAAAATGACCTAATTGTTCATCCAATTACACAAATGAACTTATTCAATCCACAAGATTGGTTGAAAACCCTAATTGGACATGAATAAGCCTAGGGAGGTCGAAAATGACCAATATGTTCATCCAATGACAAAAACACACCTATTGGATGCACAAGATTGGCTAGAAACCCTAATTCGACAAGAATAAGCCTAGGGATGTCGAAAATGACCAAAATGTTCATCCAATGACACAAACACACCTATTGGATGCATAAGATTGGCTAGAAACCCTAATTCGACAAGAATAAGCCTAGGGATGTCGAAAATGACCAAAATGTTCATCCAATGACACAAACACACCTATTGAATGCACAAGATTGGTTAGAAACCCTAATTGGACATGAATAAGCCAAGGGATGACGAAAATGACCTAAATGTTCATCGAATGACACAAACACACCTATTGTATGCACAAGATTGGTTAAAAACCCTAATTGGAAAAGAATAAGCTTATGGACAATGAAAATGAGCTAATTGTTCATCCAATGACTCTAACACACCTATTGGATGCAAAAGATTGGTTAGAAACCCTAACCGGACAAGAATAAGCCTAGGGAGGACGAAAATGTCCTAATTGTTCATCCAATGACACAAACACACCTATTGGATGCACAAGATTGGTTAGAAACCCTATTTGGACAAGAATAAGCCTAGGGAGGTCGTAAATGACCTAAATGTTCATCCAATTACACAAATGAACTTATTCAATGCACAAGATTGGTTGAAAACCCTAATTGGACAAGAATAAGCCTAGGGAAGACGTATATGACCTAATTGTTCATCCAAAGACACAAATGAACTTATTTGATGCACAAGATTGGTTGAAAACCCTAATTGGACAAGAATAAGCCAAGGAAGGACGAAAATGACCTAAATGTTCATCCAATGAAACAAACACACCTATTGGATGCACAAGATTGGTTAGAAACCCTAATTGGACAAGAATAAGCCTAGGGAGGACGAAAATGACCTAAATGTTCATCCAATGACACAAACACACCTATTGGATGCACAAGATTGGTTAGAAACCCTAATTGGAAAAGAATAAGCCTATGGAGACCGAAAATGACCTAATTGTACATCCAATTACACAAATGAACTTATTCAATGCACAAGATTGGTTAGAAACCCTAATTGGACAAGAATAAGCCTAGGGAAGACGAATATGACCTAATTGTTCATCCAAAGACACAAATGAACTTATTTGATGCACAAGATTGGTTGAAAACCCTAATTGGACAAGAATAAGCCAAGGAAGGACGAAAATGACCTAAATGTTCATCCAATGCAACAAACACACCTATTGGATGCACAAGATTGGTTAGAAACCCTAATTGGACAAGAATAAGCCTAGGGAGGACGAAAATGACCTAAATGTTCATCCAATGACACAAACACACCTATTGGATGCACAAGATTGGTTAGAAACCCTAATTGGACAAGAACAAGCCAAGGGATGACGAAAATGACCTAAGTGTTCATCAAATGACACAAACACACCTATTGAATGCACAAGATTGGTTAGAAACCCTAATTGGACAAGAATAAGCCAAGGGATGACGAAAATGACCTAAATGTTCATCCAATGACACAAACACACATGTTGGATGAACAAGATTGGTTAGAAACCATAATTTGACAGGAATAAGCTTAAGGAGGACGAAAATGACCTAATTGTTCATCCAATGACACAAACACACCTATTGGATGTACAAGATTGGTTAAAAACCTTAATTGGAAAAGAATAAGCCTATGGAGACCGAAAATGACCTAATTATTAATCCAATTACACAAATGAACTTATTCAATGCATAAGATTGGTTAGAAACCTTAATTGGACAAGAATAAGCCTAGGGAGACCGAAAATGACCTAATTGTTCATCCAATGACACAAACACACCTATTGGATGCAAAAGATTGGTTAGAAACCCTAATTGGACAAGAATAAGCCTAGGGAGGACGAAAATGACCTAAATGTTCATCCAATGACACAAACACACCTATTGGATGCACAAGATTGGTTAGAAACCATAATTGGACAAGAACAAGCCAAGGGATGACGAAAATGACCTAAATGTTCATCCAATGACACAAACACACATGTTGGATGAACAAGATTGGTTAGAAACCATAATTTGACAGGAATAAGCTTAAGGAGGACGAAAATGACCTAATTGTTCATCCAATGACACAAACACACCTATTGGATGTACAAGATTGGTTAAAAACCTTAATTGGAAAAGAATAAGCCTATGGAGACCGAAAATGACCTAATTATTAATCCAATTACACAAATGAACTTATTCAATGCATAAGATTGGTTAGAAACCTTAATTGGACAAGAATAAGCCTAGGGAGACCGAAAATGACCTAATTGTTCATCCAATGACACAAACACACCTATTGGATGCAAAAGATTGGTTAGAAACCCTAATTGGACAAGAATAAGCCTAGGGAGGACGAAAATGACCTAAATGTTCATCCAATGACACAAACACACCTATTGGATGCACAAGATTGGTTAGAAACCATAATTGGACAAGAACAAGCCAAGGGATGACGAAAATGACCTAAATGTTCATCAAATGACACAAACACACCTATTGGATGCACAAAATTGGTTAGATACCCTAATTGGAAAAGAATAAGCCTATGGAGACCGAAAATGACCTAATTGTACATCCAATTACACTAATGAACTTATTCAATGCACAAGATTGGTTAGAAACCCTAATTGGACAAGAATAAGCCTAGGGAAGACGAATATGACCTAATTGTTCATCCAAAGACACAAATGAACTTATTTGATGCACAAGATTGGTTGAAAACCCTAATTGGACAAGAATAAGCCAAGGAAGGACGAAAATGACCTAAATGTTCATCCAATGAAACAAACACACCTATTGGATGCACAAGATTGGTTAGAAACCCTAATTGGACAAGAATAAGCCTAGGGAGGACGAAAATGACCTAAATGTTCATCCAATGAAACAAACACACCTATTGGATGCACAAGATTGGTTAGAAACCCTAATTGGAAAAGAATAAGCCTATGGAGACCGAAAATGACCTAATTGTTCATCCAATTACACAAATGAACTTATTAAATGCACAAGATTGGTTAGAAACCCTAATTGGACAAGAATAAGCCTAGGGAAGACGAATATGACCTAATTGTTCATCCAAAGACACAAATGAACTTATTTGATGCACACGATTGGTTGAAAACCCTAATTGGACAAGAATAAGCCAAGGAAGGACGAAAATGACCTAAATGTTCATCCAATGAAACAAACTCACCTATTGGATGCACAAGATTGGTTAGAAACCCTAATTGGACAAGAATAAGCCTAGGGAGGACGAAAATGACCTAAATGTTCATCCAATGACACAAACACACCTATTGGATGCACAAGATTGGTTAGAAACCCTAATTGAACAAGAATAAGCCTAGGGAGGACGGAAATGACCAAAATGTTCATCCAATGACACAAACACACCTATTGAATGCAAAAGATGGGTTCGAAACCCTAATTGGACAAGAATAAGCCTAGGGAGGACGAAAATGACCTAAATGTTCATCCAATGACACAAACACAACTATTGGATGCACAAGATTCGTTAAAAACCCTAATTGGACAAGAATAAGCCTAGGGAGGACGAAAATGACCTAAATGTTCATCCAATGACACAAACACACCTATTGGATGCACAAGATTGGTTAGAAACCCTAATTGGAAAAGAATAAGCCTATGGAGACCGAAAATGACCTAATTGTTCATCCAATTACACAAATGAACTTATTAAATGCACAAGATTGGTTAGAAACCCTAATTGGACAAGAATAAGCCAAGGGATGACGAAAATGACCTAAATGTTCATCCAATGACACAAACACACCTGTTGGATGAACAAGATTGGTTAGAAACCCTAATTTGAATAGAATAAGCTTAAGGAGGACGAAAATGACCTAATTGTTCATCCAATGACACAAACACACCTATTGGATGTACAAGATTGGTTAAAAACCTTAATTGGAAAAGAATAAGCCTATGGAGACCGAAAAGGACCTAATTATTCATCCAATTACACAAATGAACTTATTCAATGCACAAGATTGGTTAGAAACCCTAATTGGACAAGAATAAGCCTAGGGAAGATGAATATGACCTAATTGTTCATCCAAAGACACAAATGAACTTATTTGATGCACAAGATTGGTTGAAAACCCTAATTGGACAAGAATAAGCCAAGGAAGGACCAAAATGACCTAAATGTTCATCCAATGAAACAAACACACCTATTGGATGCACAAGATTGGTTAGAAACCCTAATTGGACAAGAATAAGCCTAGGGAGGACGAAAATGACCTAAATGTTCATCAAATAACACAAACACACCTATTGGATGCACAAAATTGGTTAAAAACCCTAATTGGAAACGAATAAGCCTAGGGAGACTGAAAATGAGCTAATTGTTCATCCAATGACACAAACACACCTATTGGATGCACAAGATTAGTTAGAAACCCTAATTCGACAAGAATAAGCCTAGGGAGGACGAAAATGACCTAATTGTAAATCCAAAGACACAAATGAACTCATTTGATGCACAAGATTGGTTGAAAACCCTAATTGGACAAGAATAAGCCTAGGGAGAACGAAATTGACCTAAATGTTCATCCAATGACCCAAACACACATATTGGATGCACAAGATTCGTTAAAAACCCTAATTAGACAAGAATAAGCCAAGGGAGGTCGAAAATGACCAAAATGTTCGTCCAATGACACAAACACACCTATTGAATGCACAAGATTGGTTAGAAACCCTAATTGGACAACAATAAGCCTAGGGAGGACGAAAATGACCTAAATGTTCATCCAATGACACAAACTCACCTATTGGATGCACAAGATTGGTTAGAAACCCTAATTGGAAAAGAATAAGCCTATGGAGACTGAAAATGACCTAATTGTTCATCCAATTACACAAATGAACTTATTAAATGCACAAGATTGGTTAGAAACCCTAATTGGACAAGAATAAGCCTAGGGAAGACGAATATGACCTAATTGTTCATCCAAAGACACAAATGAACTTATTTGATGCACACGATTGGTTGAAAACCCTAATTGGACAAGAATAAGCCAAGGAAGGATGAAAATGACCTAAATGTTCATCCAATGAAACAAACTCACCTATTGGATGCACAAGATTGGTTAGAAACCCTAATTGGACAAGAATAAGCCTAGGGAGGACGAAAATGACCTAAATGTTCATCCAATGACACAAACACACCTATTGGATGCACAAGATTGGTTAGAAACCCTAATAGGACAAGAACAAGACAAGGGATGACGAAAATGACCTAAATATTCATCAAATGACACAAACACACCTATTGGATGCACAAAATTGGTTAAAAACCCTAATTGGAAAAGAATAAGCCTAGGGAGACTGAAAATGAGCTAATTGTTCATCCAATGACACAAACACACCTATTGGATGCACAAGATTAGTTAGAAACCCTAATTGGACAAGAATAAGCCTAGGGAGGACGAAAATGACCTAATTGTTAATCCAAAGACACAAATGAACTTATTTGATGCATAAGATTGGTTGAAAACCCTAATTGGACAAGAATAAGCCTAGGGAGGACGAAAATGAGCTAAATGTTCATCCAATGACACAAACACAGCTATTGGATGCACAAGATTCGTTGAAAACCCTAATTGGAGAAGAATAAGCCTAGGGAGGACGGAAACGACCTAAATGTTCATCCAAAGATACAAATGAACTTATTCGATGCACAAGATTGGTTGAAAACCCTAATTGGACAAGAATAAGCCTAGGGAGGATGAAAATGACTTAAATGTTCATCCAATGACACAAACACACCGATTGGATGCACAAGATTCGTTAAAAACCCTAATTAGACAAGAATAAGCCTAGGGAGGTCGAAAATGACCAAAATGTTCATCCAATGACACAAACACACCTATTGAATGCACAAGATTGGTTAGAAACCCTAATTGGACAAGAATAAGCCAAGGGATGACGAAAATGACCTAAACGTTCATCCAATGACACAAACACACCTGTTGGATGAACAAGATTGGTTAGAAACCCTAATTTGACAAGAATAAGCTTAAGGACGACGAAAATGACCTAATTGTTCATCCAATGACACAAACACACCTATTGGATGTACAAGATTGGTTAAAAACCTTAATTGGAAAAGAATAAGCCTATGGAGACCGAAAATGACCTAATTATTCATCCAATTACACAAATGAACTTATTCAATGCACAAGATTGGTTAGAAACCCTAATTGGACAAGAATAAGCCTAGGGAAGACGAATATGACCTAATTGTTCATCCAAAGACACAAATGAACTTATTTGATGCACAAGATTGGTTGAAAACCCTAATTGGACAAGAATAAGCCAAGGAAGGACGAAAATGACCTAAATGTTCATCCAATGAAACAAACACACCTATTGGATGCACAAGATTGGTTAGAAACCCTAATTGGACAAGAATAAGCCTAGGGAGGACAAAAATGACCTAAATGTTCATCAAATAACACAAACACACCTATTGGATGCACAAAATTTGTTAAAAACCCTAATTGGAAAAGAATAAGCCTAGGGAGACTGAAAATGAGCTAATTGTTCATCCAATGACACAAACACACCTATTGGATGCACAAGATTAGTTAGAAACCCTAATTCGACAAGAATAAGCATAGGGAGGACGAAAATGACCTAATTGTTAATCCAAAGACACAAATGAACTTATTTGATGCACAAGATTGGTTGAAAACCCTAATTGGACAAGAATAAGCCTAGGGAGGACGAAATTGACCTAAATGTTCATCCAATGACCCAAACACACATATTGGATCCACAAGATTCGTTAAAAACCCTAATTAGACAAGAATAAGCCAAGGGAGGTCGAAAATGACCAAAATGTTCGTCCAATGACACAAACACACCTATTGAATGCACAAGATTGGTTAGAAACCCTAATTGGACAACAATAAGCCAAGGGATGACGAAAATGATCTAAATGTTCATCCAATGACACAAACACACCTGTTGGATGAACAAGATTGGTTAGAAACCCTAATTTGACAAGAATAAGCTTAAGGAGGACTAAAATGACCTAATTGTTCATCCAATGACACAAACACACCTATTGGATGTACAAGATTGGTTAAAAACCCTAATTGGAAAAGAATAAGCCTATGGAGACCGAAAATGACCTAATTATTCATCCAATTACACAAATGAACTTATTCAATGCATAAGATTGGTTAGAAACCTTAATTGGACAAGAATAAGCCTAGGGAAGACGAATATGACCTAATTGTTCATCCAATGACACAAACACACCTATTGGATGTACAAGATTGGTTAAAAACCTTAATTGGAAAAGAATAAGCCTATGGAGACCGAAAATGACCTAATTATTCATCCAATTACACAAATGAACTTATTCAATGAACAAGATTGGTTAGAAACCCTAATTGGGCAAGAATAAGCCTAGGGAAGACGAATATGACCTAATTGTTCATCCAAAGACACAAATGAACTTATTTGATGCACAAGATTGGTTGAAAACCCTAATTGGACAAGAATAAGCCAAGGAAGGACGAAAATGACCTAAATGTTCATCCAATGAAACAAACACACCTATTGGATGCACAAGATTTGTTAGAAACCCTAATTGGACAAGAATAAGCCTAGGGAGGACGAAAATGACCTAAATGTTCATCCAATGACACAAACACACCTATTGGATGCACAAGATTGGTTAGAAACCCTAATTGGAAAAGAATAAGCCTATGGAGACCGAAAATGACCTAATTGTTCATCCAATTACACAAATGAACTTATTAAATGCACAAGATTGGTTAAAAACCCTAATTGGACAAGAATAAGCCTAGGGAAGACGTATATGACCTAATTGTTCATCCAAAGACACAAATGAACTTATTTGATGCACACGATTGGTTGAAAACCCTAATTGGACATGAATAAGCCAAGGAAGGATGAAAATGACCTAAATGTTCATCCAATGAAACAAACTCACCTATTGGATGCACAAGATTGGTTAGAAACCCTAATTGGACAAGAATAAGCCTAGGGAGGACGAAAATGACCTAAATGTTCATCCAATGACACAAACACACCTATTGGATGCACAAGATTGGTTAGAAACCCTAATAGGACAAGAACAAGCCAAGGGATGACGAAAATGACCTAAATATTCATCAAATGACACAAACACACCTATTGGATGCACAAAATTGGTTAAAAACCCTAATTGGAAAAGAATAAGCCTAGGGAGACTGAAAATGAGCTAATTGTTCATCCAATGACACAAACACACCTATTGGATGCACAAGATTAGTTAGAAACCCTAATTGGACAAGAATAAGCCTAGGGAGGACGAAAATGACCTAATTGTTAATCCAAAGACACAAATGAACTTATTTGATGCATAAGATTGGTTGAAAACCCTAATTGGACAAGAATAAGCCTAGGAAGGACGAAAATGAGCTAAATGTTCATCCAATGACACAAACACAGCTATTGGATGCACAAGATTCGTTGAAAACCCTAATTGGAGAAGAATAAGCCTAGGGAGGACGGAAACGACCTAAATGTTCATCCAAAGATACAAATGAACTTATTCGATGCACAAGATTGGTTGAAAACCCTAATTGGACAAGAATAAGCCTAGGGAGGATGAAAATGACTTAAATGTTCATCCAATGACACAAACACACCGATTGGATGCACAAGATTCGTTAAAAACCCTAATTAGACAAGAATAAGCCTAGGGAGGTCGAAAATGACCAAAATTTTCATCCAATGACACAAACACACCTATTGAATGCACAAGATTGGTTTGAAACCCTAATTGGACAAGAATAAGCCAAGGGATGACGAAAATGACCTAAATGTTCATCCAATGACACAAACACACCTGTTGGATGAACAAGATAGGTTAGAAACCCTAATTTGACAAGAATAAGCTTAAGGAGGACGAAAATGACCTAAATGTTCATCCAATGACACAAACACACCTATTGGATGTACAAGATTGGTTAAAAACCCTAATTGGAAAAGAATAAGCCTATGGAGACCGAAAATGACCTAATTATTCATCCAATTACACAAATGAACTTATTCAATGCATAAGATTGGTTAGAAACCTTAATTGGACAAGAATAAGCCTAGGGAAGACGAATATGACCTAATTGTTCATCCAATGACACAAACACACCTATTGGATGTACAAGATTGGTTAAAAACCTTAATTGGAAAAGAATAAGCCTATGGAGACCGAAAATGACCTAATTATTCATCCAATTACACAAATGAACTTATTCAATGAACAAGATTGGTTAGAAACCCTAATTGGACAAGAATAAGCCTAGGGAAGACGAATATGACCTAATTGTTCATCCAAAGACACAAATGAACTTATTTGATGCACAAGATTGGTTAAAAACCCTAATTGGACAAGAATAAGCCAAGGAAGGACGAAAATGACCTAAATGTTCATCCAATGAAACAAACACACCTATTGGATGCACAAGATTGGTTAGAAACCCTAATTGGACAAGAATAAGCCTAGGGAGGACAAAAATGACCTAAATGTTCATCAAATAACACAAACACACCTATTGGATGCACAAAATTGGTTAAAAACCCTAATTGGAAAAGAATAAGCCTAGGGAGACTGAAAATGAGCTAATTGTTCATCCAATGACACAAACACACCTATTGGATGCACAAGATTAGTTAGAAACCCTAATTGGACAAGAATAAGCCTAGGGAGGACGAAAATGACCTAATTGTTAATCCAAACACACAAATGAACTTATTTGATGCATAAGATTTGTTGAAAACACTAATTGGACAAGAATAAGCCTAGGGAGGACGAAAATGACCTAAATGTTCATCCAATGACACAAACACACCTATTGGATGCACAAGATTGGTTAGAAACCCTAATAGGACAAGAACAAGCCAAGGGATGACTAAAATGACCTAAATGTTCATCAAATGACACAAACACACCTATTGGATGCACAAAATTGGTTAAAAACCCTAATTGGAAAAGAATAAGCCTAGGGAGACTGAAAATGAGCTAATTGTTCATCCAATGACACAAACACACCTATTGGATGCACAAGATTAGTTAGAAACCCTAATTGGACAAGAATAAGCCTAGGGAGGACGAAAATGACCTAATTGTTAATCCAAACACACAAATGAAGTTATTTGATGCATAAGATTGGTTGAAAACCCTAATTGGACAAGAATAAGCCTAGGGAGGACGAAAATGACCTAAATGTTCATCCAATGACACAAACACACCTATTGGATGCACAAGATTGGTTGAAAACCCTAATTGGACAGGAATAAGTCTAGGGAGGACGGAAATGACCTAAATGTTCGTCCAATGACACAAACACACCTATTGGATGGACAAGATTGGTTAGAAACCCTAATTGGACAAGAATAAGCCTAGGGAGGTCGAAAATGACCAAAATGTTCATCCAATGACACAAACACACCTATTGAATGCACAAGATTGGTTAGAAACCCTAATTGGACAAGAATAAGCCAAGGGATGACGAAAATGACCTAAATGTTCATCCAATGACACAAACACACCTATTGGATGCACAAGATTGGTTAAAAACCCTAATTGGAAAAGAATAAGCCTATGGAGACCGAAAATGACCTAGTTGTTCATCCAATTACACAAATGAACTTATTAAATGCACAAGATTGGTTAGAAACCCTAATTGGATAAGAATAAGCCTAGGGAGGACGAAAATGACCTAATTGTTAATCCAAAGACACAAAATGACCTAAATGTTCATCCAAAGACACAAATGAACTTATTTGATGCACAAGATTGGTTGAAAACCCTAATTGGACAAGAATAAGCCTAGGGAGGACGAAAATGACCTAAATGTTCATCCAATGACACAAACACACCTATTGGATGCACAAGATTGGTTAGAAACCCTAATTGGAAAAGAATAAGCCTATGGAGACCGAAAATGACCTAATTGTTCATCCAATTACACAAATGAACTTATTAAATGCACAAGATTGGTTAGAAACCCTAATTGGACAAGAATAAGCCAAGGGATGACGAAAATGACCTAAATGTTCATCCAATGACACAAACACACCTGTTGGATGAACAAGATTGGTTAGAAACCCTAATTTGAATAGAATAAGCTTAAGGAGGACGAAAATGACCTAATTGTTCATCCAATGACACAAACACACCTATTGGATGTACAAGATTGGTTAAAAACCCTAATTGGAAAAGAATAAGCCTATGGAGACCGAAAATGACCTAATTATTCATCCAATTACACAAATGAACTTATTCAATGAACAAGATTGGTTAGAAACCCTAATTGGACAAGAATAAGCCTAGGGAAGACGAATATGACCTAATTGTTCATCCAAAGACACAAATGAACATATTTGATGCACAAGATTGGTTGAAAACCCTAATTGGACAAGAATAAGCCTAGGGAGGACGAAATTGACCTAAATGTTCATCCAACGACCCAAACACACATATTGGATGCACAAGATTCGTTAAAAACCCTAATTAGACAAGAATAAGCCAAGGGAGGTCGAAAATGACCAAAATGTTCGTCCAATGACACAAACACACCTATTGAATGCACAAGATTGGTTAGAAACCCTAATTGGACAACAATAAGCCAAGGGATGACGAAAATGATCTAAATGTTCATCCAATGACACAAACACACCTGTTGGATGAACAAGATTGGTTAGAAACCCTAATTTGACAAGAATAAGCTTAAGGAGGACGAAAATGACCTAATTGTTCATCCAATGACACAAACACACCTATTGGATGTACAAGATTGGTTAAAAACCCTAATTGGAAAAGAATAAGCTTATGGAGACTGAAAATGACCTAATTATTCCTCCAATTACACAAATGAACTTATTCAATGCATAAGATTGGTTAGAAACCTTAATTGGACAAGAATAAGCCTAGGGAAGACGAATATGACCTAATTGTTCATCCAATGACACAAACACACCTATTGGATGTACAAGATTGGTTAAAAACCTTAATTGGAAAAGAATAAGCCTATGGAGACCGAAAATGACCTAATTATTCATCCAATTACACAAATGAACTTATTCAATGAACAAGATTGGTTAGAAACCCTAATTGGACAAGAATAAGCCTAGGGAAGACGAATATGACCTAATTGTTCATCCAAAGACACAAATGAACATATTTGATGCACAAGATTGGTTGAAAACCCTAATTGGACAAGAATAAGCCTAGGGAGGACGAAATTGACCTAAATGTTCATCCAACGACCCAAACACACATATTGGATGCACAAGATTCGTTAAAAACCCTAATTAGACAAGAATAAGCCAAGGGAGGTCGAAAATGACCAAAATGTTCGTCCAATGACACAAACACACCTATTGAATGCACAAGATTGGTTAGAAACCCTAATTGGACAACAATAAGCCAAGGGATGACGAAAATGATCTAAATGTTCATCCAATGACACAAACACACCTGTTGGATGAACAAGATTGGTTAGAAACCCTAATTTGACAAGAATAAGCCTAAGGAGGACGAAAATGACCTAATTGTTCATCCAATGACACAAACACACCTATTGGATGTACAAGATTGGTTAAAAACCCTAATTGGAAAAGAATAAGCCTATGGAGACCGAAAATGACCTAATTATTCATCCAATTACACAAATGAACTTATTCAATGCATAAGATTGGTTAGAAACCTTAATTGGACAAGAATAAGCCTAGGGAAGACGAATATGACCTAATTGTTCATCCAATGACACAAACACACCTATTGGATGCACAAGATTGGTTAAAAACCTTAATTGGAAAAGAATAAGCCTATGGAGACCGAAAATGACCTAATTATTCATCCAATTACACAAATGAACTTATTCAATGAACAAGATTGGTTAGAAACCCTAATTGGACAAGAATAAGCCTAGGGAAGACGAATATGACCTAATTGTTCATCCAAAGACACAAATGAACTTATTTGATGCACAAGATTGGTTGAAAACCCTAATTGGACAAGAATAAGCCAAGGAAGGACGAAAATGACCTAAATGTTCATCCAATGAAACAAACACACCTATTGGATGCACAAGATTGGTTAGAAACCCTAATTGGACAAGAATAAGCCTAGGGAGGACGAAAATGACCTAAATGTTCATCCAATGACACAAACACACCTATTGGATGCACAAGATTGGTTAGAAACCCTAATTGGAAAAGAATAAGCCTATGGAGACCGAAAATGACCTAATTGTTCATCCAATTACACAAATAAACTTATTAAATGCACAAGATTGGTTAGAAACCCTAATTGGACAAGAATAAGCCTAGGGAAGACGAATATGACCCATCTTGTGCATTCAATAGGTGTGTTTGTGTCATTAGATGAACAATTAGGTCATTTTGATCCTCCCTAGGCTTATTCTTGTCAATTTAGGGTTTCTAACCAATCTTGTGCCTGCAATAGGTGTGTTTGTGTCATTGGATGAAAATTTAGGTCATTTTCGTCCTCCCTACGGTTATTCTTGTCCAATTAGGCTTTTCAACCAATCTTGTACATTGAATAAGTTCATTTGTGTCATTGGATGAACTATTAGGTTATTTTCGGTCTCCCTAGGCTTATTCTTTTCCTATTAGCGTTTTTAACCAATCTTGTGCATTCAATAGGTTTATTTGTGTCATTGGATGAACATTTAGGTCATTTACGACCTCCCTAGGCTTATTCTTGTCCAGATAGGGTTTCTAACCAATCTTGTGCATCCAATAGGTGTGTTTGTGTCATTGGATGAACAATTAGGACATTTTCGTCCTCCGTAGGCTTATTCTTGTCTAATTAGGGTTTCTAACCAATCTTTTGCATCCAATAGGTGTGTTTGAGTCATTGGATGAACAATTTGCTGATTTTCAGTGTCCCGAAGCTTATTCATTTCCAATTAGGGTTTTTAACCAATCTTGTGCATCCAATAGGTGTGATTGTGTCATTTGATGAACATTTAGGTCATTTTCGTCGTCCCTTGGTTTATTCATGTCCAATTAGGGTTTCTAACCAATCTTGTGTATCCAATAGGTGTGATTGTGTCATTGGATGAACATTTTGGTCATTTTCGACATCCCTAGGCTTATTC
>JBBPBS010000077.1:573427-590970 GCA_037974835.1 Cicer judaicum
ATGAACATTTTGGTCATTTTCGACCTCCCTAGGCTTATTCTTGTCCCATTAGGGTTTCTAACCAATCTTGTGCATCCAATTGGTGTGTTTGTGTCATTGGATGAACATTTAGGTCATTTTCGTCATCCCTTGGCTTATTCTTGTCCAATTAGGGTTTCTAACCCATCTTGTGCATTCAACAGGTGTGTTTGTGTCATTGGATGAACATTTTGGTCATTTTTGTCCTCCCTAGGCATATTCTTGTCCAATTATTATTTCTAACCAATCTTGTGCATTCAATTTGTGTGTTTGTGTCATTGGATGAACATGTAGGTCATTTACGACCTCTCTAAGCTTATTCTTGTCCAAATAGGGTTTCTAACCCATCTTGTGCATTCAATAGGTGTGTTTGTGTCATTAGATGAACAATTAGGTCATTTTGATCCTCCCTAGGCTTATTCTTGTCAAATTAGGGTTTCTAACCAATCTTGTGCCTCCAATAGGTGTGTTTGTGTCATTGGATGAAAATTTAGGTCATTTTCGTCCTCCCTAGGGTTATTCTTGTCCAATTAAGCTTTTCAACCAATCTTGTACATTGAATAACTTCATTTGTTTCATTGGATGAACAATTAGGTCATTTTCGTCCTCCCTAGGGTTATTCTTGTCCAATTAGGGTTTCTAACTAATCTTGTGCATCCAATAGGTGTGTTTGTGTCATTGGATGAACTATTAGGTTATTTTCGGTCTCCCTAGGCTTATTCTTTTCCTATTAGGGTTTTTAACCAATCTTGTGCATACAATAGGTGTATTTGTGTCATTGGATGAACATTAGGTCATTTTCGTCATCCCTTGGCTTATTCTTGTCCAATTAGGGTTGCTAACCAATCTTGTGCATTCAATAGGTGTATTTGTGTCATTGGATGAACATTAAGGTCATTTACGACCTCCCTAGGCTTATTCTTGTCCAGATAGGGTTTCTAACCAATCTTGTGCATCCAATAGGTGTGTTTGTGTTATTGGATGAACAATTAGGACATTTTCGTCCTCCCTAGGCTTATTCTTGTCCAATTAGGGTTTCTAACCAATCTTTTGCATCCAATAGGTGTGTTTGTGTCATTGGATGAACTATTAGGTTATTTTCGGTCTCCCTAGGCTTATTCTTTTCCTATTAGGGTTTTTAACCAATCTTGTGCATACAATAGGTGTATTTGTGTCATTGGATGAACATTAGGTCATTTTCGTCATCCCTTGGCTTATTCTTGTCCAATTAGGGTTTCTAACCAATCTTGTGCATTCAATAGGTGTATTTGTGTCATTGGATGAACATTTAGGTCATTTACGACCTCCCTAGGCTTATTCTTGTCCAGATAGGGTTTCTAACCAATCTTGTGCATCCAATAGGTGTGTTTGTGTCATTGGATGAACATTTAGGTCGTTTTCGTCCTCCCTAGGCCTATTCTTGTCCAATTAGGGTTTTCAACGAATCTTGTGCATCCAATAGGTGTGTTTGTGTCATTGGATGAACATTTAGGTCATTTTCGTCATCCCTTGGCTTATTCTTGTCCAATTAGGGTTTCTAACCCATCTTGTGCATTCAATAGGTGTGTTTGTGTCATTGGATGAACATTTTGGTCATTTTCGTCTTCCCTAGGCATATTCTTGTCCAATTATTGTTTCTAACCAATCTTGTGCATTCAATTTGTGTGTTTGTGTCATTGGATGAACATGTAGGTCATTTACGACCTCTCTAAGCTTATTCTTGTCCAAATAGGGTTTCTAACCCATCTTGTGCATTCAATAGGTGTGTTTGTGTCATTAGATGAACAATTAGGTCATTTTGATCCTCCCTAGGCTTATTCTTGTCCAATTAGGGTTTCTAACCAATCTTGTGCCTCCAATAGGTGTGTTTGTGTCATTGGATGAAAATTTAGGTCATTTTCGTCCTCCCTAGGGTTATTCTTGTCCAATTAGGCTTTTCAACCAATCTTGTACATTGAATAAGTTCATTTGTGTCATTGGATGAACAATTAGGACATTTTCGTCCTCCCTAGGCTTATTCTTGTCCAATTAGGGTTTCTAACCAATCTTTTGCATCCAATAGGTGTGTTTGAGTCATTGGATGAACAATTTGCTCATTTTCAGTGTCCCGAAGCTTATTCATTTCCAATTAGGGTTTTTAACCAATCTTGTGCATCCAATAGGTGTGATTGTGTCATTTGATGAACATTTAGGTCATTTTCGTTGTCCCTTGGTTTATTCATGTCCAATTAGGGTTTCTAACCAATCTTGTGCATTCAATAGGTGTGATTGTGTCATTGGATGAACATTTTGGTCATTTTCGACATCCCTAGGCTTATTCTTGTCCAGATAGGGTTTCTAACCAATCTTGTGCATCCAATAGGTGTGTTTGTGTCATTGGATGAACAATTAGGACATTTTCGTCCTCCCTAGGCTTATTCTTGTCCAATTAGGGTTTCTAACCAATCTTTTGCATCCAATAGGTGTGTTTGAGTCATTGGATGAACATTTAGGTCATTTTCGTCATCCCTTGGCTTATTCTTGTCCAATTAGGGTTTCTAACCCATCTTGTGCATTCAACAGGTGTGTTTGGGTCATTGGATGAACAATTAGGACATTTTCGTCCTCCGTAGGCTTATTCTTGTCTAATTAGGGTTTCTAACCAATCTTTTGCATCCAATAGGTGTGTTTGAGTCATTGGATGAACAATTTGCTGATTTTCAGTGTCCCGAAGCTTATTCATTTCCAATTAGGGTTTTTAACCAATCTTGTGCATCCAATAGGTGTGATTGTGTCATTTGATGAACATTTAGGTCATTTTCGTCGTCCCTTGGTTTATTCATGTCCAATTAGGGTTTCTAACCAATCTTGTGTATCCAATAGGTGTGATTGTGTCATTGGATGAACATTTTGGTCATTTTCGACATCCCTAGGCTTATTCTTGTCCATGTAGGGTTTCTAACCAATCTTCTGCTTCCAATAGGTGTGTTTGTGTCACTGGATGAACATTTTGGTCATTTTCGACCTCCCTAGGCTTATTCTTGTCCCATTAGGGTTTCTAACCAATCTTGTGCATCCAATTGGTGTGTTTGTGTCATTGGATGAACATTTAGGTCATTTTCGTCATCCCTTGGCTTATTCTTGTCCAATTAGGGTTTCTAACCCATCTTGTGCATTCAACAGGTGTGTTTGTGTCATTGGATGAACATTTTCGTCATTTTTGTCCTCCCTAGGCATATTCTTGTCCAATTATTATTTCTAACCAATCTTGTGCATTCAATTTGTGTGTTTGTGTCATTGGATGAACATGTAGGTCATTTACGACCTCTCTAAGCTTATTCTTGTCCAAATAGGGTTTCTAACCCATCTTGTGCATTCAATAGGTGTGTTTGTGTCATTAGATGAACAATTAGGTCATTTTGATCCTCCCTAGGCTTATTCTTGTCAAATTAGGGTTTCTAACCAATCTTGTGCCTCCAATAGGTGTGTTTGTGTCATTGGATGAAAATTTAGGTCATTTTCATCCTCCCTAGGGTTATTCTTGTCCAATTAAGCTTTTTCAACCAATCTTGTACATTGAATAAGTTCATTTGTGTCATTGGATGAACAATTAGGTCATTTTCGTCCTCCCTAGGGTTATTCTTGTCCAATTAGGGTTTCTAACTAATCTTGTGCATCCAATAGGTGTGTTTGTGTCATTGGATGAACTATTAGGTTATTTTCGGTCTCCCTAGGCTTATTCTTTTCCTATTAGGGTTTTTAACCAATCTTGTGCATACAATAGGTGTATTTGTGTCATTGGATGAACATTAGGTCATTTTCGTCATCCCTTGGCTTATTCTTGTCCAATTAGGGTTGCTAACCAATCTTGTGCATTCAATAGGTGTATTTGTGTCATTGGATGAACATTAAGGTCATTTACGACCTCCCTAGGCTTATTCTTGTCCAGATAGGGTTTCTAACCAATCTTGTGCATCCAATAGGTGTGTTTGTGTTATTGGATGAACAATTAGGACATTTTCGTCCTCCCTAGGCTTATTCTTGTCCAATTAGGGTTTCTAACCAATCTTTTGCATCCAATAGGTGTGTTTGAGTCATTGGATGAACAATTTGCTCATTTTCAGTGTCCCGAAGCTTATTCATTTCCAATTAGGGTTTTTAACCAATCTTGTGCATCCATTAGGTGTGATTGTGTCATTTGATGAACATTTAGGTCATTTTCGTTGTCCTTTGGTTTATTCATGTCCTATTAGGGTTTCTAACCAATCTTGTGCATACAATAGGTGTATTTGTGTCATTGGATGAACATTAGGTCATTTTCGTCATCCCTTGGCTTATTCATGTCCAATTAGGGTTTCTAACCAATCTTGTGCATTCAATAGGTGTGATTGTGTCATTGGATGAACATTTTGGTCATTTTCGACATCCCTAGGCTTATTCTTGTCCATGTAGGGTTTCTAACCAATCTTGTGCTTCCAATAGGTGTGTTTGTGTCATTGGATGAACATTTAGGTCGTTTTCGTCCTCCCTAGGCCTATTCTTGTCCAATTAGGGTTTTCAACGAATCTTGTGCATCCAATAGGTGTGTTTGTGTCATTGGATGAACATTTAGGTCATTTTCTTCATCCCTTGGCTTATTCTTGTCCAATTAGGGTTTCTAACCCATCTTGTGCATTCAATAGGTGTGTTTGTGTCATTGGATAAACATTTTGGTCATTTTCGTCTTCCCTAGGCATATTCTTGTCCAATTATTGTTTCTAACCAATCTTGTGCATTCAATTTGTGTGTTTGTGTCATTGGATGAACATGTAGGTCATTTACGACCTCTCTAAGCTTATTCTTGTCCAAATAGGGTTTCTAACCCATCTTGTGCATTCAATAGGTGTGTTTGTGTCATTAGATGAACAATTAGGTCATTTTGATCCTCCCTAGGCTTATTCTTGTCAAATTAGGGTTTCTAACCAATCTTGTGCCTCCAATAGGTGTCTTTGTGTCATTGGATGAAAATTTAGGTCATTTTCGTCCTCCCTAGGGTTATTCTTGTCCAATTAAGCTTTTCAACCAATCTTGTACATTGAATAAGTTCATTTGTGTTATTGCATGAACATTTTTGTTATTTTCGTCCTCCCTAGGCATATTCTTGTCCAATTAGGGTTTCTAACCAATCTTGTGCCTTCAATTTGTGTGTTTGTGTCATTGGATGAACATGTAGGTCATTTACGACCTCCCTAGGCTTATTCTGGTCCAAATAGGGTTTCTAACCAATCTTGTGCATTTAATAGTTGTGTTTGTGTCATTAGATGAACAATTAGGACATTTTCGTCCTCCCTAGGCTTTATGCATCCAATAGGTGTGTTTGTGTCATTGGATGAACAATTAGGTCATTTTGATCCTCCCTTGGCTTATTCTTGTCAAATTAGGGTTTCTATCCAATCTTGTGCCTCCAATAGGTGTGGTTGTGTCATTGGATGAACAATTAGGTCATTTTGATCCTCCCTAAGCTTATTCTTGTCAAATTAGGGTTTCTAACCAATCTTGTGCCTGCAATAGGTGTGTTTGTGTCATTGGATGAAAATTTAGGTCATTTTCGTCCTCCCTACGGTTATTCTTGTCCAATTAGGCTTTTCAACCAATCTTGTACATTGAATAAGTTCATTTGTGTCATTGGATGAACTATTAGGTTATTTTCGGTCTCCCTAGGCTTATTCTTTTCCTATTAGCGTTTTTAACCAATCTTGTGCATACAATAGGTGTATTTGTGTCATTGGATGAACATTTAGGTCATTTTCGTCATCCCTTGGCTTATTCTTGTCCAATTAGGGTTTCTAACCAATCTTGTGCATTCAATAGGTTTATTTGTGTCATTGGATGAACATTTAGGTCATTTACGACCTCCCTAGGCTTATTCTTGTCCAGATAGGGTTTCTAACCAATCTTGTGCATCCAATAGGTGTGTTTGTGTCATTGGATGAACAATTAGGACATTTTCGTCCTCCGTAGGCTTATTCTTGTCTAATTAGGGTTTCTAACCAATCTTTTGCATCTAATAGGTGTGTTTGAGTCATTGGATGAACAATTTGCTGATTTTCAGTGTCCCGAAGCTTATTCATTTCCAATTAGGGTTTTTAACCAATCTTGTGCATCCAATAGGTGTGATTGTGTCATTTGATGAACATTTAGGTCATTTTCGTCGTCCCTTGGTTTATTCATGTCCAATTAGGGTTTCTAACCAATCTTGTGTATCCAATAGGTGTGATTGTGTCATTGGATGAACATTTTGGTCGTTTTCGACATCCCTAGGCTTATTCTTGTCCATGTAGGGTTTCTAACCAATCTTCTGCTTCCAATAGGTGTGTTTGTGTCATTGGATGAACATTTTGGTCATTTTCGACCTCCCTAGGCTTATTCTTGTCCCATTAGGGTTTCTAACCAATCTTGTGCATCCAATTGGTGTGTTTGTGTCATTGGATGAACATTTAGGTCATTTTCGTCATCCCTTGGCTTATTCTTGTCCAATTAGGGTTTCTAACCCATCTTGTGCATTCAACAGGTGTGTTTGTGTCATTGGATGAACATTTTGGTCATTTTTGTCCTCCCTAGGCATATTCTTGTCCAATTATTATTTCTAACCAATCTTGTGCATTCAATTTGTGTGTTTGTGTCATTGGATGAACATGTAGGTCATTTACGACCTCTCTAAGCTTATTCTTGTCCAAATAGGGTTTCTAACCCATCTTGTGCATTCAATAGGTGTGTTTGTGTCATTAGATGAACAATTAGGTCATTTTGATCCTCCCTAGGCTTATTCTTGTCAAATTAGGGTTTCTAACCAATCTTGTGCCTCCAATAGGTGTGTTTGTGTCATTGGATGAAAATTTAGGTCATTTTCTTCCTCCCTAGGGTTATTCTTGTCCAATTAAGCTTTTCAACCAATCTTGTACATTGAATAAGTTCATTTGTGTCATTGGATGAACAATTAGGTCATTTTCGTCCTCCCTAGGGTTATTCTTGTCCAATTAGGGTTTCTAACTAATCTTGTGCATCCAATAGGTGTGTTTGTGTCATTGGATGAACTATTAGGTTATTTTCGGTCTCCCTAGGCTTATTCTTTTCCTATTAGGGTTTTTAACCAATCTTGTGCATACAATAGGTGTATTTGTGTCATTGGATGAACATTAGGTCATTTTCGTCATCCCTTGGCTTATTCTTGTCCAATTAGGGTTGCTAACCAATCTTGTGCATTCAATAGGTGTATTTGTGTCATTGGATGAACATTAAGGTCATTTACGACCTCCCTAGGCTTATTCTTGTCCAGATAGGGTTTCTAACCAATCTTGTGCATCCAATAGGTGTGTTTGTGTTATTGGATGAACAATTAGGACATTTTCGTCCTCCCTAGGCTTATTCTTGTCCAATTAGGGTTTCTAACCAATCTTTTGCATCCAATAGGTGTGTTTGAGTCATTGGATGAACAATTTGCTCATTTTCAGTGTCCTGAAGCTTATTCATTTCCAATTAGGGTTTTTAACCAATCTTGTGCATCCATTAGGTGTGATTGTGTCATTTGATGAACATTTAGGTCATTTTCGTTGTCCTTTGGTTTATTCATGTCCTATTAGGGTTTCTAACCAATCTTGTGCATACAATAGGTGTATTTGTGTCATTGGATGAACATTAGGTCATTTTCGTCATCCCTTGGCTTATTCATGTCCAATTAGGGTTTCTAACCAATCTTGTGCATTCAATAGGTGTGATTGTGTCATTGGATGAACATTTTGGTCA
Source organism: Cicer judaicum (assembly GCA_037974835.1). Classification (NCBI taxonomy): domain Eukaryota; kingdom Viridiplantae; phylum Streptophyta; class Magnoliopsida; order Fabales; family Fabaceae; genus Cicer; species Cicer judaicum. The sequence continues at coordinate 581,207 of JBBPBS010000077.1, forward strand.
TTTTCGACATCCCTAGGCTTATTCTTGTCCATGTAGGGTTTCTAACCAATCTTGTGCTTCCAATAGGTGTGTTTGTGTCATTGGATGAACATTTAGGTCGTTTTCGTCCTCCCTAGGCCTATTCTTGTCCAATTAGGGTTTTCAACGAATCTTGTGCATCCAATAGGTGTGTTTGTGTCATTGGATGAACATTTAGGTCATTTTCGTCATCCCTTGGCTTATTCTTGTCCAATTAGGGTTTCTAACCCATCTTGTGCATTCAATAGGTGTGTTTGTGTCATTGGATAAACATTTTGGTCATTTTCGTCTTCCCTAGGCATATTCTTGTCCAATTATTGTTTCTAACCAATCTTGTGCATTCAATTTGTGTGTTTGTGTCATTGGATGAACATGTAGGTCATTTACGACCTCTCTAAGCTTATTCTTGTCCAAATAGGGTTTCTAACCCATCTTGTGCATTCAATAGGTGTGTTTGTGTCATTAGATGAACAATTAGGTCATTTTGATCCTCCCTAGGCTTATTCTTGTCAAATTAGGGTTTCTAACCAATCTTGTGCCTCCAATAGGTGTGTTTGTGTCATTGGATGAAAATTTAGGTCATTTTCGTCCTCCCTAGGGTTATTCTTGTCCAATTAAGCTTTTCAACAAATCTTGTACATTGAATAAGTTCATTTGTGTTATTGCATGAACATTTTTGTTATTTTCGTCCTCCCTAGGCATATTCTTGTCCAATTAGGGTTTCTAACCAATCTTGTGCCTTCAATTTGTGTGTTTGTGTCATTGGATGAACATGTAGGTCATTTACGACCTCCCTAGGCTTATTCTGGTCCAAATAGGGTTTCTAACCAATCTTGTGCATTTAATAGTTGTGTTTGTGTCATTAGATGAACAATTAGGACATTTTCGTCCTCCCTAGGCTTTATGCATCCAATAGGTGTGTTTGTGTCATTGGATGAACAATTAGGTCATTTTGATCCTCCCTTGGCTTTTTCTTCTCAAATTAGGGTTTCTATCCAATCTTGTGCCTCCAATAGGTGTGGTTGTGTCATTGGATGAACAATTAGGTCATTTTGATCCTCCCTAAGCTTATTCTTGTCAAATTAGGGTTTCTAACCAATCTTGTGCCTGCAATAGGTGTGTTTGTGTCATTGGATGAAAATTTAGGTCATTTTCGTCCTCCCTACGGTTATTCTTGTCCAATTAGGCTTTTCACCCAATCTTGTACATTGAATAAGTTCATTTGTGTCATAGGATGAACTATTAGGTTATTTTCGGTCTCCCTAGGCTTTATCTTTTCCTATTAGCGTTTTTAACCAATCTTGTGCATACTATAGGTGTATTTGTGTCATTGGATGAACATTTAGGTCATTTTCGTCATCCCTTGGCTTATTCTTGTCCAATTAGGGTTTCTAACCAATCTTGTGCATTCAATAGGTTTATTTGTGTCATTGGAAGAACATTTAGGTCATTTACGACCTCCCTAGGCTTATTCTTGTCCAGATAGGGTTTCTAACCATTCTTGTGCATCCAATAGGTGTGTTTGTGTCATTGGATGAACAATTAGGACATTTTCGTCCTCCGTAGGCTTATTCTTGTCTAATTAGGATTTCTAACCAATCTTTTGCATCCAATAGGTGTGTTTGAGTCATTGGATGAACAATTTGCTGATTTTCAGTGTCCCGAAGCTTATTCATTTCCAATTAGGGTTTTTAACCAATCTTGTGCATCCAATAGGTGTGATTGTGTCATTTGATGAACATTTAGGTCATTTTCGTCGTCCCTTGGTTTATTCATGTCCAATTAGGGTTTCTAACCAATCTTGTGTATCCAATAGGTGTGATTGTGTCATTGGATGAACATTTTGGTCATTTTCGACATCCCTAGGCTTATTCTTGTCCATGTAGGGTTTCTAACCAATCTTCTGCTTCCAATAGGTGTGTTTGTGTCATTGGATGAACATTTTGGTCATTTTCGACCTCCCTAGGCTTATTCTTGTCCCATTAGGGTTTCTAACCAATCTTGTGCATCCAATTGGTGTGTTTGTGTCATTGGATGAACATTTAGGTCATTTTCGTCATCCCTTGGCTTATTCTTGTCCAATTAGGGTTTCTAACCCATCTTGTGCATTCAACAGGTGTGTTTGTGTCATTGGATGAACATTTTGGTCATTTTTGTCCTCCCTAGGCATATTCTTGTCCAATTATTATTTCTAACCAATCTTGTGCATTCAATTTGTGTGTTTGTGTCATTGGATGAACATGTAGGTCATTTACGACCTCTCTAAGCTTATTCTTGTCCAAATAGGGTTTCTAACCCATCTTGTGCATTCAATAGGTGTGTTTGTGTCATTAGATGAACAATTAGGTCATTTTGATCCTCCCTAGGTTTATTCTTGTCAAATTAGGGTTTCTAACCAATCTTGTGCCTCCAATAGGTGTGTTTGTGTCATTGGATGAAAATTTAGGTCATTTTCGTCCTCCCTAGGGTTATTCTTGTCCAATTAGGCTTTTCAACCAATCTTGTACATTGAATAAGTTCATTTGTATCATTGTATGAACAATTAGGTCATTTTCGTCCTCCCTAGGGTTATTCTTGTCCAATTAGGGTTTCTAACTAATCTTGTGCATCCAATAGGTGTGTTTGTGTCATTGGATGAACTAATAGGTTATTTTCGGTCTCCCTAGGCTTATTCTTTTCCTATTAGGGTTTTTAACCAATCTTGTGCATACAATAGGTGTATTTGTGTCATTGGATGAACATTAGGTCATTTTCGTCATCCCTTGGCTTATTCTTGTCCAATTAGGGTTTCTAACCAATCTTGTGCATTCAATAGGTGTATTTGTGTCATTGGATGAACATTTAGGTCATTTACGACCTCCCTAGGCTTATTCTTGTCCAGATAGGGTTTCTAACCAATCTTGTGCATCCAATAGGTGTGTTTGTGTCATTGGATGAACATTTAGGTCGTTTTCGTCCTCCCTAGGCCTATTCTTGTCCAATTAGGGTTTTCAACGAATCTTGTGCATCCAATAGGTGTGTTTGTGTCATTGGATGAACATTTAGGTCATTTTCGTCATCCCTTGGCTTATTCTTGTCCAATTAGGGTTTCTAACCCATCTTGTGCATTCAATAGGTGTGTTTGTGTCATTGGATGAACATTTTGGTCATTTTCGTCTTCCCTAGGCATATTCTTGTCCAATTATTGTTTCTAACCAATCTTGTGCATTCAATTTGTGTGTTTGTGTCATTGGATGAACATGTAGGTCATTTACGACCTCTCTAAGCTTATTCTTGTCCAAATAAGGTTTCTAACCCATCTTGTGCATTCAATAGGTGTGTTTGTGTCATTAGATGAACAATTAGGTCATTTTGATCCTCCCTAGGCTTATTCTTGTCAAATTAGGGTTTCTAACCAATCTTGTGCCTCCAATAGGTGTGTTTGTGTCATTGGATGAAAATTTAGGTCATTTTCGTCCTCCCTAGGGTTATTCTTGTCCAATTAGGCTTTTCAACCAATCTTGTACATTGAATAAGTTCATTTGTGTCATTGGATGAACAATTAGGACATTTTCGTCCTCCCTAGGCTTATTCTTGTCCAATTAGGGTTTCTAACCAATCTTTTGCATCCAATAGGTGTGTTTGAGTCATTGGATGAACAATTTGCTCATTTTCAGTGTCCCGAAGCTTATTCATTTCCAATTAGGGTTTTTAACCAATCTTGTGCATCCAATAGGTGTGATTGTGTCATTTGATGAACATTTAGGTCATTTTCGTTGTCCCTTGGTTTATTCATGTCCAATTAGGGTTTCTAACCAATCTTGTGCATTCAATAGGTGTGATTGTGTCATTGGATGAACATTTTGGTCATTTTCGACATCCCTAGGCTTATTCTTGTCCAGATAGGGTTTCTAACCAATCTTGTGCATCCAATAGGTGTGTTTGTGTCATTGGATGAACAATTAGGACATTTTCGTCCTCCCTAGGCTTATTCTTGTCCAATTAGGGTTTCTAACCAATCTTTTGCATCCAATAGGTGTGTTTGAGTCATTGGATGAACATTTAGGTCATTTTCGTCATCCCTTGGCTTATTCTTGTCCAATTAGGGTTTCTAACCCATCTTGTGCATTCAACAGGTGTGTTTGGGTCATTGGATGAACAATTAGGACATTTTCGTCCTCCGTAGGCTTATTCTTGTCTAATTAGGGTTTCTAACCAATCTTTTGCATCCAATAGGTGTGTTTGAGTCATTGGATGAACAATTTGCTGATTTTCAGTGTCCCGAAGCTTATTCATTTCCAATTAGGGTTTTTAACCAATCTTGTGCATCCAATAGGTGTGATTGTGTCATTTGATGAACATTTAGGTCATTTTCGTCGTCCCTTGGTTTATTCATGTCCAATTAGGGTTTCTAACCAATCTTGTGTATCCAATAGGTGTGATTGTGTCATTGGATGAACATTTTGGTCATTTTCGACATCCCTAGGCTTATTCTTGTCCATGTAGGGTTTCTAACCAATCTTCTGCTTCCAATAGGTGTGTTTGTGTCATTGGATGAACATTTTGGTCATTTTCGACCTCCCTAGGCTTATTCTTGTCCCATTAGGGTTTCTAACCAATCTTGTGCATCCAATTGGTGTGTTTGTGTCATTGGATGAACATTTAGGTCATTTTCGTCATCCCTTGGCTTATTCTTGTCCAATTAGGGTTTCTAACCCATCTTGTGCATTCAACAGGTGTGTTTGTGTCATTGGATGAACATTTTGGTCATTTTTGTCCTCCCTAGGCATATTCTTGTCCAATTATTATTTCTAACCAATCTTGTGCATTCAATTTGTGTGTTTGTGTCATTGGATGAACATGTAGGTCATTTACGACCTCTCTAAGCTTATTCTTGTCCAAATAGGGTTTCTAACCCATCTTGTGCATTCAATAGGTGTGTTTGTGTCATTAGATGAACAATTAGGTCATTTTGATCCTCCCTAGGCTTATTCTTGTCAAATTAGGGTTTCTAACCAATCTTGTGCCTCCAATAGGTGTGTTTGTGTCATTGGATGAAAATTTAGGTCATTTTCGTCCTCCCTAGGGTTATTCTTGTCCAATTAGGCTTTTCAACCAATCTTGTACATTGAATAAGTTCATTTGTGTCATTGGATGAACAATTAGGTCATTTTCGTCCTCCCTAGGGTTATTCTTGTCCAATTAGGGTTTCTAACTAATCTTGTGCATCCAATAGGTGTGTTTGTGTCATTGGATGAACTATTAGGTTATTTTCGGTCTCCCTAGGCTTATTCTTTTCCTATTAGGGTTTTTAACCAATCTTGTGCATACAATAGGTGTATTTGTGTCATTGGATGAACATTAGGTCATTTTCGTCATCCCTTGGCTTATTCTTGTCCAATTAGGGTTGCTAACCAATCTTGTGCATTCAATAGGTGTATTTGTGTCATTGGATGAACATTAAGGTCATTTACGACCTCCCTAGGCTTATTCTTGTCCAGATAGGGTTTCTAACCAATCTTGTGCATCCAATAGGTGTGTTTGTGTCATTGGATGAACAATTAGGACATTTTCGTCCTCCCTAGGCTTATTCTTGTCCAATTAGGGTTTCTAACCAATCTTTTGCATCCAATAGGTGTGTTTGAGTCATTGGATGAACATTTAGGTCATTTTCGTCATCCCTTGTCTTATTCTTGTCCAATTAGGGTTTCTAACCCATCTTGTGCATTCAATAGGTGTGTTTGTGTCATTGGATGAACATTTTGGTCATTTTCGTCCTCCCTAGGCATATTCTTGTCCAATTATTGTTTCTAACCAATCTTGTGCATTCAATTTGTGTGTTTGTGTCATTGGATGAACATGTAGGTCATTTACGACGTCTCTAAGCTTATTCTTGTCCAAATAGGGTTTCTAACCCATCTTGTGCATTCAATAGGTGTGTTTGTGTCATTAGATGAACAATTAGGTCATTTTGATCCTCCCTAGGCTTATTCTTGTCAAATTAGGGTTTCTAACCAATCTTGTGCCTCCAATAGGTGTGTTTGTGTCATTGGATGAAAATTTAGGTCATTTTCGTCCTCCCTAGGGTTATTCTTGTCCAATTAAGCTTTTCAACCAATCTTGTACATTGAATAAGTTCATTTGTGTCATTGGATGAACATTTAGATCATTTACGACCTCCCTAGGCTTATTCTTGTCCAGATAGGGTTTCTAACCAATCTTGTGCATCCAATAGGTGTGTTTGTGTTATTGGATGAACAATTAGGACATTTTCGTCCTCCCTAGGCTTATTCTTGTCCAATTAGGGTTTCTAACCAATCTTTTGCATCCAATAGGTGTGTTTGAGTCATTGGATGAACAATTTGCTCATTTTCAGTGTCCCGAAGCTTATTCATTTCCAATTAGGGTTTTTAACCTATCTTGTGCATCCAATAGGTGTGATTGTGTCATTTGATGAACATTTAGGTCATTTTCGTTGTCCCTTGGTTTATTCATGTCCAATTAGGGTTTCTAACCAATCTTGTGCATTCAATAGGTGTGATTGTGTCATTGGATGAACATTTTGGTCATTTTCGACATCCCTAGGCTTATTCTTGTCCATGTAGGGTTTCTAACCAATCTTGTGCTTCCAATAGGTGTGTTTGAGTCATTGGATGAACATTTTGGTCATTTTCGACCTCCCTAGGCTTATTCTTGTCCCATTAGGGTTTCTGACCAATCTTGTGCATCCAATAGGTGTGTTTGTGTCATTGGATGAACATTTAGGTCATTTTCGTCATCCCTTGGCTTATTCTTGTCCAATTAGGGTTTCTAACCCATCTTGTGCATTCAATAGGTGTGTTTGTGTCATTGGATGAACATTTTGGTCATTTTCGTCTTCCCTAGGCATATTCTTGTCCAATTATTGTTTCTAACCAATCTTGTGCATTCAATTTGTGTGTTTGTGTCATTGGATGAACATGTAGGTCATTTACGACCTCTCTAAGCTTATTCTTGTCCAAATAGGGTTTCTAACCCATCTTGTGCATTCAATAGGTGTGTTTGTGTCATTAGATGAACAATTAGGTCATTTTGATCCTCCATAGGCTTATTCTTGTCAAATTAGGTTTTCTAACCAATCTTGTGCCTCCAATAGGTGTGTTTGTGTCATTGGATGAAAATTTAGGTCATTTTCGTCCTCCCTAGGGTTATTCTTGTACAATTAAGCTTTTCAACCAATCTTGTACATTGAATAAGTTCATTTGTGTTATTGCATGAACATTTTGGTTATTTTCGTCCTCCCTAGGCATATTCTTGTCCAATTAGGGTTTCTAACCAATCTTGTGCCTTCAATTTGCGTGTTTGTGTCATTGGATGAACATGTAGGTCATTTACGACCTCCCTAGGCTTATTCTGGTCCAAATAGGGTTTCTAACCAATCTTGTGCATTTAATAGTTGTGTTTGTGTCATTAGATGAACAATTAGGACATTTTCGTCCTCCCTAGGCTTTATGCATCCAATAGGTGTGTTTGTGTCATTGGATGAACAATTAGGTCATTTTGATCCTCCCTTGGCTTATTCTTGTCAAATTAGGGTTTCTATCCAATCTTGTTCCTCCAATAGGTGTGGTTGTGTCATTGGATGAACAATTAGGACATTTTCGTCCTCCCTAGGCTTATTCTTGTCCAATTAGGGTTTCTAACCAATCTTTTGTATCCAATAGGTGTGTTTGAGTTATTGGATGAACAATTTGCTCATTTTCAGTGTCCCGAAGCATATTCATTTCCAATTAGGGTTTTTAACCAATCTTGTGCATCCAATAGGTGTGATTGTGTCATTTGATGAACATTTAGGTCATTTTCGTCGTCCCTTGGTTTATTCATGTCCAATTAGGGTTTCTAACCAATCTTGTGTATTCAATAGCTGTGATTGTGTCATTGGATGAACATTTTGGTCATTTTCGACATCCCTAGGCTTATTCTTGTCCATGTAGGGTTTCTAACCAATCTTGTGCTTCCAATAGGTGTGTTTGTGTCATTGGATGAACATTTTGGTCATTTTCGACCTCCCTAGGCTTATTCTTGTCCCATTAGGGTTTCTAACCAATCTTGTGCATCCAATTGGTGTGTTTGTGTCTTTGGATGAACATTTAGGTCATTTTCGTCATCCCTTGGCTTATTCTTGTCCAATTAGGGTTTCTAACCCATCTTGTGCATTCAATAGGTGTGTTTGTGTCATTGGATGAACATTTTGGTCATTTTCGTCCTCCCCAGGCATATTCTTGTCCAATTATTGTTTCTAACCAATCTTGTGCATTCAATTTGTGTGTTTGTGTCATTGGATGAACATGTAGGTCATTTACGACCTCTCTAAGCTTATTCTTGTCCAAATAGGCTTTTCAACCAATCTTGTACATTGAATAAGTTCATTTGTATCATTGTATGAACAATTAGGTCATTTTCGTCCTCCCTAGGGTTATTCTTGTCCAATTAGGGTTTCTAACTAATCTTGTGCATCCAATAGGTGTGTTTGTGTCATTGGATGAACTATTAGGTTATTTTCGGTCTCCCTAGGCTTATTCTTTTCCTATTAGGGTTTTTAACCAATCTTGTGCATACAATAGGTGTATTTGTGTCATTGGATGAACATTAGGTCATTTTCGTCACCCCTTGGCTTATTCTTGTCCAATTAGGGTTTCTAACCAATCTTGTGCATTCAATAGGTGTATTTGTGTCATTGGATGAACATTTAGGTCATTTACGACCTCCCTAGGCTTATTCTTGTCCAGATAGGGTTTCTAACCAATCTTGTGCATCCAATAGGTGTGTTTGTGTCATTGGATGAACATTTAGGTCGTTTTCGTCCTCCCTAGGCCTATTCTTGTCCAATTAGGGTTTTCAACGAATCTTGTGCATCCAATAGGTGTGTTTGTGTCATTGGATGAACATTTAGGTCATTTTCGTCATCCCTTGGCTTATTCTTGTCCAATTAGGGTTTCTAACCCATCTTGTGCATTCAATAGGTGTGTTTGTGTCATTGGATGAACATTTTGGTCATTTTCGTCTTCCCTAGGCATATTCTTGTCCAATTATTGTTTCTAACCAATCTTGTGCATTCAATTTGTGTGTTTGTGTCATTGGATGAACATGTAGGTCATTTACGACCTCTCTAAGCTTATTCTTGTCCAAATAGGGTTTCTAACCCATCTTGTGCATTCAATAGGTGTGTTTGTGTCATTAGATGAACAATTAGGTCATTCTGATCCTCCCTAGGCTTATTCTTGTCAAATTAGGGTTTCTAACCAATCTTATGCCTCCAATAGGTGTGTTTGTGTCATTGGATGAAAATTTAGGTCATTTTCGTCCTCCCTAGGGTTATTCTTGTCCAATTAGGCTTTTCAACCAATCTTGTACATTGAATAAGTTCATTTGTGTCATTGGATGAACAATTAGGACATTTTCGTCCTCCCTAGGCTTATTCTTGTCCAATTAGGGTTTCTAACCAATCTTTTGCATCCAATAGGTGTGTTTGAGTCATTGGATGAACAATTTGCTCATTTTCAGTGTCCCGAAGCTTATTCATTTCCAATTAGGGTTTTTAACCAATCTTGTGCATCCAATAGGTGTGATTGTGTCATTTGATGAACATTTAGGTCATTTTCGTTGTCCCTTGGTTTATTCATGTCCAATTAGGGTTTCTAACCAATCTTGTGCATTCAATAGGTGTGATTGTGTCATTGGATGAACATTTTGGTCATTTTCGACATCCCTAGGCTTATTCTTGTCCA
>JBBPBS010000077.1:591135-612980 GCA_037974835.1 Cicer judaicum
GGTTTCTAACCCATCTTGTGCATTCAATAGGTGTGTTTGTGTCATTGGATGAACATTTTGGTCATTTTCGTCCTCCCTAGGCATATTCTTGTCCAATTATTGTTTCTAACCAATCTTGTGCATTCAATTTGTGTGTTTGTGTCATTGGATGAACATGTAGGTCATTTACGACCTCTCTAAGCTTATTCTTGTCCAAATAGGGTTTCTAACCCATCTTGTGCATTCAATAGGTGTGTTTGTGTCATTAGATGAACAATTAGGTCATTTTGATCCTCCCTAGGCTTATTCTTGTCAAATTAGGGTTTCTAACCAATCTTGTGCCTCCAATAGGTGTGTTTGTGTCATTGGATGAAAATTTAGGTCATTTTCGTCCTCCCTAGGGTTATTCTTGTCCAATTAAGCTTTTCAACAAATCTTGTACATTGAATAAGTTCATTTGTGTCATTGGATGAACATTTAGGTCATTTACGACCTCCCTAGGCTTATTCTTGTCCAGATAGGGTTTCTAACCAATCTTGTGTATCCAATAGGTGTGTTTGTGTTATTGGATGAACAATTAGGACATTTTCGTCCTCCCTAGGCTTATTCTTGTCCAATTAGGGTTTCTAACCAATCTTTTGCATCCAATAGGTGTGTTTGAGTCATTGGATGAACAATTTGCTCATTTTCAGTGTCCCGAAGCTTATTCATTTCCAATTAGGGTTTTTAACCTATCTTGTGCATCCAATAGGTGTGATTGTGTCATTTGATGAACATTTAGGTCATTTTCGTTGTCCCTTGGTTTATTCATGTCCAATTAGGGTTTCTAACCAATCTTGTGCATTCAATAGGTGTGATTGTGTCATTGGATGAACATTTTGGTCATTTTCGACATCCCTAGGCTTATTCTTGTCCATGTAGGGTTTCTAACCAATCTTGTGCTTCCAATAGGTGTGTTTGTGTCATTGGATGAACATTTTGGTCATTTTCGACCTCCCTAGGCTTATTCTTGTCCCATTAGGGTTTCTAACCAATCTTGTGCATCCAATTGGTGTGTTTGTGTCTTTGGATGAACATTTAGGTCATTTTCGTCATCCCTTGGCTTATTCTTGTCCAATTAGGGTTTCTAACCCATCTTGTGCATTCAATAGGTGTGTTTGTGTCATTGGATGAACATTTTGGTCATTTTCGTCCTCCCCAGGCATATTCTTGTCCAATTATTGTTTCTAACCAATCTTGTGCATTCAATTTGTGTGTTTGTGTCATTGGATGAACATGTAGGTCATTTACGACCTCTCTAAGCTTATTCTTGTCCAAATAGGGTTTCTAACCCATCTTGTGCATTCAATAGGTGTGTTTGTGTCATTGGATGAACATTTTGGTTATTTTCGTCCTCCCTAGGCATATTCTTGTCCAATTAGGGTTTCTAACCAATCTTGTGCATTCAATTTGTGTGTTTGTGTCATTGGATGAACATTTTGGTCATTTTCGTCCTCCCTAGGCTTATTCTTGTCCAATTAGGGTTTCTAACTAATCTTGTGCATCCAATAGGTGTGTTTGTGTCATTGGATGAACAATTAGGTCATTTTGATCCTCCCTATGCTTATTCTTGTCAAATTAGGGTTTCTAACCAATCTTGTGCATCCAATATGTGTGTTTGTGTCATTGGATGAACATTTAGGTCATTTTCGTCCTCCCTAGGCTTATTCTTGTCCAATTAGGGTTTTTAACGAATCTTGTGCATCCAATAGGTGTGTTTGTGTCATTGGATGAACAATTAGGTCATTTTGATCCTCCCTAGGCTTACTCTTGTCCAATTAGGGTTTCTAACCAATCTTGTGCATCCAATAGGTGTGTTTGTGTCATTAGATGAACAATTAGGTCATTTTGATCCTCCCTAGGCTTATTCTTGTCAAATTAGGGTTTCTAACCAATCTTGTGCCTCCAATAGGTGTGTTTGTGTCATTGGATGAAAATTTAGGTCATTTTCGTCCTCCCTAGGGTTATTCTTGTCCAATTAGGCTTTTCAACCAATCTTGTACATTGAATAAGTTCATTTGTGTCATTGGATGAACAATTAGGTCATTTTCGTCCTCCCTAGGGTTATTCTTGTCCAATTAGGGTTTCTAACTAATCTTGTGCATCCAATAGGTGTGTTTGTGTCATTGGATGAACTATTAGGTTATTTTCGGTCTCCCTAGGCTTATTCTTTTCCTATTAGGGTTTTTAACCAATCTTGTGCATACAATAGGTGTATTTGTGTCATTGGATGAACATTAGGTCATTTTCGTCATCCCTTGGCTTATTCTTGTCCAATTAGGGTTGCTAACCAATCTTGTGCATTCAATAGGTGTATTTGTGTCATTGGATGAACATTAAGGTCATTTACGACCTCCCTAGGCTTATTCTTGTCCAGATAGGGTTTCTAACCAATCTTGTGCATCCAATAGGTGTGTTTGTGTTATTGGATGAACAATTAGGACATTTTCGTCCTCCCTAGGCTTATTCTTGTCCAATTAGGGTTTCTAACCAATCTTTTGCATCCAATAGGTGTGTTTGTGTCATTGGATGAACTATTAGGTTATTTTCGGTCTCCCTAGGCTTATTCTTTTCCTATTAGGGTTTTTAACCAATCTTGTGCATACAATAGGTGTATTTGTGTCATTGGATGAACATTAGGTCATTTTCGTCATCCCTTGGCTTATTCTTGTCCAATTAGGGTTTCTAACCAATCTTGTGCATTCAATAGGTGTATTTGTGTCATTGGATGAACATTTAGGTCATTTACGACCTCCCTAGGCTTATTCTTGTCCAGATAGGGTTTCTAACCAATCTTGTGCATCCAATAGGTGTGTTTGTGTCATTGGATGAACATTTAGGTCGTTTTCGTCCTCCCTAGGCCTATTCTTGTCCAATTAGGGTTTTCAACGAATCTTGTGCATCCAATAGGTGTGTTTGTGTCATTGGATGAACATTTAGGTCATTTTCGTCATCCCTTGGCTTATTCTTGTCCAATTAGGGTTTCTAACCCATCTTGTGCATTCAATAGGTGTGTTTGTGTCATTGGATGAACATTTTGGTCATTTTCGTCTTCCCTAGGCATATTCTTGTCCAATTATTGTTTCTAACCAATCTTGTGCATTCAATTTGTGTGTTTGTGTCATTGGATGAACATGTAGGTCATTTACGACCTCTCTAAGCTTATTCTTGTCCAAATAGGGTTTCTAACCCATCTTGTGCATTCAATAGGTGTGTTTGTGTCATTAGATGAACAATTAGGTCATTTTGATCCTCCCTAGGCTTATTCTTGTCCAATTAGGGTTTCTAACCAATCTTGTGCCTCCAATAGGTGTGTTTGTGTCATTGGATGAAAATTTAGGTCATTTTCGTCCTCCCTAGGGTTATTCTTGTCCAATTAGGCTTTTCAACCAATCTTGTACATTGAATAAGTTCATTTGTGTCATTGGATGAACAATTAGGACATTTTCGTCCTCCCTAGGCTTATTCTTGTCCAATTAGGGTTTCTAACCAATCTTTTGCATCCAATAGGTGTGTTTGAGTCATTGGATGAACAATTTGCTCATTTTCAGTGTCCCGAAGCTTATTCATTTCCAATTAGGGTTTTTAACCAATCTTGTGCATCCAATAGGTGTGATTGTGTCATTTGATGAACATTTAGGTCATTTTCGTTGTCCCTTGGTTTATTCATGTCCAATTAGGGTTTCTAACCAATCTTGTGCATTCAATAGGTGTGATTGTGTCATTGGATGAACATTTTGGTCATTTTCGACATCCCTAGGCTTATTCTTGTCCAGATAGGGTTTCTAACCAATCTTGTGCATCCAATAGGTGTGTTTGTGTCATTGGATGAACAATTAGGACATTTTCGTCCTCCCTAGGCTTATTCTTGTCCAATTAGGGTTTCTAACCAATCTTTTGCATCCAATAGGTGTGTTTGAGTCATTGGATGAACATTTAGGTCATTTTCGTCATCCCTTGGCTTATTCTTGTCCAATTAGGGTTTCTAACCCATCTTGTGCATTCAACAGGTGTGTTTGGGTCATTGGATGAACAATTAGGACATTTTCGTCCTCCGTAGGCTTATTCTTGTCTAATTAGGGTTTCTAACCAATCTTTTGCATCCAATAGGTGTGTTTGAGTCATTGGATGAACAATTTGCTGATTTTCAGTGTCCCGAAGCTTATTCATTTCCAATTAGGGTTTTTAACCAATCTTGTGCATCCAATAGGTGTGATTGTGTCATTTGATGAACATTTAGGTCATTTTCGTCGTCCCTTGGTTTATTCATGTCCAATTAGGGTTTCTAACCAATCTTGTGTATCCAATAGGTGTGATTGTGTCATTGGATGAACATTTTGGTCATTTTCGACATCCCTAGGCTTATTCTTGTCCATGTAGGGTTTCTAACCAATCTTCTGCTTCCAATAGGTGTGTTTGTGTCATTGGATGAACATTTTGGTCATTTTCGACCTCCCTAGGCTTATTCTTGTCCCATTAGGGTTTCTAACCAATCTTGTGCATCCAATTGGTGTGTTTGTGTCATTGGATGAACATTTAGGTCATTTTCGTCATCCCTTGGCTTATTCTTGTCCAATTAGGGTTTCTAACCCATCTTGTGCATTCAACAGGTGTGTTTGTGTCATTGGATGAACATTTTGGTCATTTTTGTCCTCCCTAGGCATATTCTTGTCCAATTATTATTTCTAACCAATCTTGTGCATTCAATTTGTGTGTTTGTGTCATTGGATGAACATGTAGGTCATTTACGACCTCTCTAAGCTTATTCTTGTCCAAATAGGGTTTCTAACCCATCTTGTGCATTCAATAGGTGTGTTTGTGTCATTAGATGAACAATTAGGTCATTTTGATCCTCCCTAGGCTTATTCTTGTCAAATTAGGGTTTCTAACCAATCTTGTGCATCCAATAGGTGTGTTTGTGTCATTGGATGAAAATTTAGGTCATTTTCGTCCTCCCTAGGGTTATTCTTGTCCAATTAGGCTTTTCAACCAATCTTGTACATTGAATAAGTTCATTTGTGTCATTGGATGAACAATTAGGTCATTTTCGTCCTCCCTAGGGTTATTCTTGTCCAATTAGGGTTTCTAACTAATCTTGTGCATCCAATAGGTGTGTTTGTGTCATTGGATGAACTATTAGGTTATTTTCGGTCTCCCTAGGCTTATTCTTTTCCTATTAGGGTTTTTAACCAATCTTGTGCATACAATAGGTGTATTTGTGTCATTGGATGAACATTAGGTCATTTTCGTCATCCCTTGGCTTATTCTTGTCCAATTAGGGTTGCTAACCAATCTTGTGCATTCAATAGGTGTATTTGTGTCATTGGATGAACATTAAGGTCATTTACGACCTCCCTAGGCTTATTCTTGTCCAGATAGGGTTTCTAACCAATCTTGTGCATCCAATAGGTGTGTTTGTGTTATTGGATGAACAATTAGGACATTTTCGTCCTCCCTAGGCTTATTCTTGTCCAATTAGGGTTTCTAACCAATCTTTTGCATCCAATAGGTGTGTTTGAGTCATTGGATGAACAATTTGCTCATTTTCAGTGTCCCGAAGCTTATTCATTTCCAATTAGGGTTTTTAACCTATCTTGTGCATCCAATAGGTGTGATTGTGTCATTTGATGAACATTTAGGTCATTTTCGTTGTCCCTTGGTTTATTCATGTCCAATTAGGGTTTCTAACCAATCTTGTGCATTCAATAGGTCTGATTGTGTCATTGGATGAACATTTTGGTCATTTTCGACATCCCTAGGCTTATTCTTGTCCATGTAGGGTTTCTAACCAATCTTGTGCTTCCAATAGGTGTGTTTGAGTCATTGGATGAACATTTTGGTCATTTTCGACCTCCCTAGGCTTATTCTTGTCCCATTAGGGTTTCTGACCAATCTTGTGCATCCAATAGGTGTGTTTGTGTCATTGGATGAACATTTAGGTCATTTTCGTCATCCCTTGGCTTATTCTTGTCCAATTAGGGTTTCTAACCCATCTTGTGCATTCAATAGGTGTGTTTGTGTCATTGGATGAACATTTTGGTCATTTTCGTCTTCCCTAGGCATATTCTTGTCCAATTATTGTTTCTAACCAATCTTGTGCATTCAATTTGTGTGTTTGTGTCATTGGATGAACATGTAGGTCATTTACGACCTCTCTAAGCTTATTCTTGTCCAAATAGGGTTTCTAACCCATCTTGTGCATTCAATAGGTGTGTTTGTGTCATTAGATGAACAATTAGGTCATTTTGATCCTCCATAGGCTTATTCTTGTCAAATTAGGGTTTCTAACCAATCTTGTGCCTCCAATAGGTGTGTTTGTGTCATTGGATGAAAATTTAGGTCATTTTCGTCCTCCCTAGGGTTATTCTTGTCCAATTAAGCTTTTCAACCAATCTTGTACATTGAATAAGTTCATTTGTGTTATTGCATGAACATTTTGGTTATTTTCGTCCTCCCTAGGCATATTCTTGTCCAATTAGGGTTTCTAACCAATCTTGTGCCTTCAATTTGCGTGTTTGTGTCATTGGATGAACATGTAGGTCATTTACGACCTCCCTAGGCTTATTCTGGTCCAAATAGGGTTTCTAACCAATCTTGTGCATTTAATAGTTGTGTTTGTGTCATTAGATGAACAATTAGGACATTTTCGTCCTCCCTAGGCTTTATGCATCCAATAGGTGTGTTTGTGTCATTGGATGAACAATTAGGTCATTTTGATCCTCCCTTGGCTTATTCTTGTCAAATTAGGGTTTCTATCCAATCTTGTTCCTCCAATAGGTGTGGTTGTGTCATTGGATGAACAATTAGGACATTTTCGTCCTCCCTAGGCTTATTCTTGTCCAATTAGGGTTTCTAACCAATCTTTTGCATCCAATAGGTGTGTTTGAGTTATTGGATGAACAATTTGCTCATTTTCAGTGTCCCGAAGCATATTCATTTCCAATTAGGGTTTTTAACCAATCTTGTGCATCCAATAGGTGTGATTGTGTCATTTGATGAACATTTAGGTCATTTTCGTTGTCCCTTGGTTTATTCATGTCCAATTAGGGTTTCTAACCAATCTTGTGTATTCAATAGGTGTGATTGTGTCATTGGATGAACATTTTGGTCATTTTCGACATCCCTAGGCTTATTCTTGTCCATGTAGGGTTTCTAACCAATCTTGTGCTTCCAATAGGTGTGTTTGTGTCATTGGATGAACATTTTGGTCATTTTCGACCTCCCTAGGCTTATTCTTGTCCCATTAGGGTTTCTAACCAATCTTGTGCATCCAATTGGTGTGTTTGTGTCTTTGGATGAACATTTAGGTCATTTTCGTCATCCCTTGGCTTATTCTTGTCCAATTAGGGTTTCTAACCCATCTTGTGCATTCAATAGGTGTGTTTGTGTCATTGGATGAACATTTTGGTCATTTTCGTCCTCCCCAGGCATATTCTTGTCCAATTATTGTTTCTAACCAATCTTGTGCATTCAATTTGTGTGTTTGTGTCATTGGATGAACATGTAGGTCATTTACGACCTCTCTAAGCTTATTCTTGTCCAAATAGGGTTTCTAACCCATCTTGTGCATTCAATAGGTGTGTTTGTGTCATTGGATGAACATTTTGGTTATTTTCGTCCTCCCTAGGCATATTCTTGTCCAATTAGGGTTTCTAACCAGTTTTGTGCATTCAATTTGTGTGTTTGTGTCATTGGATGAACATGTAGGTCATTTACGACCTCCCTAGGCTTATTCTGATCCAAATAGGGTTTCTAACCAATCTTGTGCATTTAATAGGTGTGTTTGGGTCATTGGATGAACAATTAGGACATTTTCGTCCTCCCTAGGCTTTGTGCATCCAATAGGTGTGTTTGTGTCAATGGATGAACAATTAGGTCATTTTGATCCTCCCTTGGCTTATTCTTGTCAAATTAGGGTTTCTAACCAATCTTGTGCCTCCAATAGGTGTGTTTGTGTCATTGGATGAACATTTAGGCCATTTTCGTCCTCCCTAGGGTAATTCTTGTCCAATTAGGGTTTTCAACCTTTCTTGGGCATTGAATAAGTTCATTTTTGTAATTGGATGAACAATTAGGTAATTTTCGTCCTCCCTAGGCTTATTCTTGTCCATTTAGGGTTTCTAACCAATCTAGTGCATCCAATAGGTGTGTTTGTGTCAATGGATGAACAATTAGGTCATTTTAATCCTCCCTAGGCTTATTCTTGTCCAATTAGGGTTTCTAACCAATCTTGTGCATCCAATAGGTGTGTTTGTGTCATTGGATGAACAATTAGGTCATTTTCGGTCTCCCTAGGCTTATTCTTGTCCAATTAGGGTTTTTAACGAATCTTGTGCATCCAATAGGTGTGTTTGTGTCATCGGATGAACATTTAGGTCGTTTTCGTCCTCGCTAGGCTTATTCTTGTCCAATTAGGGTTTTCAACGAATCTTGTGCATCCAATAGGTGTGTTTGTGTCATTGGATGAACATTTAGGTGATTTTCGTCCTCCCTAGGCTTATTCTTGTCCAATTAGGGTTTCTAACTAATCTTGTGCATCCAATAGATGTGTTTGTGTCATTGGATGAACTATTAGGTTATTTTCGGTCTCCCTAGGCATTCTTTTCCTATTAGGGTTTTTAACCAATCTTGTGCATCCAATAGGTGTGTTTGTGTCAATGGATGAACACTTAGGTCATTTTGTCATCCCTTGGCTTATTCTTGTCCAATTAGGGTTTCTAACCAATCTTCTGCTTTCAATAGGTGTGTTTATGTCATTGGATGAACATTTAGGTCATTTACGACCTCCCTAGGCTTATTCTTGTCCAAATAGGGTTTCTAACCAATCTTGTGCATCCAATATGTGTGTTTGTGTCATTGGATGAACAATTAGGTCATTTTCGGTCTCCCTAGGCTTATTCTTGTCCAATTAGGGTTTTTAACGAATCTTGTGCATCCAATAGGTGTGTTTGTGTTATTCGATGAACAATTAGGATATTTTCGTCCTCCCTAGCCTTATTCTTGTCCAATTAGGGTGTCTAACCAATCTTTTGCATCCAATAGGTGTGTTTGAGTCGTTGGATAAACAATTAGGTCATTTTCGGTCTCCCTAGGCTTATTCTTGTCCAATTAGGGTTTTTAACCAATCTTGTGCATTAAAAGGTGTGTTTGTGTCATTGGATGAACATTTAGGTAATTTTCGTCATCCCTTGGCTTATTCTTGGCTAATTTGGGTTTCTAACCAGTCTTGTGCATCCAATAGGTGTGTTTGAGTCATTGGATGAACATTTTCGTCATTTTCGTCCTCCATCGGCTTATTCTTGTCCAATTAGGGTTTCTAACCAATCTTGTGCATCCAATAGGTGTGTTTCTGTCATTCGATAAACAATTAAGTCATTTTCGTCCTCCCTAGGCTTTTCCTTGTTAAATTAGGGTTTCTAACCAATCTTGGATGCACAAGATTCGTTAAAAACCCTAATTGGACAAGAATAAGCCTAAGGATACCGAAAATGACCTAATTGTTCATCCAATGACACAAACATACCTATTGGATGCACAAGATTGGTTAGAAACCCTAATTGGACAAGAATAAGCCTAGGGAGGACGAAAATGACCTAAATGTTCATCCAATGACACAAACACACCTATTGGATGCACAAGATTGGTTAGAAACCCTAATAGGACAAGCACAAGCCAAGGGATGACGAAAATGACCTAAATATTCATCAAATGACACAAACACACCTATTGGATGCACAAAATTGGTTAAAAACCCTAATTGGAAAAGAATAAGCCTAGGGAGACTGAAAATGAGCTAATTGTTCATCCAATGACACAAACACACCTATTGGATGCACAAGATTAGTTAGAAACCCTAATTGGACAAGAATAAGCCTAGGGAGGACGAAAATGACCTAATTGTTAATCCAAAGACACAAATGAACTTATTTGATGCATAAGATTGGTTGAAAACCCTAATTGGACAAGAATAAGCCTAGGGAGGACGAAAATGAGCTAAATGTTCATCCAATGACACAAACACAGCTATTGGATGCACAAGATTCGTTGAAAACCCTAATTGGAGAAGAATAAGCCTAGGGAGGACGGAAACGACCTAAATGTTCATCCAAAGATACAAATGAACTTATTCGAT
Source organism: Cicer judaicum (assembly GCA_037974835.1). Taxonomy (NCBI): domain Eukaryota; kingdom Viridiplantae; phylum Streptophyta; class Magnoliopsida; order Fabales; family Fabaceae; genus Cicer; species Cicer judaicum. The sequence goes on from JBBPBS010000077.1 coordinate 601,286, forward strand.
GCACAAGATTGGTTGAAAACCCTAATTGGACAAGAATAAGCCTAGGGAGGATGAAAATGACTTAAATGTTCATCCAATGACACAAACACACCGATTGGATGCACAAGATTCGTTAAAAACCCTAATTAGACAAGAATAAGCCTAGGGAGGTCGAAAATGACCAAAATTTTCATCCAATTACACAAACACACCTATTGAATGCACAAGATTGGTTTGAAACCCTAATTGGACAAGAATAAGCCAAGGGATGACGAAAATGACCTAAATGTTCATCCAATGACACAAACACACCTGTTGGATGAACAAGATTGGTTAGAAACCCTAATTTGACAAGAATAAGCTTAAGGAGGACGAAAATGACCTAAATGTTCATCCAATGACACAAACACACCTATTGGATGTACAAGATTGGTTAAAAACCCTAATTGGAAAAGAATAAGCCTATGGAGACCGAAAATGACCTAATTATTCATCCAATTACACAAATGAACTTATTCAATGCATAAGATTGGTTAGAAACCTTAATTGGACAAGAATAAGCCTAGGGAAGACGAATATGACCTAATTGTTCATCCAATGACACAAACACACCTATTGGATGTACAAGATTGGTTAAAAACCTTAATTGGAAAAGAATAAGCCTATGGAGACCGAAAATGACCTAATTATTCATCCAATTACACAAATGAACTTATTCAATGAACAAGATTGGTTAGAAACCCTAATTGGACAAGAATAAGCCTAGGGAAGACGAATATGACCTAATTGTTCATCCAAAGACACAAATGAACTTATTTGATGCACAAGATTGGTTGAAAACCCTAATTGGACAAGAATAAGCCAAGGAAGGACGAAAATGACCTAAATGTTCATCCAATGAAACAAACACACCTATTGGATGCACAAGATTGGTTAGAAACCCTAATTGGACAAGAATAAGCCTAAGGAGGACGAAAATGACCTAAATGTTCATCCAATGACACAAACACACCTATTGGATGCACAAGATTGGTTAGAAACCCTAATTGGAAAAGAATAAGCCTATGGAGACCGAAAATGACCTAATTGTTCATCCAATTACACAAATGAACTTATTAAATGCACAAGATTGGTTAGAAACCCTAATTGGACAAGAATAATCCTAGGGAAGACGAATATGACCCATCTTGTGCATTCAATAGGTGTGTTTGTGTCATTAGATGAACAATTAGGTCATTTTGATCCTCCCTAGGCTTATTCTTGTCAATTTAGGGTTTCTAACCAATCTTGTGCCTCCAATAGGTGTGTTTGTGTCATTGGATGAAAATTTAGGTCATTTTCGTCCTCCCTAGGGTTATTCTTGTCCAATTAGGCTTTTCAAACAATCTTGTACATTGAATAAGTTCATTTGTGTCATTGGATGAACAATTAGGTCATTTTCGTCCTCCCTAGGGTTATTCTTGTCTAATTAGGGTTTCTAACTAATCTTGTGCATCCAATAGGTGTGTTTGTGTCATTGGATGAACTATTAGGTTATTTTCGGTCTCCCTAGGCTTATTCTTTTCCTATTAGGGTTTTTAACCAATCTTGTGCATACAATAGGTGTATTTGTGTCATTGGATGAACATTAGGTCATTTTCGTCATCCCTTGGCTTATTCTTGTCCAATTAGGGTTTCTAACCAATCTTGTGCATTCAATAGGTGTATTTGTGTCATTGGATGAACAATTAGGACATTTTCGTCCTCCCTAGGCTTATTCTTGTCCAATTAGGGTTTCTAACCAATCTTTTGCATCCAATAGGTGTGTTTGAGTCATTGGATGAACATTTAGGTCATTTTCGTCATCCCTTGGCTTATTCTTGTCCAATTAGGGTTTCTAACCCATCTTGTGCATTCAACAGGTGTGTTTGGGTCATTGGATGAACAATTAGGACATTTTCGTCCTCCGTAGGCTTATTCTTGTCTAATTAGGGTTTCTAACCAATCTTTTGCATCCAATAGGTGTGTTTGAGTCATTGGATGAACAATTTGCTGATTTTCAGTGTCCCGAAGCTTATTCATTTCCAATTAGGGTTTTTAACCAATCTTGTGCATCCAATAGGTGTGATTGTGTCATTTGATGAACATTTAGGTCATTTTCGTCGTCCCTTGGTTTATTCATGTCCAATTAGGGTTTCTAACCAATCTTGTGTATCCAATAGGTGTGATTGTGTCATTGGATGAACATTTTGGTCATTTTCGACATCCCTAGGCTTATTCTTGTCCATGTAGGGTTTCTAACCAATCTTCTGCTTCCAATAGGTGTGTTTGTGTCACTGGATGAACATTTTGGTCATTTTCGACCTCCCTAGGCTTATTCTTGTCCCATTAGGGTTTCTAACCAATCTTGTGCATCCAATTGGTGTGTTTGTGTCATTGGATGAACATTTAGGTCATTTTCGTCATCCCTTGGCTTATTCTTGTCCAATTAGGGTTTCTAACCCATCTTGTGCATTCAACAGGTGTGTTTGTGTCATTGGATGAACATTTTCGTCATTTTTGTCCTCCCTAGGCATATTCTTGTCCAATTATTATTTCTAACCAATCTTGTGCACTCAATTTGTGTGTTTGTGTCATTGGATGAACATGTAGGTCATTTACGACCTCTCTAAGCTTATTCTTGTCCAAATAGGGTTTCTAACCCATCTTGTGCATTCAATAGGTGTGTTTGTGTCATTAGATGAACAATTAGGTCATTTTGATCCTCCCTAGGCTTATTCTTGTCAAATTAGGGTTTCTAACCAATCTTGTGCCTCCAATAGGTGTGTTTGTGTCATTGGATGAAAATTTAGGTCATTTTCATCCTCCCTAGGGTTATTCTTGTCCAATTAAGCTTTTTCAACCAATCTTGTAAATTGAATAAGTTCATTTGTGTCATTGGATGAACAATTAGGTCATTTTCGTCCTCCCTAGGGTTATTCTTGTCCAATTAGGGTTTCTAACTAATCTTGTGCATCCAATAGGTGTGTTTGTGTCATTGGATGAACTATTAGGTTATTTTCGGTCTCCCTAGGCTTATTCTTTTCCTATTAGGGTTTTTAACCAATCTTGTGCATACAATAGGTGTATTTGTGTCATTGGATGAACATTAGGTCATTTTCGTCATCCCTTGGCTTATTCTTGTCCAATTAGGGTTGCTAACCAATCTTGTGCATTCAATAGGTGTATTTGTGTCATTGGATGAACATTAAGGTCATTTACGACCTCCCTAGGCTTATTCTTGTCCAGATAGGGTTTCTAACCAATCTTGTGCATCCAATAGGTGTGTTTGTGTTATTGGATGAACAATTAGGACATTTTCGTCCTCCCTAGGCTTATTCTTGTCCAATTAGGGTTTCTAACCAATCTTTTGCATCCAATAGGTGTGTTTGAGTCATTGGATGAACAATTTGCTCATTTTCAGTGTCCCGAAGCTTATTCATTTCCAATTAGGGTTTTTAACCAATCTTGTGCATCCATTAGGTGTGATTGTGTCATTTGATGAACATTTAGGTCATTTTCGTTGTCCTTTGGTTTATTCATGTCCTATTAGGGTTTCTAACCAATCTTGTGCATACAATAGGTGTATTTGTGTCATTGGATGAACATTAGGTCATTTTCGTCATCCCTTGGCTTATTCATGTCCAATTAGGGTTTCTAACCAATCTTGTGCATTCAATAGGTGTGATTGTGTCATTGGATGAACATTTTGGTCATTTTCGACATCCCTAGGCTTATTCTTGTCCATGTAGGGTTTCTAACCAATCTTGTGCTTCCAATAGGTGTGTTTGTGTCATTGGATGAACATTTAGGTCGTTTTCGTCCTCCCTAGGCCTATTCTTGTCCAATTAGGGTTTTCAACGAATCTTGTGCATCCAATAGGTGTGTTTGTGTCATTGGATGAACATTTAGGTCATTTTCGTCATCCCTTGGCTTATTCTTGTCCAATTAGGGTTTCTAACCCATCTTGTGCATTCAATAGGTGTGTTTGTGTCATTGGATAAACATTTTGGTCATTTTCGTCTTCCCTAGGCATATTCTTGTCCAATTATTGTTTCTAACCAATCTTGTGCATTCAATTTGTGTGTTTGTGTCATTGGATGAACATGTAGGTCATTTACGACCTCTCTAAGCTTATTCTTGTCCAAATAGGGTTTCTAACCCATCTTGTGCATTCAATAGGTGTGTTTGTGTCATTAGATGAACAATTAGGTCATTTTGATCCTCCCTAGGCTTATTCTTGTCAAATTAGGGTTTCTAACCAATCTTGTGCCTCCAATAGGTGTGTTTGTGTCATTGGATGAAAATTTAGGTCATTTTCGTCCTCCCTAGGGTTATTCTTGTCCAATTAAGCTTTTCAACAAATCTTGTACATTGAATAAGTTCATTTGTGTTATTGCATGAACATTTTTGTTATTTTCGTCCTCCCTAGGCATATTCTTGTCCAATTAGGGTTTCTAACCAATCTTGTGCCTTCAATTTGTGTGTTTGTGTCATTGGATGAACATGTAGGTCATTTACGACCTCCCTAGGCTTATTCTGGTCCAAATAGGGTTTCTAACCAATCTTGTGCATTTAATAGTTGTGTTTGTGTCATTAGATGAACAATTAGGACATTTTCGTCCTCCCTAGGCTTTATGCATCCAATAGGTGTGTTTGTGTCATTGGATGAACAATTAGGTCATTTTGATCCTCCCTTGGCTTATTCTTGTCAAATTAGGGTTTCTATCCAATCTTGTTCCTCCAATAGGTGTGGTTGTGTCATTGGATGAACAATTAGGACATTTTCGTCCTCCCTAGGCTTATTCTTGTCCAATTAGGGTTTCTAACCAATCTTTTGCATCCAATAGGTGTGTTTGAGTTATTGGATGAACAATTTGCTCATTTTCAGTGTCCCGAAGCATATTCATTTCCAATTAGGGTTTTTAACCAATCTTGTGCATCCAATAGGTGTGATTGTGTCATTTGATGAACATTTAGGTCATTTTCGTCGTCCCTTGGTTTATTCATGTCCAATTAGGGTTTCTAACCAATCTTGTGTATTCAATAGGTGTGATTGTGTCATTGGATGAACATTTTGGTCATTTTCGACATCCCTAGGCTTATTCTTGTCCATGTAGGGTTTCTAACCAATCTTGTGCTTCCAATAGGTGTGTTTGTGTCATTGGATGAACATTTTGGTCATTTTCGACCTCCCTAGGCTTATTCTTGTCCCATTAGGGTTTCTAACCAATCTTGTGCATCCAATTGGTGTGTTTGTGTCATTGGATGAACATTTAGGTCATTTTCGTCATCCCTTGGCTTATTCTTGTCCAATTAGGGTTTCTAACCCATCTTGTGCATTCAATAGGTGTGTTTGTGTCATTGGATGAACATTTTGGTCATTTTCGTCTTCCCTAGGCATATTCTTGTCCAATTATTGTTTCTAACCAATCTTGTGCATTCAATTTGTGTGTTTGTGTCATTGGATGAACATGTAGGTCATTTACGACCTCTCTAAGCTTATTCTTGTCCAAATAGGGTTTCTAACCCATCTTGTGCATTCAATAGGTGTGTTTGTGTCATTAGATGAACAATTAGGTCATTTTGATCCTCCCTAGGCTTATTCTTGTCAAATTAGGGTTTCTAACCAATCTTATGCCTCCAATAGGTGTGTTTGTGTCATTGGATGAAAATTTAGGTCATTTTCGTCCTCCCTAGGGTTATTCTTGTCCAATTAGGCTTTTCAACCAATCTTGTACATTGAATAAGTTCATTTGTGTCATTGGATGAACAATTAGGACATTTTCGTCCTCCCTAGGCTTATTCTTGTCCAATTAGGGTTTCTAACCAATCTTTTGCATCCAATAGGTGTGTTTGAGTCATTGGATGAACAATTTGCTCATTTTCAGTGTCCCGAAGCTTATTCATTTCCAATTAGGGTTTTTAACCAATCTTGTGCATCCAATAGGTGTGATTGTGTCATTTGATGAACATTTAGGTCATTTTCGTTGTCCCTTGGTTTATTCATGTCCAATTAGGGTTTCTAACCAATCTTGTGCATTCAATAGGTGTGATTGTGTCATTGGATGAACATTTTGGTCATTTTCGACATCCCTAGGCTTATTCTTGTCCAGATAGGGTTTCTAACCAATCTTGTGCATCCAATAGGTGTGTTTGTGTCATTGGATGAACAATTAGGACATTTTCGTCCTCCCTAGGCTTATTCTTGTCCAATTAGGGTTTCTAACCAATCTTTTGCATCCAATAGGTGTGTTTGAGTCATTGGATGAACATTTAGGTCATTTTCGTCATCCCTTGTCTTATTCTTGTCCAATTAGGGTTTCTAACCCATCTTGTGCATTCAATAGGTGTGTTTGTGTCATTGGATGAACATTTTGGTCATTTTCGTCCTCCCTAGGCATATTCTTGTCCAATTATTGTTTCTAACCAATCTTGTGCATTCAATTTGTGTGTTTGTGTCATTGGATGAACATGTAGGTCATTTACGACGTCTCTAAGCTTATTCTTGTCCAAATAGGGTTTCTAACCCATCTTGTGCATTCAATAGGTGTGTTTGTGTCATTAGATGAACAATTAGGTCATTTTGATCCTCCCTAGGCTTATTCTTGTCAAATTAGGGTTTCTAACCAATCTTGTGCCTCCAATAGGTGTGTTTGTGTCATTGGATGAAAATTTAGGTCATTTTCGTCCTCCCTAGGGTTATTCTTGTCCAATTAAGCTTTTCAACCAATCTTGTACATTGAATAAGTTCATTTGTGTTATTGCATGAACATTTTGGTTATTTTCGTCCTCCCTAGGCATATTCTTGTCCAATTAGGGTTTCTAACCAATCTTGTGCCTTCAATTTGCGTGTTTGTGTCATTGGATGAACATGTAGGTCATTTACGACCTCCCTAGGCTTATTCTGGTCCAAATAGGGTTTCTAACCAATCTTGTGCATTTAATAGTTGTGTTTGTGTCATTAGATGAACAATTAGGACATTTTCGTCCTCCCTAGGCTTTATGCATCCAATAGGTGTGTTTGTGTCATTGGATGAACAATTAGGTCATTTTGATCCTCCCTTGGCTTATTCTTGTCAAATTAGGGTTTCTATCCAATCTTGTTCCTCCAATAGGTGTGGTTGTGTCATTGGATGAACAATTAGGACATTTTCGTCCTCCCTAGGCTTATTCTTGTCCAATTAGGGTTTCTAACCAATCTTTTGTATCCAATAGGTGTGTTTGAGTTATTGGATGAACAATTTGCTCATTTTCAGTGTCCCGAAGCATATTCATTTCCAATTAGGGTTTTTAACCAATCTTGTGCATCCAATAGGTGTGATTGTGTCATTTGATGAACATTTAGGTCATTTTCGTCGTCCCTTGGTTTATTCATGTCCAATTAGGGTTTCTAACCAATCTTGTGTATTCAATAGCTGTGATTGTGTCATTGGATGAACATTTTGGTCATTTTCGACATCCCTAGGCTTATTCTTGTCCATGTAGGGTTTCTAACCAATCTTGTGCTTCCAATAGGTGTGTTTGTGTCATTGGATGAACATTTTGGTCATTTTCGACCTCCCTAGGCTTATTCTTGTCCCATTAGGGTTTCTAACCAATCTTGTGCATCCAATTGGTGTGTTTGTGTCTTTGGATGAACATTTAGGTCATTTTCGTCATCCCTTGGCTTATTCTTGTCCAATTAGGGTTTCTAACCCATCTTGTGCATTCAATAGGTGTGTTTGTGTCATTGGATGAACATTTTGGTCATTTTCGTCCTCCCCAGGCATATTCTTGTCCAATTAGGGTTTCTAACCAGTTTTGTGCATTCAATTTGTGTGTTTGTGTCATTGGATGAACATGTAGGTCATTTACGACCTCCCTAGGCTTATTCTGATCCAAATAGGGTTTCTAACCAATCTTGTGCATTTAATAGGTGTGTTTGGGTCATTGGATGAACAATTAGGACATTTTCGTCCTCCCTAGGCTTTGTGCATCCAATAGGTGTGTTTGTGTCAATGGATGAACAATTAGGTCATTTTGATCCTCCCTTGGCTTATTCTTGTCAAATTAGGGTTTCTAACCAATCTTGTGCCTCCAATAGGTGTGTTTGTGTCATTGGATGAACATTTAGGCCATTTTCGTCCTCCCTAGGGTAATTCTTGTCCAATTAGGGTTTTCAACCTTTCTTGGGCATTGAATAAGTTCATTTGTGTAATTGGATGAACAATTAGGTAATTTTCGTCCTCCCTAGGCTTATTCTTGTCCATTTAGGGTTTCTAACCAATCTAGTGCATCCAATAGGTGTGTTTGTGTCAATGGATGAACAATTAGGTCATTTTAATCCTCCCTAGGCTTATTCTTGTGCAATTAGGGTTTCTAACCAATCTTGTGCATCCAATAGGTGTGTTTGTGTCATTGGATGAACAATTAGGTCATTTTCGGTCTCCCTAGGCTTATTCTTGTCCAATTAGGGTTTTTAACGAATCTTGTGCATCCAATAGGTGTGTTTGTGTCATCGGATGAACATTTAGGTCGTTTTCGTCCTCCCTAGGCTTATTCTTGTCCAATTAGGGTTTCTAACTAATCTTGTGCATCCAATAGATGTGTTTGTGTCATTGGATGAACTATTAGGTTATTTTCGGTCTCCCTAGGCATTCTTTTCCTATTAGGGTTTTTAACCAATCTTGTGCATCCAATAGGTGTGTTTGTGTCAATGGATGAACACTTAGGTCATTTTGTCATCCCTTGGCTTATTCTTGTCCAATTAGGGTTTCTAACCAATCTTCTGCTTTCAATAGGTGTGTTTATGTCATTGGATGAACATTTAGGTCATTTACGACCTCCCTAGGCTTATTCTTGTCCAAATAGGGTTTCTAACCAATCTTGTGCATCCAATATGTGTGTTTGTGTCATTGGATGAACAATTAGGTCATTTTCGGTCTCCCTAGGCTTATTCTTGTCCAATTAGGGTTTTTAACGAATCTTGTGCATCCAATAGGTGTGTTTGTGTTATTCGATGAACAATTAGGATATTTTCGTCCTCCCTAGCCTTATTCTTGTCCAATTAGGGTGTCTAACCAATCTTTTGCATCCAATAGGTGTGTTTGAGTCGTTGGATAAACAATTAGCTCATTTTCGGTCTCCCTAGGCTTATTCTTGTCCAATTAGGGTTTTTAACCAATCTTGTGCATTAAAAGGTGTGTTTGTGTCATTGGATGAACATTTAGGTCATTTTCGTCATCCCTTGGCTTATTCTTGGCTAATTTGGGTTTCTAACCAGTCTTGTGCATCCAATAGGTGTGTTTGAGTCATTGGATGAACATTTTCGTCATTTTCGTCCTCCATCGGCTTATTCTTGTCCAATTAGGGTTTCTAACCAATCTTGTGCATCCAATAGGTGTGTTTCTGTCATTCGATAAACAATTAAGTCATTTTCGTCCTCCCTAGGCTTTTTCTTGTTAAATTAGGGTTTCTAACCAATCTTGTGCATCCAATAGGTGTGTTTTGTCTCATTGGATAAACATTTAGGTCATTTTCGTCCTCCCTAGGGTTATTCTTGTCCAATTAGGGTTTTCAACCAATCTTGTGCATTGAATAAGTTCATTTGTGTCATTGGATGAACAATTAGGTCATCTTTGCCCTCCCTAGGCTTATTCTTGTCCATTTAAGGTTTCTAACATACTTGTGCACTCAATTGGTGTGTTTTTGTCATTGGATGAACATATAGGTCATTTATGACTTCCCTAGGCTTATTCTTGCCCAATTAGGGTTTCTAGCCAATCTTGTACATCCAATAGGTGTGTTTGTGTCATTGGATGAACAATTAGGTCATTTTCGTCCTCCCTAGGCTTATTCTTGTCCAATTAGGGTTTCTAGCCAATCTTGTGCATCCAATAGGTGTGTTTGTGTCATTGGATGAACAATTAGGTCATTTTCGGTCTCCCTAGGCTTATTCTAGTCCAATTAGGGTTTTTAACGAATCTTGTGCATCCAATAGGTGTGTTTGTGTCATTGGATGAACATTTAGGTCATTTTCGTCCTCCCTAGGCTTATCCTTGTCCAATAAGGGTTTCTAACTAATCTTGTGCATCCAATAGGTGTGTTTGTGTCATTGGACAAACATTTTGGTCATTTTCGACCTCCCTAAGCTTATTCTTGTCCAATTAGGGTTTTCAACCAATCTTGTGCATAAAATAAGTTGATTTGTGTCATTGGATGAACATTTAGGTCATTTTCGTCCTCCCTAGGCTTATTCTTGTCCAATTAGAGTTTCTAACCAATCTTGTGCATCGAATAAGTTCATTTGTGTCTTTGGATGAACAATTAGGTCATTTTCAACCTTCCTAGGCTTATTCTCGTCCAATTAGGGTTTCTAACTAATCTTGTGCATCCAATAGGTGTGTTTGTGTCATTGGATGAAAATTTAGGTCATTTTCGTCATCCCTTGGCTTATTCTTGTCCAATTAGGGTTTCTAACCCACCTTGTGCATTCAATAGGTGTGTTTGTGTCATTGGATGAACATTTTGGTCATTTTCGTCCTCCTTAGGCATATTCTTGTCCAATTATTGTTTCTAACCAATCTTGTGCATTCAATTTGTGTGTTTGTGTCATTGGATGAACATATAGGTCATTTACGACCTCTCTAAGCTTATTCTTGTGCAAATAGGGTTTCTAACCCATCTTGTGCATTCAATAGGTGTGTTTGTGTCATTAGATGAACAATTAGGTCATTTTGATCCTCCCTAGGCTTATTCTTGTCAAATTAGGGTTTCTAACCAATCTTGTGCCTCCAATAGGTGTGTTTGTGTCATCGGATGAAAATTTAGGTCATTTTCGTCCTCCCTAGTCTTATTCTAGTCCAATTAGGCTTTTCAACCAATCTTGTACATTGAATAAGTTCATTTGTGTCATTGGATGAACAATTAGGTCATTTTCGTCCTCCCTAGGGTTATTCTTGTCCAATTAGGGTTTCTAACTAATCTTGTGCATCCAATAGGTGTGTTTGTGTCATTGGATGAACTATTAGGTTATTTTCGGTCTCCCTAGGCTTATTCTTTTCCTATTAGGTTTTTTAACCAATCTTGTGCATACAATAGGTGTATATGTGTCATTGGATGAACATTAGGTCATTTTCGTCATCCCTTGGCTTATTCTTGTCCAATTAGGGTTTCTAACCAATCTTGTGCATTCGATAGGTGTATTTGTGTCATTGGATGAACATTTAGGTCATTTACGACCTCCCTAGGCTTATTCTTGTCCAGATAGGGTTTCTAACCAATCTTGTGCATCCAATAGGTGTGTTTGTGTTATTGGATGAACAATTAGGACATTTTCGTCCTCCCTAGGCTTATTCTTGTCCAATTAGGGTTTCTAACCAATCTTTTGCATCCAATAGGTGTGTTTGAGTCATTGGATGAACAATTTGCTCATTTTCAGTGTCCCGAAGCATATTCATTTCCAATTAGGGTTTTTAACCAATCTTGTGCATCCAATAGGTGTGATTGTGTCATTTGATGAACATTTAGGTCATTTTCGTCGTCCCTTGGTTTATTCATGTCCAATTAGGGTTTCTAACCAATCTTGTGTATTCAATAGGTGTGATTGTGTCATTGGATGAACATTTTGGTCATTTTCGACATCCCTAGGCTTATTCTTGTCCATGTAGGGTTTCTAACCAATCTTGTGCTTCCAATAGGTGTGTTTGTGTCATTG
>JBBPBS010000077.1:612990-643881 GCA_037974835.1 Cicer judaicum
TAGGTCATTTTCGTCATCCCTTGGCTTATTCTTGTCCAATTAGGGTTTCTAACCAATCTTGTGCATTCGATAGGTGTATTTGTGTCATTGGATGAACATTTAGGTCATTTACGACCTCCCTAGGCTTATTCTTGTCCAGATAGGGTTTCTAACCAATCTTGTGCATCCAATAGGTGTGTTTGTGTTATTGGATGAACAATTAGGACATTTTCGTCCTCCCTAGGCTTATTCTTGTCCAATTAGGGTTTCTAACCAATCTTTTGCATCCAATAGGTGTGTTTGAGTCATTGGATGAACAATTTGCTCATTTTCAGTGTCCCGAAGCTTATTCATTTCCAATTAGGGTTTTTAACCAATCTTGTGCATCCAATAGGTGTGATCGTGTCATTTGATGAACATTTAGGTCATTTTCGTCGTCCCTTGGTTTATTCATGTCCAATTAGGGTTTCTAACCAATCTTGTGTATTCAATAGGTGTGATTGTGTCATTGGATGAACATTTTGGTCATTTTCGACATCCCTAGGCTTATTCTTGTCCATGTAGGGTTTCTAACCAATCTTGTGCTTCCAATAGGTGTGTTTGTGTCATTGTATGAACATTTTGGTCATTTTCGACCTCCCTAGGCTTATTCTTGTCCCATTAGGGTTTCTAACCAATCTTGTGCATCCAATTGGTGTGTTTGTGTCATTGGATGAACATTTAGGTCATTTTCGTCATCCCTTGGCTTATTCTTGTCCAATTAGGGTTTCTAACCCATCTTGTGCATTCAATAGGTGTGTTTGTGTCATTGGATGAACATTTTGGTCATTTTCGTCCTCCCTAGGCATATTCTTGTCCAATTATTGTTTCTAACCAATCTTGTGCATTCAATTTGTGTGTTTGTGTCATTGGATGAACATGTAGGTCATTTTCGTCATCCCTTGGCTTATTCTTGTCCAATTAGGGTTTCTAACCAATCTTGTGCATTCGATAGGTGTATTTGTGTCATTGGATGAACATTTAGGTCATTTACGACCTCCCTAGGCTTATTCTTGTCCAGATAGGGTTTCTAACCAATCTTGTGCATCCAATAGGTGTGTTTGTGTTATTGGATGAACAATTAGGACATTTTCGTCCTCCCTAGGCTTATTCTTGTCCAATTAGGGTTTCTAACCAATCTTTTGCATCCAATAGGTGTGTTTGAGTCATTGGATGAACAATTTGCTCATTTTCAGTGTCCCGAAGCTTATTCATTTCCAATTAGGGTTTTTAACCAATCTTGTGCATCCAATAGGTGTGATTGCGTCATTTGATGAACATTTAGGTCATTTTCGTCGTCCCTTGGCTTATTCTTGTCCAAATAGGGTTTCTAACCCATCTTGTGCATTCAATAGGTGTGTTTGTGTCATTGGATGAACATTTTGGTTATTTCCGTCCTCCCTAGGCATATTCTTGTCCAATTAGGGTTTCTAACCAGTCTTGTGCATTCAATTTGTGTGTTTGTGTCATTGGATGAACATGTAGGTCATTTACGACCTCCCTAGGCTTATTCTGATCCAAATAGGGTTTCTAACCAATCTTGTGCATTTAATAGGTGTGTTTGTGTCATTGGATGAATAATTAGGACATTTTCGTCCTCCCTAGGCTTTGTGCATCCAATAGGTGTGTTTGTGTCAATGGATGAACAATTAGGTCATTTTGATCCTCCCTTGTCTTATTCTTGTCAAATTAGGGTTTCTAACCAATCTTGTGCACTCAATTGGTGTGTTTTTGTCATTGGATGAACATATAGGTCATTTATGACTTCCCTAGGCTTATTCTTGCCCAATTAGGGTTTCTAGCCAATCTTGTACATCCAATAGGTGTGTTTGTGTCATTGGATGAACAATTAGGTCATTTTCGTCCTCCCTAGGCTTATTCTTGTCCAATTAGGGTTTCTAGCCAATCTTGTGCATCCAATAGGTGTGTTTGTGTCATTGGATGAACAAATAGGTCATTTTCGGTGTCCCTAGGCTTATTCTAGTCCAATTAGGGTTTTTAACGAATCTTGTGCATCCAATAGGTGTGTTTGTGTCATTGGATGAACATTTAGGTCATTTTCGTCCTCCCTAGGCTTATCCTTGTCCAATTAGGGTTTCTAACTAATCTTGTGCATCCAATAGGTGTGTTTGTGTCATTGGACGAACATTTTGGTCATTTTCGACCTCCCTAAGCTTATTCTTGTCCAATTAGGGTTTTCAACCAATCTTGTGCATAAAATAAGTTGATTTGTGTCATTGGATGAACATTTAGGTCATTTTCGTCCTCCCTAGGCTTATTCTTGTCCAATTAGAGTTTCTAACCAATCTTGTGCATCGAATAAGTTCATTTGTGTCTTTGGATGAACAATTAGGTCATTTTCGACCTTCCTAGGCTTATTCTCGTCCAATTAGGGTTTCTAACTAATCTTGTGCATCCAATAGGTGTGTTTGTGTCATTGGATGAACATTTAGGTCATTTTCGTCATCCCTTGGCTTATTCTTGTCCAATTAGGGTTTCTAACCCACCTTGTGCATTCAATAGGTGTGTTTGTGTCATTGGATGAACAGTTTGGTCATTTTCGTCCTCCCTAGGCATATTCTTGTCCAATTATTGTTTCTAACCAATCTTGTGCATTCAATTTGTGTGTTTGTGTCATTGGATGAACATATAGGTCATTTACGACCTCTCTAAGCTTATTCTTGTGCAAATAGGGTTTCTAACCCATCTTGTGCATTCAATAGGTGTGTTTGTGTCATTAGATGAACAATTAGGTCATTTTGATCCTCCCTAGGCTTATTCTTGTCAAATTAGGGTTTCTAACCAATCTTGTGGCTCCAATAGGTGTGTTTGTGTCATCGGTTGAAAATTTAGGTCATTTTCGTCCTCCCTAGGCTTATTCTTGTCCAATTAGGCTTTTCAACCAATCTTGTACATTGAATAAGTTCATTTGTGTCATTGGATGAACAATTAGGTCATTTTCGTCCTCCCTAGGGTTATTCTTGTCCAATTAGGGTTTCGAACTAATCTTGTGCATCCCATAGGTGTGTTTGTGTCATTGGATGAACTATTAGGTTATTTTCGGTCTCCCTAGGCTTATTCTTTTCCTATTAGGTTTTTTAACCAATCTTGTGCACACAATAGGTGTATTTGGGTCATTGGATGAACATTAGGTCATTTTCGTCATCCCTTGGCTTATTCTTGTCCAATTAGGGTTTCTAACCAATCTTGTGCATTCGATAGGTGTATTTGTGTCATTGGAAGAACATTTAGGTCATTTACGACCTCCCTAGGCTTATTCTTGTCCAGATAGGGTTTCTAACCAATCTTGTGCATCCAATAGGTGTGTTTGTGTTATTGGATGAACAATTAGGACATTTTCGTCTTCCCTAGGCTTATTCTTGTCCAATTAGGGTTTCTTACCAATCTTTTGCATCCAATAGGTGTGTTTGAGTCATTGGATGAACAATTTGCTCATTTTCAGTGTCCCGAAGCTTATTCATTTCCAATTAGGGTTTTTAACCAATCTTGTGCATCCAATAGGTGTGATCGTGTCATTTGATGAACATTTAGGTCATTTTCGTCGTCCCTTGGTTTATTCATGTCCAATTAGGGTTTCTAACCAATCTTGTGTATTCAATAGGTGTGATTGTGTCATTGGATGAACATTTTGGTCATTTTCGACATCCCTAGGCTTATTCTTGTCCATGTAGGGTTTCTAACCAATGTTGTGCTTCCAATAGGTGTGTTTGTGTCATTGGATGAACATTTTGGTCATTTTCGACCTCCCTAGGCTTATTCTTGTCCCATTAGGGTTTCTAAACAATCTTGTGCATCCAATTGGTGTGTTTGTGTCGTCGGATGAACATTTAGGTCATTTTCGTCATCCCTTGGCTTATTCTTGTCCAATTAGGGTTTCTAACTCATCTTGTGCATTCAATAGGTGTGTTTGTGTCATTGGATGAACATTTTGGTCATTTTCGACATCCCTAGGCTTATTCTTGTCCATGTAGGGTTTCTAACCAATCTTGTGCTTCCAATAGGTGTGTTTGTGTCATTGGATGAACATTTTGGTCATTTTCGACCTCCCTAGGCTTATTCTTGTCCCATTAGGGTTTCTAAACAATCTTGTGCATCCAATTGGTGTGTTTGTGTCATCGGATGAACATTTAGGTCATTTTCGTCATCCGTTGGCTTATTCTTGTCCAATTAGGGTTTCTAACCCATCTTGTGCATTCAATAGGTGTGTTTGTGTCATTGGATGAACATTTTGGTCATTTTCGTCCTCCCTAGGCATATTCTTGTCCAATTATTGTTTCTAACCAATCTTGTGCTTTCAATTTGTGTGTTTGTGTCATTGGATGAACATGTAGGTCATTTACGACCTCTCTAAGCTTATTCTTGTCCAAATAGGGTTTCTAACCCATCTTGTGCATTCAATAGGTGTGTTTGTGTCATTGGATGAACATTTTGGTTATTTTTGTCCTCCCTAGGCATATTCTTGTCCAATTAGGGTTTCTAACCAGTCTTGTGCATTCAATTTGTGTGTTTGTGTCATTGGATGAACATGTAGGTCATTTACGACCTCCCTAGGCTTATTCTGGTCCAAATAGGGTTTCTAACCAATCTTGTGCATTTAATAGGTGTGTTTGTGTCATTGGATGAACAATTAGGACATTTTCGTCCTCCCTAGGCTTTGTGCATCCAATAGGTGTGTTTGTGTCAATGGATGAACAATTAGGTCATTTTGATCCTCCTTTGGCTTATTCTTGTCAAATTAGGGTTTCTAACCAATCTTGTGCCTCCAATAGGTGTGTTTGTGTCATTGGATGAACATTTAGGTCATTTTCGTCCTCCCTAGGGTAATTCTTGTCCAATTAGGGTTTTCAACCAATCTTGGGCATTGAATAAGTTCATTTGTGTAATTGGATGAACAACTAGGTAATTTTCGTCCTCCCTAGGCTTATTCTTGTCCATTTAGGGTTTCTAACCAATCTTGTGCATCCAATAGGTTTGTTTGTGTCAATGGATGAACAATTAGGTCATTTTAATCCTCCCTAGGCTTATTCTTGTCCAATTAGGGTTTCTAACCAATCTTGTGCATCCAATAGGTGTGTTTGTGTCATTGGATGAACAATTAGGTCATTTTCGGTCTCCCTAGGCTTATTCTTGTCCAATTAGGGTTTTTAACGAATCTTGTGCATCCAGTAGGTGTGTTTGTGTCATTGGATGAACATTTAGGTCGTTTTCGTCCTCCCTAGGCTTATTCATGTCCAATTAGGGTTTTCAACGAATCTTGTGCATCCAATAGGTGTGTTTGTGTCATTGGATGAACATTTAGGTCATTTTCGTCCTCCCTAGGCTTATTCTTGTCCAATTAGGGTTTCTAACTAATCTTGTGCATCCAATAGGTGTGTTTGTCTCATTGGATGAACTATTAGGTTATTTTCGGTCTCCCTAGGCTTATTCTTTTCCTATTAGGGTTTTTAACCAATCTTGTGCATCCTATAGGTGTGTTTGTGTCAATGGATGAACACTTAGGTCATTTTGTTATCCCTTGGCTTATTCTTGTCCAATTAGGGTTTCTAACCAATCTTCTACTTTCAATAGGTGTGTTTGTGTCATTGGATGAACATTTAGGTCATTTACGACCTCCCTAGGCTTATTCTTGTCCAAATAGGGTTTCTAACCAATCTTGTGCATCCAATAGGTGTGTTTGTGTCATTGGATGAACAATTAGGTCATTTTCGGTCTCCCTAGGCTTATTCTTGTCCAATTAGGGTTTTTAACGAATCTTGTGCATCCAATAGGTGTGTTTGTGTTATTCGATGAACAATTAGGATATTTTCGTCCTCCCTAGCCTTATTCTTGTCCAATTAGGGTTTCTAACCAATCTTTTGCATCCAATAGGTGTGTTTGAGTCATTGGATGAACAATTAGCTCATTTTCAGTGTCCCTAAGCTTATTCTTTTCCAATTAGGGTTTTTAACCAATCTTATTCATCCAATAGGTGTGTTTGTGTCATTCGATGAACATTTAGGTCATTTTCGTCATCCCTAGGCTTATTCATGTCCAATTAGGGTTTCTAACAAATCTTGTGCATTCAATAGGTGTGTTTGTGTCATTGGATGAACATTTTGGTCATTTTCGACATCCCTAGGCTTATTCTTGTCCATGTAGGGTTTCTAACCAATCTTGTGCATCCAATAGGTGTGTTTGTGTCATTGGATGAACATTTTGGTCATTTTCGACCTCCCTAGGCTTATTCTTGTCCAATTAGGGTTTCTAACCAATCTTGTGCATCCAATAGGTGTGTTTGTGTCATTGAATGAACATTTAGGTCATTTTCGTCATCCCTTGGCTTATTCTTGTCCAATTAGGGTTTCTAACCCATCTTGTGCATTCAATAGGTGTGTTTGTGTCATTGGATGAACATTTTGGTCATTTTCGACATCCCTAGGCTTATTCTTGTCCATGTAGGGTTTCTAACCAATCTTGTGCATCCAATAGGTGTGTTTGTGTCATTGGATGAACATTTTGGTCATTTTCGACCTCCCTAGGCTTATTCTTGTCCAATTAGGGTTTCTAACCAATCTTGTGCATCCAATAGGTGTGTTTGTGTCATTGAATGAACATTTAGGTCATTTTCGTCATCCCTTGGCTTATTCTTGTCCAATTAGGGTTTCTAACCCATCTTGTGCATTCAATAGGTGTGTTTGTGTCATTGGATGAACATTTTGGTCATTTTCGTCCCCCCTAGGCTTATTCTTGTCCAATTAGGGTTTCTAACCAATCTTTTGCATCCAATAGGTGTGTTTGTGTCATTGGATGAACAATTAGGTCATTTTCGGTCTCCCTAGGCTTATTCTTTTCCAATTAGGGTTTTTAACCAAACTTGTGCATCCAATAGGTGTGTTTCTGTCATTGGATGAACATTTAGGTCATTTTCGTCCTCCTTAGTGTTATTCTTGTCCAATTAGGCTTTTCAACCAATCTTGTGCATCCAATAGGTGTGTTTGTGTCATTGGATGAACAATTAGGTCATTTTCTTCCTCCCTAGGCTTCTTCTTGTCCAATTAGGGTTTTTAACCAATCTTGTGCATCCAATAAGTGTGTTTGTGTCATTCGATGAACATTTAGGTCATTTTCGTCATCCCTTGGCTTATTCATGTCCAATTAGGGTTTCTGACCAATCTTGTGCATTCAATAGGTGTGTTTGTGTCATTGGATGAACATTTTGGTCAATTTCTACATCCCTAGGCTTATTCTTGTCCAATTAGGGTTTCTAACCAATCTTGTGCATCCAATAGGTGTGTTTGTGTCATTGGATGAACATTTAGGTCATTTTCGTCCTCCCTAGGGTTATTCTTGTCCAATTAGGGTTTCTAACTAATCTTTTGCATCCAATAGGTGTGTTTGTGTCATTGGATGAACTATTAGGCCATTTTCGGTCTCCCTAGGCTTATTCTTTTCCAATTAGTGTTTTTAACCAAACTTGTGCATCCAATAGGTGTGTTTCTGTCATTGGATGAACATTTAGGTCATTTTCGTCCTCCCTAGGGTTATTCTTGTCCAATTAGGCTTTTCAACCAATCTTGTACATTGAATAAGTTCATTTGTTTCATTGGATGAACTATTAGGTCATTTTCGTCCTCCCTAGGCTTATTCTTGTCCAATTAGGCTTTCTAACCAATCTTGTGCATCCAATATGTGTGTTTGTGTCACTGGATGAACAATTAGGTCATTTTCGGTCTCCCTAGGCTTATTCTTATCAAATTAGGGTTTCTAACCAATCTTGTGCATCCAATAGGTGTGTTTGTGTCAATGGATGAACTATTAGGTCATTTTCGGTCTCCCTAGGCTTTTTCTTTTCCAATTAGGGTTTTTAACCAAACTTGGGCATCCAATACGTGTGTTTGTGTCATTGGATGAACATTTAGGTCATTTTCGTCCTCCCTAGGGTTATTCTTGTCCAATTAGGGTTTCTAACTAATCTTGTGCATCCAATAGGTGTGTTTGTGTCATTGGATGAACTATTAGGTCATTTTCGGTCTCCCTAGGCTTATTCTTTTCCAATTAGGGTTTTTGACCAAACTTGTGCATCCAATAGGTGTGTTTCTGTCATTGGATGAACATTTAGGTCATTTTAGTCCTCCCTAGGGTTATTCTTGTCCAATTAGGCTTTTCAACCAATCTTTTACATTGAATAAGTTCATTTGTGTCCTTAGATGAACATTTAGGTCATTTTCGTCATCCCTAGGCTTATTCATGTCCAATTAGGGTTTCTAACCCATCTTGTGCATTCAATAGGTGTGTTTGTGTCATTGGATGAACATTTTGGTCATTTTCTACATCCCTAGGCTTATTCTTGTCCAATTAGGGTTTCTAACCAATCTTGTGCATCCAATAGGTGTGTTTGTGTCATTGGATGAACATTTAGGTCATTTTCATCCTCCCTAGGCTTATTCTTGTCCAATTAGGGTTTCTAACTAATCTTGTGCATCCAATAGGTGTGTTTGTGTCATTGGATGAACTATTAAGTCATTTTCGGTCTCCCTAGGCTTATTCTTTTCCAATTAGTGTTTTTAACCAAACTTGTGCATCGAATAGGTATGTTTCTGTCATTGGATGAACATTTACGTCATTTTCGTCCTCCCTAGGGTTATTCTTGTCCAATTAGGCTTTTCAACCAATCTTGTACATTGAATAAGTTCATTTGTGTCATTGGATGAACAATTAGGTCATTTTCGTCCTCCCTAGGCTTATTCTTGTCCAATTAGGGTTTCTAACCAATCTTGTGTATCCAATAGGTGTGTTTGTGTCATTGGATGAACAATTAGGTCATTTTCGGTCTCCCTAGGCTTATTCTTGTCAAATTAGGGTTTCTAACCAATCTTGTGCATCCAATAGGTGTGTTTGTGTCATTGGATGAACTATTAGGTCATTTTTTGGTCTCCCTAGGCTTATTCTTTTCCAATTAGGGTTTTTAACGAAACTTGGGCATCCAATAGGTGTGTTTGTGTCATTGGATGAACATTTAGGTCATTTTCATCCTCCCTAGGGTTATTCTTGTCCAATTAGGGTTTCTAACTAATCTTGTGCATCCAATAGGTGTGTTTGTGTCATTGGATGAACTATTAGGTCATTTTCGATCTCCCTAGGCTTATTCTTTTCCAATTAGGGTTTTTAACCAAACTTGTGCATCCAATAGGTGTGTTTCTGTCATTGGATGAACATTTAGGTCATTTTGGTCCTCCCTAGGGTTATTCTTGTCCAATTAGGCTTTTCAACCAATCTTGTACATTGAATAAGTTCATTTGTGTCATTGGATGAACATTTAGGTCATTTTCGTCATCCCTTGGCTTATTCATGTCCAATTAGGGTTTCTAACCAATCTTGTGCATTCAATAGGTGTGTTTGTGTCATTAGATGAACATTTAGGTCATTTTCGTCATCCCTTGGCTTATTCATGTCCAATTAGGGTTTCTAACCAATCTTGTGCATTCAATAGGTGTGTTTGTGTCATTGGATGAACATTTTGGTCATTTTCTACATCCCTAGGCTTATTCTTGTCCAATTAGGGTTTCTAACCAATCTTGTGCATCCAATAGGTGTGTTTGTGTCATTGGATGAACATTTAGGTCATTTTCGTCCTCCCTAGGCTTATTCTTGTCCAATTAGGGTGTCTAACTAATCTTGTGCATCCAATAGGTGTGTTTGTGTCATTGGATGAACTATTAGATTATTTTCGGTCACCCTAGGCTTATTCTTTTCCAATTACGGTTTTTAACCAAACTTGTGCATCCAATAGGTGTGTTTCTGTCATTGGATGATCTATTAGGTCATTCTCGGTCTCCCTAGGCTTATTCTTTTCCAATTAGTGTTTTTAACCAAACTTGTGCATCCAATAGGTGTGTTTCTGTCATTGGATCAACATTTAGGTCATTTTCGTCCTACCTAGGGTTATCCTTGTCCAATTAGGCTTTTCAACCAATCTTGTACATTGAATAAGTTCATTTGTGTCATTGGATGAACAATTAGGTCATTTTCGTCCTCCCTAGGATTATTCTTGTCCAATTAGGGTTTCTAACCAATCTTGTGCATCCAATAGGTGTGTTTGTGTCATTGGATGAACATTTAGGTCTGTTTCGTCCTTCCTAGGGTTATTCTTGTCCAATTAGGGTTTCTAACTAATCTTGTGCATCCAATAGGTGTGTTTGTGTCATTGGATGAACTATTAGGTCATTTTCGGTCTCCCTAGGCTTATTCTTTTCCAATTATGGTTTTTAACCAAACTTGTGCATGCAATAGGTGTGTTTCTGTCATTGGATGAACATTTAGGTCATTTTCGTCCTCCCTAAGGTTATTCTTGTCCAATTAGGCTTTTCAACCAATCTTGTACATTGAATAAGTTCATTTGTGTCATTGGATGAACATTTAGGTCATTTTCGTCATCCCTAGGCTTATTCATGTCCAATTAGGGTTTCTAACCAATCTTGTGCATTCAATAGGTGTGTTTGTGTCATTGGATGAACATTTTGGTCATTTTCTAAATCCCTAGGCTTATTCTTGTCCAATTAGGGTTTCTAACCAATCTTATGCATCCAATAGATGTGTTTGTGTCATTGGATGAACATTTAGGTCATTTTCGTCCTCCCTAGGGTTATTCTTGTCCAATTAGGGTTTCTAACTAATCTTGTGCATCCAATAGGTGTGTTTGTGTCAATGGATGAACTATTAGGTCATTTTCAGTCTCCCTAGGCTTATTCTTTTCCAATTAGTGTTTTTAACCAAACTTGTGCATCCAATAGGTGTGTTTCTGTCATTGGATGAACATTTAGGTCATTTTCGTCCTCCCTAGGGTTATTCTTGTCCAATTAGGCTTTTCAACCAATCTTGTACATTGAATAAGCTCATTTGTTTCATGGGATGAACTATTAGGTCATTTTTTGGTCTCCCTAGGCTTATTCTTTTCCAATTAGGGTTTTTAACCAAACTTGGGCATCAAATAGGTGTGTTTGTGTCATTGGATGAACATTTAGGTCATTTTCGTCCTCCCTAGGGTTATTCTTGTCCAATTAGGGTTTCTAACTAATCTTGTGCATCCAATAGGTGTGTTTGTGTCATTGGATGAACTATTAGGTCATTTTCGGTCTCCCTAGGCTTATTCTTTTCCAATTAGGGTTTTTAACCAAACTTGTGCATCCAATAGGTGTGTTTCTGTCATTGGATGAACATTTAGGTCATTTTCGTCCTCCCTAGGGTTATTCTTGTCCAATTAGGCTTTTCAACCAATCTTGTACAATGAATAAGTTCATTTGTGTCATTGGATGAACATTTAGGTCATTTTCGTCATCCCTTGGCTTATTCATGTCCAATTAGGGTTTCTAACCAATCTTGTGCATTCAATAGGTGTGTTTGTGTCATTCGATGAACATTTAGGTCATTTTCGTCATCCCTTGGCTTATTCATGTCCAATTAGGGTTTCTAACCAATCTTGTGCATTCAATAGGTGTGTTTGTGTCATTGGATGAACATTTTGGTCATTTTCTACATCCCTAGGCTTATTCTTGTCCAATTAGGGTTTCTAACCAATCTTGTGCATCCAATAGGTGTGTTTGTGTCATTGGATGAACATTTAGGTCATTTTCGTCCTCCCTAGGCTTATTCTTGTCCAATTACGGTTTCTAACTAATCTTGTGCATCCAATAGGTGTGTTTGTGTCATTGGATGAACTATTAGGTCATTTTCGGTCTCCCTAGGCTTATTCTTTTCCAATTATGGTTTTTAACCAAACTTGTGCATCCAATAGGTGTGTTTCTGTCATTGGATGAACATTTAGGTCATTTTCGTCCTCCCTAGGGTTATTCTTGTCCAATTAGGCTTTTCAACCAATCTTGTACATTGAATAAGTTCATTTGTGTCATTGGATGAACATTTAGGTCATTTTCGTCATCCCTAGGCTTATTCATGTCCAATTAGGGTTTCTAACCAATCTTGTGCATTCAATAGGTGTGTTTGTGTCATTGGATGAACATTTTGGTCATTTTCTAAATCCCTAGGCTTATTCTTGTCCAATTAGGGTTTCTAACCAATCTTGTGCATCCAATAGGTGTGTTTGTGTCATTGGATGAACATTTAGGTCATTTTCGTCCTCCCTAGGGTTATTCTTGTCCAATTAGGGTTTCTAACTAATCTTGTGCATCCAATAGGTGTGTTTGTGTCATTGGATGAACTATTAGGTCATTTTCGGTCTCCCTAGGCTTATTCTTTTCCAATTAGTGTTTTTAACCAAACTTGTGCATCCAATAGGTGTGTTTCTGTCATTGGATGAACATTTAGGTCATTTTCGTCCTCCCTAGGGTTATTCTTGTCCAATTAGGCTTTTCAACCAATCTTGTACATTGAATAAGTTCATTTGTTTCATTGGATGAACAATTAGGTCATTTTCGTCCTCCCTAGGCTTATTCTTGTCCAATTAGGGTTTCTAACCAATCTTGTGCATCCAATAGGTGTGTTTGTGTCATTGGATGAACAATTAGGTCATTTTCGGTCTCCCTAGGCTTATTCTTATCAAATTAGGGTTTCTAACCAATCTTGTGCATCCAATAGGTGTGTTTGTGTCATTGGATGAACTATTAGGTCATTTTCGGTCTCCCTAGGCTTATTCTTTTCCAATTAGGGTTTTTAACCAAACTTGGGCATCCAATAGGTGTGTTTGTGTCATTGGATGAACATTTAGGTCATTTTCGTCCTCCCTAGGGTTATTCTTGTCCAATTAGGGTTTCTAACTAATCTTGTGCATCCAATAAGTGTGTTTGTGTCATTGGATGAACTATTAGGTCATTTTCGGTCTCCCTAGGCTTATTCTTTTCCAATTACGGTTTTTAACCAAACTTGTGCATCCAATAGGTGTGTTTCTGTCATTGGATGATCTATTAGGTCATTCTCGGTCTCCCTAGGCTTATTCTTTTCCAATTAGTGTTTTTAACCAAACTTGTGCATCCAATAGGTGTGTTTCTGTCATTGGATGAACATTTAGGTCATTTTCGTCCTCCCTAGGGTTATTCTTGTCCAATTAGGCTTTTCAACCAATCTTGTACATTGAATAAGTTCATTTGTGTCATTGGATGAACAATTAGGTCATTTTCGTCCTCCCTAGGGTTATTCTTGTCCAATTAGGGTTTCTAACTAATCTTGTGCATCCAATAAGTGTGTTTGTGTCATTGGATGAACTATTAGGTCATTTTCGGTCTCCCTAGGCTTATTCTTTTCCAATTACGGTTTTTAACCAAACTTGTGCATCCAATAGGTGTGTTTCTGTCATTGGATGATCTATTAGGTCATTCTCGGTCTCCCTAGGCTTATTCTTTTCCAATTAGTGTTTTTAACCAAGCTTGTGCATCCAATAGGTGTGTTTCTGTCATTGGATGAACATTTAGGTCATTTTCGTCCTCCCTAGGGTTATTCTTGTCCAATTAGGCTTTTCAACCAATCTTGTACATTGAATAAGTTCATTTGTGTCATTGGATGAACAATTAGGTCATTTTCGTCCTCCCTAGGGTTATTCTTGTCCAATTAGGGTTTCTAACTAATCTTGTGCATCCAATAGGTGTGTTTGTGTCATTGGATGAACTATTAGGTCATTTTCGGTCTCCCTAGGCTTATTCTTTTCCAATTAGTGTTTTTAACCAAACTTGTGCATCCAATAGGTGTGTTTCTGTCATTGGATGAACATTTAGGTCATTTTCGTCCTCCCTAGGGTTATTCTTGTCCAATTAGGCTTTTCAACCAATCTTGTACATTGAATAAGTTCGTTTGTGTCATTGGATGAACAATTAGGTCATTTTCGTCCTCCCTAGGCTTATTCTTGTCCAATTAGGGTTTCTAACCAATCTTGTGCATCCAATAGGTGTGTTTGTGTCATTGGATGAACAATTAGGTCATTTTCGGTCTCCCTAGGCTTATTCTTGTCAAATTAGGGTTTTTAACGAATCTTGTGCATCCAATAGGTGTGTTTGTGTCATTGGAAGAACATTTAGGTCATTTTCATCATCCCTTGGCTTATTTTTGGCCAATTAGGGTTTCTAACCAATCTCGTGCATCCAATAGGTGTGTTTGAGTCATTGGATGAACATTTTCTTTATTTTCGTCCTCCATCGGCTTATTCTTGTCCAATTAGGGTTTTCAACCAATCTTGTGCATCGAATAAGTTCATTTGTGTCTTTGGATGAACAATTAGGTCATTTTCGTCCTCCCTAGGCTTATTCTTGTCCAATTAGGGTTTCTAACTAATCTTGTGCATCCAATAGGTGTGTTTGTGTCATTGGATGAACAATTAGCTCATTTTCAGTCTCCCTAGCCTTATTCTTTTCCAATTAGGGTTTTTAACCAATTTTGTGCATCCAATAGGTGTGTTTGTGTCATTTGATGAACATTTAGGTCATTTTCGTCATCCCTTGGCTTGTTTTTATCCAATTAGGGTTTCTAACCAATCTTGTGCATCCAGTAGGTGTGTTTGTGTCATTGGATGAACATTTAGGTCATTTTCGTCCTCCCTAGGCTTATTCTTGTCCAATTAGGGTTTTTAACGAATCTTGTGCATCCAATAGTTGTGTTTGTGTCATTGGATGAACATTTAGGTCATTTTCGTCCTCCCTAGGCTTATTCTTGTCCAATTAGGGTTTCTAACCAATCTTGTGCATCCAATAGGTATGTTTGTGTCATTGGATGAACATTTAGGTCATTTTCGTCCTCCCTAGGCTTATTCTTGTCCAATTAGGGTTTCTAACTAATCTTGTGCATCCAATAGGTGTGTTTGTGTCATTGGATGAACTATTGGATCATTTTCGGTCTCCCTAGGCTTATTCTTTTCCAATTACGGTTTTTAACCGAACTTGTGCATCCAATAGGTGTGTTTCTGTCATTGGATGAACATTTAGGTCATTTTCGTCCTCCCTAGGGTTATTCTTGTCCAATTAGGCTTTTCAACCAATCTTGTACATTGAATAAGTTCATTTGTGTCATTGGATGAACAATTAGGTCATTTTCGTCCTCCCTAGGCTTATTCTTGTCCAATTAGGGTTTTTAACCAATCTTGTGCATCCAATAGGTGTGTTTGTGTCATTCGATGAACATTTAGGTCATTTTCGTCATCCCTTGGCTTATTCATGTCCAATTAGGGTTTCTAACCAATCTTGTGCATTCAATAGGTGTGGTTGTGTCATTGGATGAACATTTTGGTCATTTTCTACATCCCTAGGCTTATTCTTGTCCAATTAGGGTTTCTAACCAATCTTGTGCATCCAATAGGTGTGTTTGTGTCATTGGATGAACATTTAGGTCATTTTCGTCCTCCCTAGGCTTATTCTTGTCCAATTAGGGTGTCTAACTAATCTTGTGCATCCAATAGGTGTGTTTGTGTCATTGGATGAACTATTAGATTATTTTCGGTCACCCTAGGCTTATTCTTTTCCAATTACGGTTTTTAACCAAACTTGTGCATCCAATAGGTGTGTTTTTGTCATTGGATGATCTATTAGGTCATTCTCGGTCTCCCTAGGCTTATTCTTTTCCAATTAGTGTTTTTAACCAAACTTGTGCATCCAATAGGTGTGTTTCTGTCATTGGATGAACATTTAGGTCATTTTCGTCCTCCCTAGGGTTATTCTTGTCCAATTAGGCTTTTCAACCAATCTTGTACATTGAATAAGTTCATTTGTGTCATTGGATGAACAATTAGGTCATTTTCGTCCTCCCTAGGCTTATTCTTGTCCAATTAGGGTTTCTAACCAATCTTGTGCATCCAATAGGTGTGTTTGTGTCATTGGATGAACATTTAGGTCTGTTTCGTCCTTCCTAGGGTTATTCTTGTCCAATTCGGGTTTCTAACTAATCTTGTGCATCCAATAGGTGTGTTTGTGTCATTGGATGAACTATTAGGTCATTTTCGGTCTCCCTAGGCTTATTCTTTTCCAATTATGGTTTTTAACCAAACTTGTGCATCCAATAGGTGTGTTTCTGTCATTGGATCAACATTTAGGTCATTTTCGTCCTCCCTAGGGTTATTCTTGTCCAATTAGGCTTTTCAACCAATCTTGTACATTGAATAAGTTCATTTGTGTCATTGGATGAACATTTAGGTCATTTTCGTCATCCCTAAGCTTATTCATGTCCAATTAGGGTTTCTAACCAATCTTGTGCATTCAATAGGTGTGTTTGTGTCATTGGATGAACATTTTGGTCATTTTCTAAAACCCTAGGCTTATTCTTGTCCAATTAGGGTTTCTAACCAATCTTATGCATCCAATAGGTGTGTTTGTGTCATTGGATGAACATTTAGGTCATTTTCGTCCTCTCTAGGGTTATTCTTGTCCAATTAGGGTTTCTAACTAATCTTGTGCATCCAATAGGTGTGTTTGTGTCAATGGATGAACTATTAGGTCATTTTCGGTCTCCCTAGGCTTATTCTTTTCCAATTAGTGTTTTTAACCAAACTTGTGCATCCAATAGGTGTGTTTCTGTCATTGGATGAACATTTAGGTCATTTTCGTCCTCCCTAGGGTTATTCTTGTCCAATTAGGCTTTTCAACCAATCTTGTACATTGAATAAGCTCATTTGTTTCATTGGATGAACAATTAGGTCAATTTCGTCCTCCCTAGGCTTATTCTTGTCCAATTAGGGTTTCTAACCAATCTTATGCATCCAATAGGTGTGTTTGTGCATTGGATGAACAATTAGGTCATTTTCGGTCTCCCTAGGCTTATTCTTATCAAATTAGGGTTTCTAACCAATCTTGTGCATCCAATAGGTGTGTTTGTGTCATTGGATGAACTATTAGGTCATTTTCGGTCTCCCTAGGCTTATTCTTTTCCAATTAGGGTTTTTAACCAAACTTGGGCATCCAATAGGTGTGTTTGTGTCATTGGATGAACATTTAGGTCATTTTCGTCCTCCCTAGGGTTATTCTTGTCCAATTAGGGTTTCTAACTAATCTTGTGCATCCAATAGGTGTGTTTGTGTCATTGGATGAACTATTAGGTCATTTTCGGTCTCCCTAGGCTTATTCTTTTCCAATTAGGGTTTTTGACCAAACTTGTGCATCCAATAGGTGTGTTTCTGTCATTGGATGAACATTTAGGTCATTTTAGTCCTCCCTAGGGTTATTCTTGTCCAATTAGGCTTTTCAACCAATCTTGTACATTGAATAAGTTCATTTGTGTCATTAGATGAACATTTAGGTCATTTTCGTCATCCCTAGGCTTATTCATGTCCAATTAGGGTTTCTAACCAATCTTGTGCATTCAATAGGTGTGTTTGTGTCATTGGATGAACATTTTGGTCATTTTCTACATCCCTAGGCTTATTCTTGTCCAATTAGGGTTTCTAACCAATCTTGTGCGTCCAATAGGTGTGTTTGTGTCATTGGATGAACATTTAGGTCATTTTCATCCTCCCTAGGCTTATTCTTGTCGAATTAGGGTTTCTAACTAATCTTGTGCATCCAATAGGTGTGTTTGTGTCATTGGATGAACTATTAAGTCATTTTCGGTCTCCCTAGGCTTATTCTTTTCGAATTAGTGTTTTTAACCAAACTTGTGCATCGAATAGGTATGTTTCTGTCATTGGATGAACATTTAGGTCATTTTCGTCCTCCCTAGGGTTATTCTTGTCCAATTAGGCTTTTCAACCAATCTTGTACATTGAATAAGTTCATTTGTGTCATTGGATGAACAATTAGGTCATTTTCGTCCTCCCTAGGCTTATTCTTGTCCAATTAGGGTTTCTAACCAATCTTGTGCATCCAATAGGTGTGTTTGTGTCATTGGATGAACAATTAGGTCATTTTCGGTCTCCCTAGGCTTATTCTTGTCAAATTAGGGTTTCTAACCAATCTTGTGCATCCAATAGGTGTGTTTGTGTCATTGGATGAACTATTAGGTCATTTTTTGGTCTCCCTAGGCTTATTCTTTTCCAATTAGGGTTTTTAACCAAACTTGGGCATCCAATAGGTGTGTTTCTGTCATTGGATGAACATTTAGGACATTTTCGTCCTCCCTAGGGTTATTCTTGTCCAATTAGGGTTTCTAACTAATCTTGTGCATCCAATAGGTGTGTTTGTGTCATTGGATGAACTATTAGGTCATTTTCGGTCTCCCTAGGCTTATTCTTTTGCAATTAGGGTTTTTAACCAAACTTGTGCATCCAATAGGTGTGTTTCTGTCATTGGATGAACATTTAGGTCATTTTCGTCCTCCCTAGGGTTATTCTTGTCCAATTAGGCTTTTCAACCAATCTTGTACATTGAATAAGTTCATTTGTGTCATTGGATGAACATTTAGGTCATTTTCGTCATCCCTTGGCTTATTCATGTCCAATTAGGGTTTCTAACCAATCTTGTGCATTCAATAGGTGTGTTTGTGTCATTCGATGAACATTTAGGTCATTTTCGTCATCCCTTGGCTTATTCATGTCAATTAGGGTTTCTAACCAATCTTGTGCATTCAATAGGTGGTATTGTGTCATTGGATGAACATTTTGGTCATTTTCTAAATCCCTAGGCTTATTCTTGTCCAATTAGGGTTTCTAACCAATCTTGTGCATCCAATAGGTGTGTTTGTGTCATTGGATGAACATTTAGGTCATTTTCGTCCTCGCTAGGATTATTCTTGTCCAATTAGGGTTTCTAACTAATCTTGTGCATCCAATAGGTGTGTTTGTGTCATTGGATGAACTATTAGGTCATTTTCGTCCTCCCTAGGGTTATTCTTGTCCAATTAGGCTTTTCAACCAATCTTGTACATTGAATATGTTCATTTGTGTCATTGGATGAACAATTAGGTCATTTTCGTCCTCCCTAGGCTTATTCTTGTCCAACTAGGGTTTCTAACCAATCTTGTGCATCCAATAGGTGTGTTTGTGTCATTGGATGAACATTTAGGTCTGTTTCGTCCTTCCTAGGGTTATTCTTGTCCAATTAGGGTTTCTAACTAATCTTGTGCATCCAATAGGTGTGTTTGTGTCATTGGATGAACTATTAGGTCATTTTCGGTCTCCCTAGGCTTATTCTTTTCCAATTATGGTTTTTAACCAAACTTGTGCATCCAATAGGTGTGTTTCTGTCATTGGATGAACATTTAAGTCATTTTCGTCCTCCCTAGGGTTATTCTTGTCCAATTAGGCTTTTCAACCAATCTTGTACATTGAATAAGTTCATTTGTGTCATTGGATGAACATTTAGGTCATTTTCGTCATCCCTAGGCTTATTCATGTCCAATTAGGGTTTCTAACCAATCTTGTGCATTCAATAGGTGTGTTTGTGTCATTGGATGAACATTTTGGTCATTTTCTAAATCTCTAGGCTTATTCTTGTCCAATTAGGGTTTCTAACCAATCTTGTGCATCCAATAGGTGTGTTTGTGTCATTGGATGAACATTAAGGTCATTTTCGTCCTCGCTAGGGTTATTCTTGTCCAATTAGGGTTTCTAACTAATCTTGTGCATCCAATAGGTGTGTTTGTGTCATTGGATGAACTATTAGGTCATTTTCGGTCTCCCTAGGCTTATTCTTTTCCAATTAGTGTTTTTAACCAAACTTGTGGATCCAATAGGTGTGTTTCTGTCATTGGATGAACATTTAGGTCATTTTCGTCCTCCCTAGGGTTATTCTTGTCCAATTAGGCTTTTCAACCAATCTTGTACATTGAATAAGTTCATTTGTTTCATTGGATGAACAATTAGGTCATTTTCGTCCTCCCTAGGCTTATTCTTGTCCAATTAGGGTTTCTAACCAATCTTGTGCATCCAATAGGTGTGTTTGTGTCATTGGATGAACAATTAGGTCATTTTCGGTCTCCCTAGGCTTATTCTTATCAAATTAGGGTTTCTAACCAATCTTGTGCATCCAATAGGTGTGTTTGTGTCATTGGATGAACTATTAGGTCATTTTCGGTCTCCCTAGGCTTATTCTTTTCCAATTAGGGTTTTTAACCAAACTTGGGCATCCAATAGGTGTGTTTGTGTCATTGGATGAACATTTAGGTCATTTTCGTCCTCCCTAGGGTTATTCTTGTCCAATTAGGGTTTCTAACTAATCTTGTGCATCCAATAAGTGTGTTTGTGTCATTGGATGAACTATTAGGTCATTTTCGGTCTCCCTAGGCTTATTCTTTTCCAATTACGGTTTTTAACCAAACTTGTGCATCCAATAGGTGTGTTTCTGTCATTGGATGATCTATTAGGTCATTCTCGGTCTCCCTAGGCTTATTCTTTTCCAATTAGTGTTTTTAACCAAACTTGTGCATCCAATAGGTGTGTTTCTGTCATTGGATGAACATTTAGGTCATTTTCGTCCTCCCTAGGGTTATTCTTGTCCAATTAGGCTTTTCAACCAATCTTGTACATTGAATAAGTTCATTTGTGTCATTGGATGAACAATTAGGTCATTTTCGTCCTCCCTAGGGTTATTCTTGTCCAATTAGGGTTTCTAACTAATCTTGTGCATCCAATAAGTGTGTTTGTGTCATTGGATGAACTATTAGGTCATTTTCGGTCTCCCTAGGCTTATTCTTTTCCAATTACGGTTTTTAACCAAACTTGTGCATCCAATAGGTGTGTTTCTGTCATTGGATGATCTATTAGGTCATTCTCGGTCTCCCTAGGCTTATTCTTTTCCAATTAGTGTTTTTAACCAAACTTGTGCATCCAATAGGTGTGTTTCTGTCATTGGATGAACATTTAGGTCATTTTCGTCCTCCCTAGGGTTATTCTTGTCCAATTAGGCTTTTCAACCAATCTTGTACATTGAATAAGTTCATTTGTTTCATTGGATGAACAATTAGGTCATTTTCGTCCTCCCTAGGCTTATTCTTGTCCAATTAGGGTTTCTAACCAATCTTGTGCATCCAATAGGTGTGTTTGTGTCATTGGATGAACAATTAGGTCATTTTCGGTATCCCTAGGCTTATTCTTATCAAATTAGGGTTTCTAACCAATCTTGTGCATCCAATAGGTGTGTTTGTGTCATTGGACGAACATGTAGGTCATTTACGACCTCCCTAGGCTTATTCTTGTCCAAATAGGGTTTCTAACCAATCTTGTGCATTTAATAGGTGTGTTTGTGTCATTGGATGAACAATTAGGACATTTTCGTCCTCCCTAGGCTTATTCTTGTCCAATTAGGGTTTCTAACTAATCTTGTGCATCCAATAGGTGTGTTTGTGTCATTGGATAAACTATTAGGTCATTTTCGGTCTCCCTAGGCTTATTCTTTTCCAATTAGTGTTTTTAACCAAACTTGTGCATCCAATAGGTGTGTTTCTGTCATTGGATGAACATTTAGGTCATTTTCGTCCTCCCTAGGGTTATTCTTGTCCAATTAGGCTTTTCAACCAATCTTGTACATTGAATAAGTTCGTTTGTGTCATTGGATGAACAATAAGGTCATTTTCGTACTCCCTAGGCTTATTCTTGTACAATTAGGGTTTCTAACCAATCTTGTGCATCCAATAGGTGTGTTTGTGTCATTGGATGAACTATTAGGTCATTTTTTGGTCTCCCTAGGCTTATTCTTTTCCAATTAGGGTTTTTAACCAAACTTGGGCATCCAATAGGTGTGTTTGTGTCATTGGATGAACAATTAGGTCATTTTCGTCCTCCCTAGGCTTATTCTTGTCCAATTAGGGTTTTTAACCAATCTTTAGCATCCAATAGGTGTGTTTGTGTCATTCGATGAACATTTAGGTCATTTTCGTCATCCCTTGGCTTATTCATGTCTAATTAGGGTTTCTAACCAATCTTGTGCATTCAATAGGTGTGTTTGTGTCATTGGATGAACATTTTGGTCATTTTCTACATCCCTAGGCTTATTCTTGTCCAATTAGGGTTTCTAACCAATCTTGTGCATCCAATAGGTGTGTTTGTGTCATTGGAGAAACATTTTGGTCATTTTCGTCCTCCCCGGGCTTATTCTTGTCCAATTAGGGTTTCTAACCAATCTTGTGCATTCAATTGGTGTGTTTGTGTCATTGGACGAACATGTAGGTCATTTACGACCTCCCTAGGCTTATTCTTGTCCAAATAGGGTTTCTAACCAATCTTGTGCATTTAATAGGTGTGTTTGTGTCATTAGATGAACATTTAGGTCATTTTCGTCATCCCTTGGCTTATTCATTTCCAATTAGGGTTTCTAACCAATCTTGTGCATTCAATAGGTGTGTTTGTGTCATTGGATGAACATTTTGGTCATTTTCTACATCCCTAGGCTTATTCTTGTCCAATTAGGGTTTCTAACCAATCTTGTGCATCCAATAGGTGTGTTTGTGTCATTGGATGAACATTTAGGTCATTTTCGTCCTCCCTAGGCTTATTCTTGTCCAATTACGGTTTCTAACTAATCTTGTGCATCCAATAGGTGTGTTTGTGTCATTGGATGAACTATTAGGTCATTTTCGGTCTCCCTAGGCTTATTCTTTTCCAATTATGGTTTTTAACCAAACTTGTGCATCCAATAGGTGTGTTTCTGTCATTGGATGAACATTTAGGTCATTTTCGTCCTCCCTAGGGTTATTCTTGTCCAATTAGGCTTTTCAACCAATCTTGTACATTGAATAAGTTCATTTGTGTCATTGGATGAACATTTAGGTCATTTTCGTCATCCCTAGGCTTATTCATGTCCAATTAGGGTTTCTAACCAATCTTGTGCATTCAATAGGTGTGTTTGTGTCATTGGATGAACATTTTGGTCATTTTCTAAATCCCTAGGCTTATTCTTGTCCAATTAGGGTTTCTAACCAATCTTGTGCATCCAATAGGTGTGTTTGTGTCATTGGATGAACATTTAGGTCATTTTCGTCCTCCCTAGGGTTATTCTTGTCCAATTAGGGTTTCTAACTAATCTTGTGCATCCAATAGGTGTGTTTGTGTCATTGGATGAACTATTAGGTCATTTTCGGTCTCCCTAGGCTTATTCTTTTCCAATTAGTGTTTTTAACCAAACTTGTGCATCCAATAGGTGTGTTTCTGTCATTGGATGAACATTTAGGTCATTTTCGTCCTCCCTAGGGTTATTCTTGTCCAATTAGGCTTTTCAACCAATCTTGTACATTGAATAAGTTCATTTGTTTCATTGGATGAACAATTAGGTCATTTTCGTCCTCCCTAGGCTTATTCTTGTCCAATTAGGGTTTCTAACCAATCTTGTGCATCCAATAGGTGTGTTTGTGTCATTGGATGAACAATTAGGTCATTTTCGGTCTCCCTAGGCTTATTCTTATCAAATTAGGGTTTCTAACCAATCTTGTGCATCCAATAGGTGTGTTTGTGTCATTGGATGAACTATTAGGTCATTTTCGGTCTCCCTAGGCTTATTCTTTTCCAATTAGGGTTTTTAACCAAACTTGGGCATCCAATAGGTGTGTTTGTGTCATTGGATGAACATTTAGGTCATTTTCGTCCTCCCTAGGGTTATTCTTGTCCAATTAGGGTTTCTAACTAATCTTGTGCATCCAATAGGTGTGTTTGTGTCATTGGATGAACTATTAGGTCATTTTCGGTCTCCCTAGGCTTATTCTTTTCCAATTAGTGTTTTTAACCAAACTTGTGCATCCAATAGGTGTGTTTCTGTCATTGGATGAACATTTAGGTCATTTTCGTCCTCCCTAGGGTTATTCTTGTCCAATTAGGCTTTTCAACCAATCTTGTACATTGAATAAGTTCGTTTGTGTCATTGGATGAACAATTAGGTCATTTTCGTCCTCCCTAGGCTTATTCTTGTCCAATTAGGGTTTCTAACCAATCTTGTGCATCCAATAGGTGTGTTTGTGTCATTGGATGAACAATTAGGTCATTTTCGGTCTCCCTAGGCTTATTCTTGTCAAATTAGGGTTTCTAACCAATCTTGTGCATCCAATAGGTGTGTTGTGTCATTGGATGAACTATTAGGTCATTTTCGGTCTCCCTAGGCTTATTCTTTTCCAATTAGTGTTTTTAACCAAACTTGGGCATCCAATAGGTGTGTTTGTGTCATTGGATGAACATTTAGGTCATTTTCGTCCTCCCTAGGCTTATTCTTGTCCAATTAGGGTTTCTAACTAATCTTGTGCATCCAATAGGTGTGTTTGTGTCATTGGATGAACTATTGGATCATTTTCGGTCTCCCTAGGCTTATTCTTTTCCAATTACGGTTTTTAACCGAACTTGTGCATCCAATAGGTGTGTTTCTGTCATTGGATGAACATTTAGGTCATTTTCGTCCTCCCTAGGGTTATTCTTGTCCAATTAGGCTTTTCAACCAATCTTGTACATTGAATAAGTTCATTTGTGTCATTGGATGAACAATTAGGTCATTTTCGTCCTCCCTAGGGTTATTCTTGTCCAATTAGGGTTTCTAACTAATCTTGTGCATCCAATAAGTGTGTTTGTGTCATTGGATGAACTATTAGGTCATTTTCGGTCTCCCTAGGCTTATTCTTTTCCAATTACGGTTTTTAACCAAACTTGTGCATCCAATAGGTGTGTTTCTGTCATTGGATGATCTATTAGGTCATTCTCGGTCTCCCTAGGCTTATTCTTTTCCAATTAGTGTTTTTAACCAAGCTTGTGCATCCAATAGGTGTGTTTCTGTCATTGGATGAACATTTAGGTCATTTTCGTCCTCCCTAGGGTTATTCTTGTCCAATTAGGCTTTTCAACCAATCTTGTACATTGAATAAGTTCATTTGTGTCATTGGATGAACAATTAGGTCATTTTCGTCCTCCCTAGGCTTATTCTTGTCCAATTAGGGTTTTTAACCAATCTTGTGCATCCAATAGGTGTGTTTGTGTCATTCGATGAACATTTAGGTCATTTTCGTCATCCCTTGGCTTATTCTTGTCTAATTAGGGTTTCTAACCAATCTTGTGCATTCAATAGGTGTGTTTGTGTCATTGGATGAACATTTTGGTCATTTTCTACATCCCTAGGCTTATTCTTGTCCAATTAGGGTTTCTAACCAATCTTGTGCATCCAATAGGTGTGTTTGTGTCATTGGAGAAACATTTTGGTCATTTTCGTCCTCCCCGGGCTTATTCTTGTCCAATTAGGGTTTCTAACCAATCTTGTGCATTCAATTGGTGTGTTTGTGTCATTGGACGAACATGTAGGTCATTTACGACCTCCCTAGGCTTATTCTTGTCCAAATAGGGTTTCTAACCAATCTTGTGCATTTAATAGGTGTGTTTGTGTTATTCGATGAACATTTAGGTCATTTTCGTCATCCATTGGCTTATTCATTTCCAATTAGGGTTTCTAACCAATCTTGTGCATTCAATAGGTGTGTTTGTGTCATTGGATGAACATTTTGGTCATTTTCTACATCCCTAGGCTTATTCTTGTCCAATTAGGGTTTCTAACCAATCTTGTGCATCCAATAGGTGTGTTTGTGTCATTGGATGAACATTTAGGTCATTTTTGTCCTCCCTAGGCTTATTCTTGTCCAATTACGGTTTCTAACTAATCTTGTGCATCCAATAGGTGTGTTTGTGTCATTGGATAAACTATTAGGTCATTTTCGGTCTCCCTAGGCTTATTCTTTTCCAATTAGTGTTTTTAACCAAACTTGTGCATCCAATAGGTGTGTTTCTGTCATTGGATAAACATTTAGGTCATTTTCGTCCTCCCTAGGGTTATTCTTGTCCAATTAGGCTTTTCAACCAATCTTGTACATTGAATAAGTTCATTTGTGTCATTGGATGAACAATTAGGTCATTTTCGTCCTCCCTAGGCTTATTCTTGTCCAATTAGGGTTTCTAACCAATCTTGTGCATTCAATAGGTGTGTTTGTGTCATTGGATGAACATTTTGGTCATTTTCTACATCCCTAGGCTTAATCTTGTCCAATTAGGGTTTCTAACCAATCTTGTGCATCTAATAGGTGTGTTTGTGTCATTGGAGGAACATTTTGGTCATTTTCGTCCTCCCCGGGCTTATTCTTGTCCAATTAGGGTTTCTAACCAATCTTGTGCATTCAATTGGTGTGTTTGTGTCATTGGACGAACATGTAGGTCATTTACGACCTCCCTAGGCTTATTCTTGTCCAAATAGGGTTTCTAACCAATCTTGTGCATTTAATAGGTGTGTTTGTGTCATTGGATGAACAATTAGGACATTTTCGTCCTCCCTAGGCTTCTTCTTGTACAATTAGGGTTTTAAACCAATCTTGTGCATCCAATAAGTGTGTTTGTGTCATTCGATGAACATTTAGGTCATTTTCGTCATCCCTTGGCTTATTCATGTCCAATTAGGGTTTCTAACCAATCTTGTGCATTCAATAGGTGTGTTTGTGTCATTGGATGAACATTTTGGTCATTTTCTACATCCCTAGGCTTATTCTTGTCCAATTAGGGTTTCTAACCAATCTTGTGCATCCAATAGGTGTGTTTGTGTCATTGGATGAACATTTAGGTCATTTTCGTCCTCCCTAGGCTTATTCTTGTCCAATTACGGTTTCTAACTAATCTT
This sequence comes from Cicer judaicum, assembly GCA_037974835.1. Classification (NCBI taxonomy): domain Eukaryota; kingdom Viridiplantae; phylum Streptophyta; class Magnoliopsida; order Fabales; family Fabaceae; genus Cicer; species Cicer judaicum. The sequence continues at coordinate 639,486 of JBBPBS010000077.1, forward strand.
GTGCATCCAATAGGTGTGTTTGTGTCATTGGATGAACTATTAGGTCATTTTCGGTCTCCCTAGGCTTATTCTTTTCCAATTATGGTTTTTAACCAAACTTGTGCATCCAATAGGTGTGTTTCTGTCATTGGATGAACATTTAGGTCATTTTCGTCCTCCCTAGGGTTATTCTTGTCCAATTAGGCTTTTCAACCAATCTTGTACATTGAATAAGTTCATTTGTGTCATTGGATGAACATTTAGGTCATTTTCGTCATCCCTAGGCTTATTCATGTCCAATTAGGGTTTCTAACCAATCTTGTGCATTCAATAGGTGTGTTTGTGTCATTGGATGAACATTTTGGTCATTTTCTAAATCCCTAGGCTTATTCTTGTCCAATTAGGGTTTCTAACCAATCTTGTGCATCCAATAGGTGTGTTTGTGTCATTGGATGAACATTTAGGTCATTTTCGTCCTCCCTAGGGTTATTCTTGTCCAATTAGGGTTTCTAACTAATCTTGTGCATCCAATAGGTGTGTTTGTGTCATTGGATGAACTATTAGGTCATTTTCGGTCTCCCTAGGCTTATTCTTTTCCAATTAGTGTTTTTAACCAAACTTGTGCATCCAATAGGTGTGTTTCTGTCATTGGATGAACATTTAGGTCATTTTCGTCCTCCCTAGGGTTATTCTTGTCCAATTAGGCTTTTCAACCAATCTTGTACATTGAATAAGTTCATTTGTTTCATTGGATGAACAATTAGGTCATTTTCGTCCTCCCTAGGCTTATTCTTGTCCAATTAGGGTTTCTAACCAATCTTGTGCATCCAATAGGTGTGTTTGTGTCATTGGATGAACAATTAGGTCATTTTCGGTCTCCCTAGGCTTATTCTTATCAAATTAGGGTTTCTAACCAATCTTGTGCATCCAATAGGTGTGTTTGTGTCATTGGATGAACTATTAGGTCATTTTCGGTCTCCCTAGGCTTATTCTTTTCCAATTAGGGTTTTTAACCAAACTTGGGCATCCAATAGGTGTGTTTGTGTCATTGGATGAACATTTAGGTCATTTTCGTCCTCCCTAGGGTTATTCTTGTCCAATTAGGGTTTCTAACTAATCTTGTGCATCCAATAGGTGTGTTTGTGTCATTGGATGAACTATTAGGTCATTTTCGGTCTCCCTAGGCTTATTCTTTTCCAATTAGGGTTTTTAACCAAACTTGTGCATCCAATAGGTGTGTTTCTGTCATTGGATGAACATTTAGGTCATTTTCGTCCTCCCTAGGGTTATTCTTGTCCAATTAGGCTTTTCAACCAATCTTGTACATTGAATAAGTTCGTTTGTGTCATTGGATGAACAATTAGGTCATTTTCGTCCTCCCTAGGCTTATTCTTGTCCAATTAGGGTTTCTAACCAATCTTGTGCATCCAATAGGTGTGTTTGTGTCATTGGATGAACAATTAGGTCATTTTCGTCCTCCCTAGGCTTATTCTTGTCCAATTAGGGTTTTTAACCAATCTTGTGCATCCAATAGGTGTGTTTGTGTCATTCGATGAACATTTAGGTCATTTTCGTCATCCCTTGGCTTATTCATGTCTAATTAGGGTTTCTAACCAATCTTGTGCATTCAATAGGTGTGTTTGTGTCATTGGATGAACATTTTGGTCATTTTCTACATCCCTAGGCTTATTCTTGTCCAATTAGGGTTTCTAACCAATCTTGTGCATCCAATAGGTGTGTTTGTGTCATTGGATGAACATTTAGGTCATTTTCGTCCTCCCTAGGCTTATTCTTGTCCAATTAGGTTTTCTAACCAATCTTGTGCATCCAATAGGTGTGTTTGTGTCATTGGATGAACATTTAGGTCATTTTCGTCCTCCCAAGGCTTATTCTTGTCCAATTAGGGTTTCTAACCAATCTTGTGCATCCAATAGTTGTGTTTGTGTCATTGGATGAACATTTAGGTCATTTTCGTCCTCCCTAAACTAATTCTTGTCCAATTAGGGTTTCTAACCAATCTTGTTCATCCAATAGGTGTGTTTGTGTCATTGGATGAACATTTAGGTCATTTTCGTCCTCCCTAGGCTTATTCTTGTCCAATTAGGGTTTTCAACCAATCTTGTGCATCCAATAGGTGTGTTTGTGTCATTGGATGAACATTTAGGTCATTTTCGTCCTCCCTAAACTGATTCTTGTCCAATTAGGGTTTCTAACCAATCTTGTTCATCCAATAGGTGTGTTTGTGTCATTGGATGAACATTTAGGTCATTTTCGTCCTCCCTAGGCTTATTCTTGTCCAATTAGGGTTTTCAACCAATCTTGTGCATCAAATAAGTTCATTTGTGTCTTTGGATGAACAATTAGGTCATATTCGTCTTCCCTAGGCTTATTCTTGTCCAATTAGGGTTTCTAACCAATCTTGTGCATTTAATAAGTTCATTTGTGTAATTGGATGAATATTTAGGTCATTTTCGGTCTCCATAGGCTTATTCTTTTCCAATTAGGGTTTCTAACCAATCTTGTGCATCCAATAGGTGTGTTTGTGTCATTGGATGAACATTTAGGTCATTTTCGTCCTCCCTAGGCTTATTCTTGTCCAATTAGGGTTTTTAACGAATCTTGTGCATCCAATATGTGTGTTTGTGTCATTGGATGAACATTTAGGTCAATTTCGTCCTCCCTAGGCTTATTCTTGTCCAATTAGGGTTTTCAACCAATCTTGTGCATCAAATAAGTTCATTTGTGTCTTTGGATGAACAATTAGGTCATATTCGTCTTCCCTAGGCTTATTCTTGTCCAATTAGGGTTTCTAACCAATCTTGTGCATTTAATAAGTTCATTTGTGTAATTGGATGAATATTTAGGTCATTTTCGGTCTCCATAGGCTTATTCTTTTCCAATTAGGGTTTCTAACCAATCTTGTGCATCCAATAGGTGTGTTTGTGTCATTGGATGAACATTTAGGTCATTTTCGTCCTCCCTAGGCTTATTCTTGTCCAATTAGGGTTTTTAACGAATCTTGTGCATCCAATAGTTGTGTTTGTGTCATTGGATGAACATTTAGGTCATTTTCGTCCTCCCTAGGCTTATTCTTGTCCAATTAGGGTTTCTAACCAATCTTGTGCATCCAATAGGTATGTTTGTGTCATTGGATGAACATTTAGGTCATTTTCGTCCTCCCTAGGCTTATTCTTGTCCAATTAGGGTTTCTAACTAATCTTGTGCATCCAATAGGTGTGTTTGTGTCATTGGATGAACTATTGGATCATTTTCGGTCTCCCTAGGCTTATTCTTTTCCAATTACGGTTTTTAACCGAACTTGTGCATCCAATAGGTGTGTTTCTGTCATTGGATGAACATTTAGGTCATTTTCGTCCTCCCTAGGGTTATTCTTGTCCAATTAGGCTTTTCAACCAATCTTGTACATTGAATAAGTTCATTTGTGTCATTGGATGAACAATTAGGTCATTTTCGTCCTCCCTAGGCTTATTCTTGTCCAATTAGGGTTTTTAACCAATCTTGTGCATCCAATAGGTGTGTTTGTGTCATTCGATGAACATTTAGGTCATTTTCGTCATCCCTTGGCTTATTCATGTCTAATTAGGGTTTCTAACCAATCTTGTGCATTCAACAGGTGTGTTTGTGTCATTGGATGAACATTTTGGTCATTTTCTACATCCCTAGGCTTATTCTTGTCCAATTAGGGTTTCTAACCAATCTTGTTCATCCAATAGGTGTGTTTGTGTCATTGGAGGAACATTTTGGTCATTTTCGTCCTCCCCGGGCTTATTCTTGTCCAATTAGGGTTTCTAACCAATCTTGTGCATTCAATTGGTGTGTTTGTGTCATTGGACGAACATGTAGGTCATTTACGACCTCCCTAGGCTTATTCTTGTCCAAATAGGGTTTCTAACCAATCTTGTGCATTTAATAGGTGTGTTTGTGTCATTGGATGAACAATTAGGACATTTTCGTCCTCCCTAGGCTTCTTCTTGTACAATTAGGGTTTTTAACCAATCTTGTGCATCCAATAAGTGTGTTTGTGTCATTCGATGAACATTTAGGTCATTTTCGTCATCCCTTGGCTTATTCATTTCCAATTAGGGTTTCTAACCAATCTTGTGCATTTAATAGGTGTGTTTGTGTCATTGGATGAACATTTTGGTCATTTTCTACATCCCTAGGCTTATTCTTGTCCAATTAGGGTTTCTAACCAATCTTGTGCATCCAATAGGTGTGTTTGTGTCATTGGATGAACATTTAGGTCATTTTTGTCCTCCCTAGGCTTATTCTTGTCCAATTACGGTTTCTAACTAATCTTGTGCATCCAATACGTGTGTTTGTGTCATTGGATAAACTATTAGGTCATTTTCGGTCTCCCTAGGCTTATTCTTTTCCAATTAGTGTTTTTAACCAA
>JBBPBS010000077.1:643891-655865 GCA_037974835.1 Cicer judaicum
AGGTCATTTTCGTACTCCCTAGGCTTATTCTTGTACAATTAGGGTTTCTAACCAATCTTGTGCATCCAATAGGTGTGTTTGTGTCATTGGATGAACTATTAGGTCATTTTTTGGTCTCCCTAGGCTTATTCTTTTCCAATTAGGGTTTTTAACCAAACTTGGGCATCCAATAGGTGTGTTTGTGTCATTGGATGAACAATTAGGTCATTTTCGTCCTCCCTAGGCTTATTCTTGTCCAATTAGGGTTTTTAACCAATCTTGTGCATCCAATAGGTGTGTTTGTGTCATTCGATGAACATTTAGGTCATTTTCGTCATCCCTTGGCTTATTCATGTCTAATTAGGGTTTCTAACCAATCTTGTGCATTCAATAGGTGTGTTTGTGTCATTGGATGAACATTTTGGTCATTTTCTACATCCCTAGGCTTATTCTTGTCCAATTAGGGTTTCTAACCAATCTTGTGCATCCAATAGGTGTGTTTGTGTCATTGGAGAAACATTTTGGTCATTTTCGTCCTCCCCGGGCTTATTCTTGTCCAATTAGGGTTTCTAACCAATCTTGTGCATTCAATTGGTGTGTTTGTGTCATTGGACGAACATGTAGGTCATTTACGACCTCCCTAGGCTTATTCTTGTCCAAATAGGGTTTCTAACCAATCTTGTGCATTTAATAGGTGTGTTTGTGTCATTGGATGAACAATTAGGACATTTTCGTCCTCCCTAGGCTTCTTCTTGTACAATTAGGGTTTTTAACCAATCTTGTGCATCCAATAAGTGTGTTTGTGTCATTCGATGAACATTTAGGTCATTTTCGTCATCCCTTGGCTTATTCATTTCCAATTAGGGTTTCTAACCAATCTTGTGCATTTAATAGGTGTGTTTGTGTCATTGGATGAACATTTTGGTCATTTTCTACATCCCTAGGCTTATTCTTGTCCAATTAGGGTTTCTAACCAATCTTGTGCATCCAATAGGTGTGTTTGTGTCATTGGATGAACATTTAGGTCATTTTTGTCCTCCCTAGGCTTATTCTTGTCCAATTACGGTTTCTAACTAATCTTGTGCATCCAATACGTGTGTTTGTGTCATTGGATAAACTATTAGGTCATTTTCGGTCTCCCTAGGCTTATTCTTTTCCAATTAGTGTTTTTAACCAAACTTGTGCATCCAATAGGTGTGTTTCTATCATTGGATGAACATTTAGGTCATTTTCGTCCTCCCTAGGGTTATTCTTGTCCAATTAGGCTTTTCAACCAATCTTGTACATTGAATAAGTTCGTTTGTGTCATTGGATGAACAATTAGGTCATTTTCGTACTCCCTAGGCTTATTCTTGTACAATTAGGGTTTCTAACCAATCTTGTGCATCCAATAGGTGTGTTTGTGTCATTCGATGAACATTTAGGTCATTTTCGTCATCCCTTGGCTTATTCATGTCTAATTAGGGTTTCTAACCAATCTTGTGCATTCAATAGGTGTGTTTGTGTCATTGGATGAACATTTTGGTCATTTTCTACATCCCTAGGCTTATTCTTGTCCAATTAGGGTTTCTAACCAATCTTGTGCATCCAATAGGTGTGTTTGTGTCATTGGAGAAACATTTTGGTCATTTTCGTCCTCCCCGGGCTTATTCTTGTCCAATTAGGGTTTCTAACCAATCTTGTGCATTCAATTGGTGTGTTTGTGTCATTGGACGAACATGTAGGTCATTTACGACCTCCCTAGGCTTATTCTTGTCCAAATAGGGTTTCTAACCAATCTTGTGCATTTAATAGGTGTGTTTGTGTCATTGGATGAACAATTAGGACATTTTCGTCCTCCCTAGGCTTCTTCTTGTACAATTAGGGTTTTTAACCAATCTTGTGCATCCAATAAGTGTGTTTGTGTCATTCGATGAACATTTAGGTCATTTTCGTCATCCCTTGGCTTATTCATGTCCAATTAGGGTTTCTAACCAATCTTGTGCATTCAATAGGTGTGTTTGTGTCATTGGAGGAACATTTTGGTCATTTTCGTCCTCCCCGGGCTTATTCTTGTCCAATTAGGGTTTCTAACCAATCTTGTGCATTCAATAGGTGTGTTTGTGTCATTGGATGAACATTTTGGTCATTTTCTACATCCCTAGGCTTATACTTGTCCAATTAGGGTTTCTAACCAATCTTGTGCATCCAATAGGTGTGTTTGTGTCATTGGATGAACATTTAGGTCATTTTCGTCCTCCCTAGGCTTATTCTTGTCCAATTACGGTTTCTAACTAATCTTGTGCATCCATTAGGTGTGTTTGTGTCATTGGATGAACTATTAGGTCATTTTCGGTCTCCCTAGGCTTATTCTTTTCCAATTATGGTTTTTAACCAAACTTGTGCATCCAATAGGTGTGTTTCTGTCATTGGATGAACATTTAGGTCATTTTCGTCCTCCCTAGGGTTATTCTTGTCCAATTAGGCTTTTCAACCAATCTTGTACATTGAATAAGTTCGTTTGTGTCATTGGATGAACAATTAGGTCATTTTCGTCCTCCCTAGGCTTATTCTTGTCCAATTAGGGTTTCTAACCAATCTTGTGCATCCAATAGGTGTGTTTGTGTCATTGGATGAACATTTAGGTCTGTTACGTCCTTCCTAGGGTTATTCTTGTCCAATTAGGGTTTCTAACTAATCTTGTGCATCCAATAGGTGTGTTTGTGTCATTGGATGAACTATTAGGTCATTTTCGGTCTCCCTAGGCTTATTCTTTTCCAATTATGGTTTTTAACCAAACTTGTGCATCCAATAGGTGTGTTTCTGTCATTGGATGAACATTTAGGTCATTTTCGTCCTCCCTAGGGTTATTCTTGTCCAATTAGGCTTTTCAACCAATCTTGTACATTGAATAAGTTCATTTGTGTCATTGGATGAACAATTAGGTCATTTTCGTCCTCCCTAGGCTTATTCTTGTCCAATTAGGGTTTCTAACCAATCTTGTGCATCCAATAGGTGTGTTTGTGTCATTGGATGAACATTTAGGTCTGTTTCGTCCTTCCTAGGGTTATTCTTGTCCAATTAGGGTTTCTAACTAATCTTGTGCATCCAATAGGTGTGTTTGTGTCATTGGATGAACTATTAGGTCATTTTCGGTCTCCCTAGGCTTATTCTTTTCCAATTATGGTTTTTAACCAAACTTGTGCATCCAATAGGTGTGTTTCTGTCATTGGATGAACATTTAGGTCATTTTCGTCCTCCCTAGGGTTATTCTTGTCCAATTAGGCTTTTCAACCAATCTTGTACATTGAATAAGTTCATTTGTTTCATTGGATGAACAATTAGGTCATTTTCGTCCTCCCTAGGCTTATTCTTGTCCAATTAGGGTTTCTAACCAATCTTGTGCATCCAATAGGTGTGTTTGTGTCATTGGATGAACAATTAGGTCATTTTCGGTCTCCCTAGGCTTATTCTTATCAAATTAGGGTTTCTAACCAATCTTGTGCATCCAATAGGTGTGTTTGTGTCATTGGATGAACTATTAGGTCATTTTCGGTCTCCCTAGGCTTATTCTTTTCCAATTAGGGTTTTTAACCAAACTTGGGCATCCAATAGGTGTGTTTGTGTCATTGGATGAACATTTAGGTCATTTTCGTCCTCCCTAGGGTTATTCTTGTCCAATTAGGGTTTCTAACTAATCTTGTGCATCCAATAGGTGTGTTTGTGTCATTGGATGAACTATTAGGTCATTTTCGGTCTCCCTAGGCTTATTCTTTTCCAATTAGTGTTTTTAACCAAACTTGTGCATCCAATAGGTGTGTTTCTGTCATTGGATGAACATTTAGGTCATTTTCGTCCTCCCTAGGGTTATTCTTGTCCAATTAGGCTTTTCAACCAATCTTGTACATTGAATAAGTTCGTTTTTGTCATTGGATGAACAATTAGGTCATTTTCGTCCTTCCTAGGCTTATTCTTGTCCAATTAGGGTTTCTAACCAATCTTGTGCATCCAATAGGTGTGTTTGTGTCATTGGATGAACTATTAGGTCATTTTTTGGTCTCCCTAGGCTTATTCTTTTCCAATTAGGGTTTTTAACCAAACTTGGGCATCCAATAGGTGTGTTTGTGTCATTGGATGAACATTTAGGTCATTTTCGTCCTCCCTAGGGTTATTCTTGTCCAATTAGGGTTTCTAACTAATCTTGTGCATCCAATAGGTGTGTTTGTGTCATTGGATGAACTATTACGTCATTTTCGGTCTCCCTAGGCTTATTCTTTTCCAATTAGGGTTTTTAACCAAACTTGTGCATCCAATAGGTGTGTTTCTGTCATTGGATGAACATTTATGTCATTTTCGTCCTCCCTAGGGTTATTCTTGTCCAATTAGGCTTTTCAACCAATCTTGTACATTGAATAAGTTCGTTTGTGTCATTGGATGAACATTTAGGTCATTTTCGTCATCCCTTGGCTTATTCATGTCCAATTAGGGTTTCTAACCAATCTTGTTCATTCAATAGGTGTGGTTGTGTCATTGGATGAACATTTTGGTCATTTTCTACATCCCTAGGCTTATTCTTGTCCAATTAGGGTTTCTAACCAATCTTGTGCATCCAATAGGTATGTTTGTGTCATTGGATGAACATTTAGGTCATTTTCGTCCTCCCTAGGCTTATTCTTGTCCAATTAGGGTTTCTAACTAATCTTGTGCATCCAATAGGTGTGTTTGTGTCATTGGATGAACTATTGGATCATTTTCGGTCTCCCTAGGCTTATTCTTTTCCAATTACGGTTTTTAACCGAACTTGTGCATCCAATAGGTGTGTTTCTGTCATTGGATGAACATTTAGGTCATTTTCGTCCTCCCTAGGGTTATTCTTGTCCAATTAGGCTTTTCAACCAATCTTGTACATTGAATAAGTTCATTTGTGTCATTGGATGAACAATTAGGTCATTTTCGTCCTCCCTAGGCTTATTCTTGTCCAATTAGGGTTTCTAACTAATCTTGTGCATCCAATAAGTGTGTTTGTGTCATTGGATGAACTATTAGGTCATTTTCGGTCTCCCTAGGCTTATTCTTTTCCAATTACGGTTTTTAACCAAACTTGTGCATCCAATAGGTGTGTTTCTGTCATTGGATGATCTATTAGGTCATTCTCGGTCTCCCTAGGCTTATTCTTTTCCAATTAGTGTTTTTAACCAAGCTTGTGCATCCAATAGGTGTGTTTCTGTCATTGGATGAACATTTAGGTCATTTTCGTCCTCCCTAGGGTTATTCTTGTCCAATTAGGCTTTTCAACCAATCTTGTACATTGAATAAGTTCATTTGTGTCATTGGATGAACAATTAGGTCATTTTCGTCCTCCCTAGGCTTATTCTTGTCCAATTAGGGTTTCTAACCAATCTTGTGCATTCAATAGGTGTGTTTGTGTCATTGGATGAACATTTTGGTCATTTTCTACATCCCTAGGCTTAATCTTGTCCAATTAGGGTTTCTAACCAATCTTGTGCATCTAATAGGTGTGTTTGTGTCATTGGAGGAACATTTTGGTCATTTTCGTCCTCCCCGGGCTTATTCTTGTCCAATTAGGGTTTCTAACCAATCTTGTGCATTCAATTGGTGTGTTTGTGTCATTGGACGAACATGTAGGTCATTTACGACCTCCCTAGGCTTATTCTTGTCCAAATAGGGTTTCTAACCAATCTTGTGCATTTAATAGGTGTGTTTGTGTCATTGGATGAACAATTAGGACATTTTCGTCCTCCTTAGGCTTCTTCTTGTACAATTATGGTTTTTAACCAATCTTGTGCATCCAATAAGTGTGTTTGTGTCATTCGATGAACATTTAGGTCATTTTCGTCATCCCTTGGGTTATTCATTTCCAATTAGGGTTTCTAACCAATCTTGTGCATTCAATAGGTGTGTTTGTGTCATTGGATGAACATTTTAGTCATTTTCTACATCCCTAGGCTTATTCTTGTCCAATTAGGGTTTCTAACCAATCTTGTGCATCCAATAGGTGTGTTTGTGTCATTGGATGAACATTTAGGTCATTTTCGTCCTCCCTAGGCTTATTCTTGTCCAATTACGGTTTCTAACTAATCTTGTGCATCCAATACGTGTGTTTGTGTCATTGGATAAACTATTAGGTCATTTTCGGTCTCCCTAGGCTTATTCTTTTCCAATTAGTGTTTTTAACCAATCTTGTGCATCCAATAGGTGTGTTTCTGTCATTGGATGAACATTTAGGTCATTTTCGTCCTCCCTAGGGTTATTCTTGTCCAATTAGGCTTTTCAACCAATCTTGTACATTGAATAAGTTCGTTTGTGTCATTGGATGAACAATTAGGTCATTTTCGTACTCCCTAGGCTTATTCTTGTACAATTAGGGTTTCTAACCAATCTTGTGCATCCAATAGGTGTGTTTGTGTCATTCGATGAACATTTAGGTCATTTTCGTCATCCCTTGGCTTATTCATGTCTAATTAGGGTTTCTAACCAATCTTGTGCATTCAATAGGTGTGTTTGTGTCATTGGATGAACATTTTGGTCATTTTCTACATCCCTAGGCTTATTCTTGTCCAATTAGGGTTTCTAACCAATCTTGTGCATCCAATAGGTGTGTTTGTGTCATTGGAGAAACATTTTGGTCATTTTCGTCCTCCCCGGGCTTATTCTTGTCCAATTAGGGTTTCTAACCAATCTTGTGCATTCAATTGGTGTGTTTGTGTCATTGGACGAACATGTAGGTCATTTACGACCTCCCTAGGCTTATTCTTGTCCAAATAGGGTTTCTAACCAATCTTGTGCATTTAATAGGTGTGTTTGTGTCATTAGATGAACATTTAGGTCATTTTCGTCATCCCTTGGCTTATTCATTTCCAATTAGGGTTTCTAACCAATCTTGTGCATTCAATAGGTGTGTTTCTGTCATTGGATGAACATTTTGGTCATTTTCTACATCCCTAGGCTTATTCTTGTCCAATTAGGGTTTCTAACCAATCTTGTGCATCCAATAGGTGTGTTTGTGTCATTGGATGAACATTTAGGTCATTTTCGTCCTCCCTAGGCTTATTCTTGTCCAATTACGGTTTCTAACTAATCTTGTGCATCCAATAGGTGTGTTTGTGTCATTGGATGAACTATTAGGTCATTTTCGGTCTCCCTACGCTTATTCTTTTCCAATTAGTGTTTTTAACCAAACTTGTGCATCCAATAGGTGTGTTTCTGTCATTGGATGAACATTTAGGTCATTTTCGTCCTCCCTAGGGTTATTCTTGTCCAATTAGGCTTTTCAACCAATCTTGTACATTGAATAAGTTCGTTTGTGTCATTGGATGAACAATTAGGTCATTTTCGTCCTCCCTAGGCTTATTCTTATCCAATTAGGGTTTCTAACCAATCTTGTGCATCCAATAGGTGTGTTTGTGTCATTGGATGAACTATTAGGTCATTTTTTGGTCTCCCTAGGCTTATTCTTTTCCAATTAGGGTTTTTAACCAAACTTGGGCATCCAATAGGTGTGTTTGTGTCATTGGATGAACATTTAGGTCATTTTCGTCCTCCCTAGGGTTATTCTTGTCCAATTAGGGTTTCTAACTAATCTTGTGCATCCAATAGGTGTGTTTGTGTCATTGGATGAACTATTAGGTCATTTTCGGTCTCCCTAGGCTTATTCTTTTCCAATTAGGGTTTTTAACCAAACTTGTGCATCCAATAGGTGTGTTTCTGTCATTGGATGAACATTTAGGTCATTTTCGTCCTCCCTAGGATTATTCAGGTCCAATTAGGCTTTTCAACCAATCTTGTACATTGAATAAGTTCATTTGTGTCATTGGATGAACATTTAGGTCATTTTCGTCATCCCTTGGCTTATTCATGTCCAATTAGGGTTTCTACCCAATCTTGTGCATTCAATAGGTGTGTTTGTGTCATTCGATGAACATTTAGGTCATTTTCGTCATCCCTTGGCTTATTCATGTCCAATTAGGGTTTCTAACCAATCTTGTGCATTCAATAGGTGTGTTTGTGTCATTGGATGAACTATTAGGTCATTTTTTGGTCTCCCTAGGCTTATTCTTTTCCAATTAGGGTTTTTAACCAAACTTGGGCATCCAATAGGTGTGTTTGTGTCATTGGATGAACATTTATGTCATTTTCGTCCTCCCTAGGCTTATTCTTGTCCAATTAGGGTTTCTAACCAATCTTGTGCATTCAATAGGTGTGTTTGTGTCATTGGATGAACATTTTGGTCATTTTCTACATCCCTAGGCTTAATCTTGTCCAATTAGGGTTTCTAACCAATCTTGTGCATCTAATAGGTGTGTTTGTGTCATTGGAGGAACATTTTGGTCATTTTCGTCCTCCCCGGGCTTATTCTTGTCCAATTAGGGTTTCTAACCAATCTTGTGCATTCAATTGGTGTGTTTGTGTCATTGGACGAACATGTAGGTCATTTACGACCTCCCTAGGCTTATTCTTGTCCAAATAGGGTTTCTAACCAATCTTGTGCATTTAATAGGTGTGTTTGTGTCATTGGATGAACAATTAGGACATTTTCGTCCTCCCTAGGCTTCTTCTTGTACAATTAGGGTTTTAAACCAATCTTGTGCATCCAATAAGTGTGTTTGTGTCATTCGATGAACATTTAGGTCATTTTCGTCATCCCTTGGCTTATTCATGTCCAATTAGGGTTTCTAACCAATCTTGTGCATTCAATAGGTGTGTTTGTGTCATTGGATGAACATTTTGGTCATTTTCTACATCCCTAGGCTTATTCTTGTCCAATTAGGGTTTCTAACCAATCTTGTGCATCCAATAGGTGTGTTTGTGTCATTGGATGAACATTTAGGTCATTTTCGTCCTCCCTAGGCTTATTCTTGTCCAATTACGGTTTCTAACTAATCTTGTGCATCCAATAGGTGTGTTTGTGTCATTGGATGAACTATTAGGTCATTTTCGGTCTCCCTAGGCTTATTCTTTTCCAATTATGGTTTTTAACCAAACTTGTGCATCCAATAGGTGTGTTTCTGTCATTGGATGAACATTTAGGTCATTTTCGTCCTCCCTAGGGTTATTCTTGTCCAATTAGGCTTTTCAACCAATCTTGTACATTGAATAAGTTCATTTGTGTCATTGGATGAACATTTAGGTCATTTTCGTCATCCCTAGGCTTATTCATGTCCAATTAGGGTTTCTAACCAATCTTGTGCATTCAATAGGTGTGTTTGTGTCATTGGATGAACATTTTGGTCATTTTCTAAATCCCTAGGCTTATTCTTGTCCAATTAGGGTTTCTAACCAATCTTGTGCATCCAATAGGTGTGTTTGTGTCATTGGATGAACATTTAGGTCATTTTCGTCCTCCCTAGGGTTATTCTTGTCCAATTAGGGTTTCTAACTAATCTTGTGCATCCAATAGGTGTGTTTGTGTCATTGGATGAACTATTAGGTCATTTTCGGTCTCCCTAGGCTTATTCTTTTCCAATTAGTGTTTTTAACCAAACTTGTGCATCCAATAGGTGTGTTTCTGTCATTGGATGAACATTTAGGTCATTTTCGTCCTCCCTAGGGTTATTCTTGTCCAATTAGGCTTTTCAACCAATCTTGTACATTGAATAAGTTCATTTGTTTCATTGGATGAACAATTAGGTCATTTTCGTCCTCCCTAGGCTTATTCTTGTCCAATTAGGGTTTCTAACCAATCTTGTGCATCCAATAGGTGTGTTTGTGTCATTGGATGAACAATTAGGTCATTTTCGGTCTCCCTAGGCTTATTCTTGTCAAATTAGGGTTTCTAACCAATCTTGTGCATCCAATAGGTGTGTTGTGTCATTGGATGAACTATTAGGTCATTTTCGGTCTCCCTAGGCTTATTCTTTTCCAATTAGTGTTTTTAACCAAACTTGGGCATCCAATAGGTGTGTTTGTGTCATTGGATGAACATTTAGGTCATTTTCGTCCTCCCTAGGCTTATTCTTGTCCAATTAGGGTTTCTAACTAATCTTGTGCATCCAATAGGTGTGTTTGTGTCATTGGATGAACTATTGGATCATTTTCGGTCTCCCTAGGCTTATTCTTTTCCAATTACGGTTTTTAACCGAACTTGTGCATCCAATAGGTGTGTTTCTGTCATTGGATGAACATTTAGGTCATTTTCGTCCTCCCTAGGGTTATTCTTGTCCAATTAGGCTTTTCAACCAATCTTGTACATTGAATAAGTTCATTTGTGTCATTGGATGAACAATTAGGTCATTTTCGTCCTCCCTAGGGTTATTCTTGTCCAATTAGGGTTTCTAACTAATCTTGTGCATCCAATAAGTGTGTTTGTGTCATTGGATGAACTATTAGGTCATTTTCGGTCTCCCTAGGCTTATTCTTTTCCAATTACGGTTTTTAACCAAACTTGTGCATCCAATAGGTGTGTTTCTGTCATTGGATGATCTATTAGGTCATTCTCGGTCTCCCTAGGCTTATTCTTTTCCAATTAGTGTTTTTAACCAAGCTTGTGCATCCAATAGGTGTGTTTCTGTCATTGGATGAACATTTAGGTCATTTTCGTCCTCCCTAGGGTTATTCTTGTCCAATTAGGCTTTTCAACCAATCTTGTACATTGAATAAGTTCATTTGTGTCATTGGATGAACAATTAGGTCATTTTCGTCCTCCCTAGGCTTATTCTTGTCCAATTAGGGTTTTTAACCAATCTTGTGCATCCAATAGGTGTGTTTGTGTCATTCGATGAACATTTAGGTCATTTTCGTCATCCCTTGGCTTATTCATGTCCAATTAGGGTTTCTAACCAATCTTGTGCATTCAATAGGTGTGGTTGTGTCATTGGATGAACATTTTGGTCATTTTCTACATCCCTAGGCTTATTCTTGTCCAATTAGGGTTTCTAACCAATCTTGTGCATCCAATAGGTGTGTTTGTGTCATTGGATGAACATTTAGGTCATTTTCGTCCTCCCTAGGCTTATTCTTGTCCAATTAGGATTTCTAACTAATCTTGTGCAACCAATAGGTGTGTTTGTGTCATTGGATGAACTATTGGATCATTTTCGGTCTCCCTAGGCTTGTTCTTTTCCAATTACGGTTTTTAACCGAACTTGTGCATCCAATAGGTGTGTTTCTGTCATTGGATGAACATTTAGGTCATTTTCGTCCTCCCTAGGGTTATTCTTGTCCAATTAGGCTTTTCAACCAATCTTGTACATTGAATAAGTTCATTTGTGTCATTGGATGAACAATTAGGTCATTTTCGTCCTCCCTAGGCTTATTCTTGTCCAATTAGGGTTTTTAACCAATCTTGTGCATCCAATAGGTGTGTTTGTGTCATTCGATGAACATTTAGGTCATTTTCGTCATCCCTTGGCTTATTCATGTCTAATTAGGGTTTCTAACCAATCTTGTGCATTCAATAGGTGTGTTTGTGTCATTGGATGAACATTTTGGTCATTTTCTACATCCCTAGGCTTATTCTTGTCCAATTAGGGTTTCTAACCAATCTTGTGCATCCAATAGGTGTGTTTGTGTCATTGGAGAAACATTTTGGTCATTTTCGTCCTCCCCGGGCTTATTCTTGTCCAATTAGGGTTTCTAACCAATCTTGTGCATTCAATTGGTGTGTTTGTGTCATTGGACGAACATGTAGGTCATTTACGACCTCCCTAGGCTTATTCTTGTCCAAATAGGGTTTCTAACCAATCTTGTGCATTTAATAGGTGTGTTTGTGTCATTAGATGAACATTTAGGTCATTTTCGTCATCCCTTGGCTTATTCATTTCCAATTAGGGTTTCTAACCAATCTTGTGCATTCAATAGGTGTGTTTGTGTCATTGGATGAACATTTTGGTCATTTTCTACATCCCTAGGCTTATTCTTATCCAATTAGGGTTTCTAACCAATCTTGTGCATCCAATAGGTGTGTTTGTGTCATTGGATGAACATTTAGGTCATTTTCGTCCTCCCTAGGCTTATTCTTGTCCAATTACGGTTTCTAACTAATCTTGTGCATCCAATA
>JBBPBS010000077.1:662901-705938 GCA_037974835.1 Cicer judaicum
GTTTTTAACCAAACTTGTGCATCCAATAGGTGTGTTTCTGTCATTGGATGAACATTTAGGTCATTTTGGTCCTCCCTAGGGTTATTCTTGTCCAATTAGGCTTTTCAACCAATCTTGTACATTGAATAAGTTCGTTTGTGTCATTGGATGAACAATTAGGTCATTTTCGTCCTCCCTAGGCTTATTCTTGTCCAATTAGGGTTTCTAACCAATCTTGTGCATCCAATAGGTGTGTTTGTGTCATTGGATGAACTATTAGGTCATTTTTTGGTCTCCCTAGGCTTATTCTTTTCCAATTAGGGTTTTTAACCAAACTTGGGCATCCAATAGGTGTGTTTGTGTCATTGGATGAACATTTAGGTCATTTTCGTCCTCCCTAGGGTTATTCTTGTCCAATTAGGGTTTCTAACTAATCTTGTGCATCCAATAGGTGTGTTTGTGTCATTGGATGAACTATTACGTCATTTTCGGTCTCCCTAGGCTTATTCTTTTCCAATTAGGGTTTTTAACCAAACTTGTGCATCCAATAGGTGTGTTTCTGTCATTGGATGAACATTTATGTCATTTTCGTCCTCCCTAGGGTTATTCTTGTCCAATTAGGCTTTTCAACCAATCTTGTACATTGAATAAGTTCGTTTGTGTCATTGGATGAACATTTAGGTCATTTTCGTCATCCCTTGGCTTATTCATGTCCAATTAGGGTTTCTAACCAATCTTGTTCATTCAATAGGTGTGGTTGTGTCATTGGATGAACATTTTGGTCATTTTCTACATCCCTAGGCTTATTCTTGTCCAATTAGGGTTTCTAACCAATCTTGTGCATCCAATAGGTATGTTTGTGTCATTGGATGAACATTTAGGTCATTTTCGTCCTCCCTAGGCTTATTCTTGTCCAATTAGGGTTTCTAACTAATCTTGTGCATCCAATAGGTGTGTTTGTGTCATTGGATGAACTATTGGATCATTTTCGGTCTCCCTAGGCTTATTCTTTTCCAATTACGGTTTTTAACCGAACTTGTGCATCCAATAGGTGTGTTTCTGTCATTGGATGAACATTTAGGTCATTTTCGTCCTCCCTAGGGTTATTCTTGTCCAATTAGGCTTTTCAACCAATCTTGTACATTGAATAAGTTCATTTGTGTCATTGGATGAACAATTAGGTCATTTTCGTCCTCCCTAGGCTTATTCTTGTCCAATTAGGGTTTTTAACCAATCTTGTGCATCCAATAGGTGTGTTTGTGTCATTCGATGAACATTTAGGTCATTTTCGTCATCCCTTGGCTTATTCATGTCTAATTAGGGTTTCTAACCAATCTTGTGCATTCAATAGGTGTGTTTGTGTCATTGGATGAACATTTTGGTCATTTTCTACATGCCTAGGCTTATTCTTGTCCAATTAGGGTTTCTAACCAATCTTGTGCATCCAATAGGTGTGTTTGTGTCATTGGAGGAACATTTTGGTCATTTTCGTCCTCCCCGGGCTTATTCTTGTCCAATTAGGGTTTCTAACCAATCTTGTGCATTCAATTGGTGTGTTTGTGTCATTGGACGAACATGTAGGTCATTTACGACCTCCCTAGGCTTATTCTTGTCCAAATAGGGTTTCTAACCAATCTTGTGCATTTAATAGGTGTGTTTGTGTCATTGGATGAACAATTAGGACATTTTCGTCCTCCCTAGGCTTCTTCTTGTACAATTAGGGTTTTAAACCAATCTTGTGCATCCAATAAGTGTGTTTGTGTCATTCGATGAACATTTAGGTCATTTTCGTCATCCCTTGGCTTATTCATGTCCAATTAGGGTTTCTAACCAATCTTGTGCATTCAATAGGTGTGTTTGTGTCATTGGATGAACATTTTGGTCATTTTCTACATCCCTAGGCTTATTCTTGTCCAATTAGGGTTTCTAACCAATCTTGTGCATCCAATAGGTGTGTTTGTGTCATTGGATGAACATTTAGGTCATTTTCGTCCTCCCTAGGCTTATTCTTGTCCAATTACGGTTTCTAACTAATCTTGTGCATCCAATAGGTGTGTTTGTGTCATTGGATGAACTATTAGGTCATTTTCGGTCTCCCTAGGCTTATTCTTTTCCAATTATGGTTTTTAACCAAACTTGTGCATCCAATAGGTGTGTTTCTGTCATTGGATGAACATTTAGGTCATTTTCGTCCTCCCTAGGGTTATTCTTGTCCAATTAGGCTTTTCAACCAATCTTGTACATTGAATAAGTTCATTTGTGTCATTGGATGAACATTTAGGTCATTTTCGTCATCCCTAGGCTTATTCATGTCCAATTAGGGTTTCTAACCAATCTTGTGCATTCAATAGGTGTGTTTGTGTCATTGGATGAACATTTTGGTCATTTTCTAAATCCCTAGGCTTATTCTTGTCCAATTAGGGTTTCTAACCAATCTTGTGCATCCAATAGGTGTGTTTGTGTCATTGGATGAACATTTAGGTCATTTTCGTCCTCCCTAGGGTTATTCTTGTCCAATTAGGGTTTCTAACTAATCTTGTGCATCCAATAGGTGTGTTTGTGTCATTGGATGAACTATTAGGTCATTTTCGGTCTCCCTAGGCTTATTCTTTTCCAATTAGTGTTTTTAACCAAACTTGTGCATCCAATAGGTGTGTTTCTGTCATTGGATGAACATTTAGGTCATTTTCGTCCTCCCTAGGGTTATTCTTGTCCAATTAGGCTTTTCAACCAATCTTGTACATTGAATAAGTTCATTTGTTTCATTGGATGAACAATTAGGTCATTTTCGTCCTCCCTAGGCTTATTCTTGTCCAATTAGGGTTTCTAACCAATCTTGTGCATCCAATAGGTGTGTTTGTGTCATTGGATGAACAATTAGGTCATTTTCGGTCTCCCTAGGCTTATTCTTGTCAAATTAGGGTTTCTAACCAATCTTGTGCATCCAATAGGTGTGTTTGTGTCATTGGATGAACTATTAGGTCATTTTCGGTCTCCCTAGGCTTATTCTTTTCCAATTAGGGTTTTTAACCAATCTTGGGCATCCAATAGGTGTGTTTGTGTCATTGGAGGAACATTTAGGTCATTTTCGTCCTCCCTAGGCTTATTCTTGTCCAATTAGGGTTTCTAACCAATCTTGTGCATCCAATAGGTGTGTTTGTGTCATTGGATGAACATTTAGGTCATTTTCGTCCTCCCTAGGCTTATTCTTGTCCAATTAGGGTTTCTAACTAATCTTGTGCATCCAATAGGTGTGTTTGTGTCATTGGATGAACAATTAGGTCATTTTCGTCCTCCCTAGGCTTATTCTTGTCCAATTAGGGTTTCTAACCAATCTTGTGCATCCAATAGGTGTGTTTGTGTCATTGGATGAACTATTAGGTCATTTTTTGGTCTCCCTAGGCTTATTCTTTTCCAATTAGGGTTTTTAACCAAACTTGGGCATCCAATAGGTGTGTTTGTGTCATTGGATGAACATTTAGGTCATTTTCGTCCTCCCTAGGGTTATTCTTGTCCAATTAGGGTTTCTAACTAATCTTGTGCATCCAATAGGTGTGTTTGTGTCATTGGATGAACTATTACGTCATTTTCGGTCTCCCTAGGCTTATTCTTTTCCAATTAGGGTTTTTAACCAAACTTGTGCATCCAATAGGTGTGTTTCTGTCATTGGATGAACATTTATGTCATTTTCGTCCTCCCTAGGGTTATTCTTGTCCAATTAGGCTTTTCAACCAATCTTGTACATTGAATAAGTTCGTTTGTGTCATTGGATGAACATTTAGGTCATTTTCGTCATCCCTTGGCTTATTCATGTCCAATTAGGGTTTCTAACCAATCTTGTTCATTCAATAGGTGTGGTTGTGTCATTGGATGAACATTTTGGTCATTTTCTACATCCCTAGGCTTATTCTTGTCCAATTAGGGTTTCTAACCAATCTTGTGCATCCAATAGGTATGTTTGTGTCATTGGATGAACATTTAGGTCATTTTCGTCCTCCCTAGGCTTATTCTTGTCCAATTAGGGTTTCTAACTAATCTTGTGCATCCAATAGGTGTGTTTGTGTCATTGGATGAACTATTGGATCATTTTCGGTCTCCCTAGGCTTATTCTTTTCCAATTACGGTTTTTAACCGAACTTGTGCATCCAATAGGTGTGTTTCTGTCATTGGATGAACATTTAGGTCATTTTCGTCCTCCCTAGGGTTATTCTTGTCCAATTAGGCTTTTCAACCAATCTTGTACATTGAATAAGTTCATTTGTGTCATTGGATGAACAATTAGGTCATTTTCGTCCTCCCTAGGCTTATTCTTGTCCAATTAGGGTTTTTAACCAATCTTGTGCATCCAATAGGTGTGTTTGTGTCATTCGATGAACATTTAGGTCATTTTCGTCATCCCTTGGCTTATTCATGTCTAATTAGGGTTTCTAACCAATCTTGTGCATTCAACAGGTGTGTTTGTGTCATTGGATGAACATTTTGGTCATTTTCTACATCCCTAGGCTTATTCTTGTCCAATTAGGGTTTCTAACCAATCTTGTTCATCCAATAGGTGTGTTTGTGTCATTGGAGGAACATTTTGGTCATTTTCGTCCTCCCCGGGCTTATTCTTGTCCAATTAGGGTTTCTAACCAATCTTGTGCATTCAATTGGTGTGTTTGTGTCATTGGACGAACATGTAGGTCATTTACGACCTCCCTAGGCTTATTCTTGTCCAAATAGGGTTTCTAACCAATCTTGTGCATTTAATAGGTGTGTTTGTGTCATTGGATGAACAATTAGGACATTTTCGTCCTCCCTAGGCTTCTTCTTGTACAATTAGGGTTTTTAACCAATCTTGTGCATCCAATAAGTTTGTTTGTGTCATTCGATGAACATTTAGGTCATTTTCGTCATCCCTTGGCTTATTCATTTCCAATTAGGGTTTCTAACCAATCTTGTGCATTCAATAGGTGTGTTTGTGTCATTGGATGAACATTTTGGTCATTTTCTACATCCCTAGGCTTATTCTTGTCCAATTAGGATTTCTAACCAATCTTGTGCATCCAATAGGTGTGTTTGTGTCATTGGATGAACATTTAGGTCATTTTCGTCCTCCCTAGGCTTATTCTTGTCCAATTACGGTTTCTATCTAATCTTGTGCATCCAATAGGTGTCTTTGTGTCATTGGATGAACTATTAGGTCATTTTCGGTCTCCCTAGGCTTATTCTTTTCCAATTAGTGTTTTTAACCAAACTTGTGCATCCAATAGGTGTGTTTCTGTCATTGGATGAACATTTAGGTCATTTTCGTCCTCCCTAGGGTTATTCTTGTCCAATTAGGCTTTTCAACCAATCTTGTACATTGAATAAGTTCGTTTTTGTCATTGGATGAACAATTAGGTCATTTTCGTCCTTCCTAGGCTTATTCTTGTCCAATTAGGGTTTCTAACCAATCTTGTGCATCCAATAGGTGTGTTTGTGTCATTGGATGAACTATTAGGTCATTTTTTGGTCTCCCTAGGCTTATTCTTTTCCAATTAGGGTTTTTAACCAAACTTGGGCATCCAATAGGTGTGTTTGTGTCATTGGATGAACATTTAGGTTATTTTCGTCCTCCCTAGGGTTATTCTTGTCCAATTAGGGTTTCTAACTAATCTTGTGCATCCAATAGGTGTGTTTGTGTCATTGGATGAACTATTAGGTCATTTTCGGTCTCCCTAGGCTTATTCTTTTCCAATTAGGGTTTTTAACCAAACTTGTGCATCCAATAGGTGTGTTTCTGTCATTGGATGAACATTTAGGTCATTTTCGTCCTCCCTAGGGTTATTCTTGTCCAATTAGGCTTTTCAACCAATCTTGTACATTGAATAAGTTCATTTGTGTCATTGGATGAACATTTAGGTCATTTTCGTCGTCCCTTGGCTTATTCATGTCCAATTGGGGTTTCTAACCAATCTTGTGCATTCAATAGGTGTGTTTGTGTCATTCGATGAACATTTAGGTCATTTTCGTCATCCCTTGGCTTATTCATGTCCAATTAGGGTTTCTAACCAATCTTGTGCATTCAATAGGTGTGGTTGTGTCATTGGATGAACATTTTGGTCATTTTCTACATCCCTAGGCTTATTCTTGTCCAATTAGGGTTTCTAACCAATCTTGTGCATCCAATAGGTGTGTTTGTGTCATTGGATGAACATTTAGGTCATTTTCGTCCTCCCTAGGCTTATTCTTGTCCAATTAGGGTTTCTAACTAATCTTGTGCATCCAATAGGTGTGTTTGTGTCATTGGATGAACTATTGGATCATTTTCGGTCTCCCTAGGCTTATTCTTTTCCAATTACGGTTTTTAACCGAACTTGTGCATCCAATAGGTGTGTTTCTGTCATTGGATGAACATTTAGGTCATTTTCGTCCTCCCTAGGGTTATTCTTGTCCAATTAGGCTTTTCAACCAATCTTGTACATTGAATAAGTTCATTTGTGTCATTGGATGAACAATTAGGTCATTTTCGTCCTCCCTAGGCTTATTCTTGTCCAATTAGGGTTTTTAACCAATCTTGTGCATCCAATAGGTGTGTTTGTGTCATTCGATGAACATTTAGGTCATTTTCGTCATCCCTTGGCTTATTCATGTCTAATTAGGGTTTCTAACCAATCTTGTGCATTCAACAGGTGTGTTTGTGTCATTGGATGAACATTTTGGTCATTTTCTACATCCCTAGGCTTATTCTTGTCCAATTAGGGTTTCTAACCAATCTTGTTCATCCAATAGGTG
Organism: Cicer judaicum; assembly: GCA_037974835.1. Taxonomy (NCBI): domain Eukaryota; kingdom Viridiplantae; phylum Streptophyta; class Magnoliopsida; order Fabales; family Fabaceae; genus Cicer; species Cicer judaicum. The sequence goes on from JBBPBS010000077.1 coordinate 669,637, forward strand.
TGTTTGTGTCATTGGAGGAACATTTTGGTCATTTTCGTCCTCCCCGGGCTTATTCTTGTCCAATTAGGGTTTCTAACCAATCTTGTGCATTCAATTGGTGTGTTTGTGTCATTGGACGAACATGTAGGTCATTTACGACCTCCCTAGGCTTATTCTTGTCCAAATAGGGTTTCTAACCAATCTTGTGCATTTAATAGGTGTGTTTGTGTCATTGGATGAACAATTAGGACATTTTCGTCCTCCCTAGGCTTCTTCTTGTACAATTAGGGTTTTAAACCAATCTTGTGCATCCAATAAGTGTGTTTGTGTCATTCGATGAACATTTAGGTCATTTTCGTCATCCCTTGGCTTATTCATGTCCAATTAGGGTTTCTAACCAATCTTGTGCATTCAATAGGTGTGTTTGTGTCATTGGATGAACATTTTGGTCATTTTCTACATCCCTAGGCTTATTCTTGTCCAATTAGGGTTTCTAACCAATCTTGTGCATCCAATAGGTGTGTTTGTGTCATTGGATGAACATTTAGGTCATTTTCGTCCTCCCTAGGCTTATTCTTGTCCAATTACGGTTTCTAACTAATCTTGTGCATCCAATAGGTGTGTTTGTGTCATTGGATGAACTATTAGGTCATTTTCGGTCTCCCTAGGCTTATTCTTTTCCAATTATGGTTTTTAACCAAACTTGTGCATCCAATAGGTGTGTTTCTGTCATTGGATGAACATTTAGGTCATTTTCGTCCTCCCTAGGGTTATTCTTGTCCAATTAGGCTTTTCAACCAATCTTGTACATTGAATAAGTTCATTTGTGTCATTGGATGAACATTTAGGTCATTTTCGTCATCCCTAGGCTTATTCATGTCCAATTAGGGTTTCTAACCAATCTTGTGCATTCAATAGGTGTGTTTGTGTCATTGGATGAACATTTTGGTCATTTTCTAAATCCCTAGGCTTATTCTTGTCCAATTAGGGTTTCTAACCAATCTTGTGCATCCAATAGGTGTGTTTGTGTCATTGGATGAACATTTAGGTCATTTTCGTCCTCCCTAGGGTTATTCTTGTCCAATTAGGGTTTCTAACTAATCTTGTGCATCCAATAGGTGTGTTTGTGTCATTGGATGAACTATTAGGTCATTTTCGGTCTCCCTAGGCTTATTCTTTTCCAATTAGTGTTTTTAACCAAACTTGTGCATCCAATAGGTGTGTTTCTGTCATTGGATGAACATTTAGGTCATTTTCGTCCTCCCTAGGGTTATTCTTGTCCAATTAGGCTTTTCAACCAATCTTGTACATTGAATAAGTTCATTTGTTTCATTGGATGAACAATTAGGTCATTTTCGTCCTCCCTAGGCTTATTCTTGTCCAATTAGGGTTTCTAACCAATCTTGTGCATCCAATAGGTGTGTTTGTGTCATTGGATGAACAATTAGGTCATTTTCGGTCTCCCTAGGCTTATTCTTGTCAAATTAGGGTTTCTAACCAATCTTGTGCATCCAATAGGTGTGTTTGTGTCATTGGATGAACTATTAGGTCATTTTCGGTCTCCCTAGGCTTATTCTTTTCCAATTAGGGTTTTTAACCAATCTTGGGCATCCAATAGGTGTGTTTGTGTCATTGGAGGAACATTTAGGTCATTTTCGTCCTCCCTAGGCTTATTCTTGTCCAATTAGGGTTTCTAACCAATCTTGTGCATCCAATAGGTGTGTTTGTGTCATTGGATGAACATTTAGGTCATTTTCGTCCTCCCTAGGCTGATTCTTGTCCAATTAGGGTTTCTAACCAATCTTGTGCATCCAATAGGTGTGTTTGTGTCATTGGATGAACAATTAGGTCATTTTCGTCCTCCCTAGGCTTATTCTTGTCCAATTAGGGTTTCTAACCAATCTTGTGCATCCAATAGGTGTGTTTGTGTCGTTGGATGAACAATTAGGTCATTTTCGTCCTCCCTAGGCTTATTCTTGTCGAATTAGGGTTTCTAACCAATCTCGTGCATCCAATAGGTGTGTTTATGTCATTGGATGAACAATTAGGTCATTTTCGTCCTCCCTAGGCTTATTCTTGTCGAATTAGGGTTTCTAACCAATCTTGTGCATCCAATAGGTGTGTTTGTGTCGTTGGATGAACAATTAGGTCATTTTCGTCCTCCCTAGGCTTATTCTTGTCGAATTAGGGTATCTAACCAATCCCTTGCATCCAATAGGTGTGTTTATGTCATTGGATGAACAATTAGGTCATTTTCGTCCTCCCTAGGCTTATTCTTTTCGAATTAGGGTTTCTAACCAATCTTGTGCATCCAATAGGTGTGTTTATGTCATTGGATGAACAATTAGGTCATTTTCGTCCTCCCTAGGCTTATTCTTGTCGAATTAGGGTTTCTAACCAATCTTGTGCATCCAATAGGTGTGTTTGTGTCGTTGGATGCACAATTAGGTCATTTTTGTCCTCCCTAGGCTTATTCTTGTCGAATTTGGGTTCCTAACTAATCTTGTGCATACAATAGGTGTGCTTGTGTCATTGGATGAACAATTAGGTCATTTTCGTCCTCCCTTGGCTTATTCTTGTCGAATTAGGGTTTCTAACCAATCCCTTGCATCCAATAGGTGTGTTTATGTCATTGGATGAACAATTAGGTCATTTTCGTCCTCCCTAGGCTTATTCTTTTCGAATTAGGGTTTCTAACCAATCTTGTGCATCCAATAGGTGTGTTTATGTCATTGGATGAACAATTAGGTCATTTTCGTCCTCCCTAGGCTTATTCTTGTCGAATTAGGGTTTCTAACCAATCTTGTGCATCCAATAGGTGTGTTTGTGTCATTGGATGAACAATTAGGTCATTTTTGTCCTCCCTAGGCTTATTCTTGTCGAATTAGGGTTTCTAACCAATCTTGTGCATCCAATAGGTGTGTTTGTATCGTTGGATGAACATTAAGGTCATTTTCGTCCTCCCTTGGCTAATTCTTGTCCAACTAGGGTTTCTAACCAATCTTGTGCATACAATAGGTGTGTTTGTGTCATTGGATGAATATTTAGGTCATTTTCGTCGTCCCTAGGTTTCTTCTTGTCCAATTAGGGTTTCTAACCAATCTTGTGTACCAATAGGTGTGTTTATGTCATTGGATGAACAATTAGGTCATTTTCCTCCTCCCTAGGCTTCTTCTTGTCGAATTAGGGTTTCTAACCAATCTTGTGCATCCAATAGGTGTGTTTGTGTCATTGGATGAACAATTAGGTCATTTTCGTCCTCCCTTGGCTTATTCTTGTCCAATTAGGGTTTCTAACCAATCTTGTGCATCCAATAGGTGTGTTTGTGTCATTGGATGAACAATTAGGTCATTTTCGACCTCCCTAGGCTTATTCTTGTCCAATTAGGGTTTCTAACCAATCTTGTGCATCCAATAGGTGTGTTTGTGTCATTGGATGAACATTTAGGTCATTTTCGTCCTCCCTAGGGTTATTCTTGTCCAATTAGGGTTTCTAACTAATCTTGTGCATCCAATAGGTGTGTTTGTGTCATTGGATGAACTATTAGGTCATTTTCGGTCTCCCTAGGCTTATTCTTTTCCAATTAGGGTTTTTAACCAAACTTGTGCATCCAATAGGTGTGTTTCTGTCATTGGATGAACATTTAGGTCATTTTCGTCCTCCCTAGGGTTATTCTTGTCCAATTAGGCTTTTCAACCAATCTTGTACATTGAATAAGTTCATTTGTGTCATTGGATGAACAATTAGGTCATTTTCGTCCTCCCTAGGGTTATTCTTGTCCAATTAGGGTTTCTAACTAATCTTGTGCATCCAATAAGTGTGTTTGTGTCATTGGATGAACTATTAGGTCATTTTCGGTCTCCCTAGGCTTATTCTTTTCCAATTACGGTTTTTAACCAAACTTGTGCATCCAATAGGTGTGTTTCTGTCATTGGATGATCTATTAGGTCATTCTCGGTCTCCCTAGGCTTATTCTTTTCCAATTAGTGTTTTTAACCAAGCTTGTGCATCCAATAGGTGTGTTTCTGTCATTGGATGAACATTTAGGTCATTTTCGTCCTCCCTAGGGTTATTCTTGTCCAATTAGGCTTTTCAACCAATCTTGTACATTGAATAAGTTCATTTGTGTCATTGGATGAACAATTAGGTCATTTTCGTCCTCCCTAGGCTTATTCTTGTCCAATTAGGGTTTTTAACCAATCTTGTGCATCCAATAGGTGTGTTTGTGTCATTCGATGAACATTTAGGTCATTTTCGTCATCCCTTGGCTTATTCATGTCCAATTAGGGTTTCTAACCAATCTTGTGCATTCAATAGGTGTGTTTGTGTCATTGGATGAACATTTTGGTCATTTTCTACATCCCTAGGCTTATTCTTGTCCAATTAGGGTTTCTAACCAATCTTGTGCATCCAATAGGTGTGTTTGTGTCATTGGATGAACATTTAGGTCATTTTCGTCCTCCCTAGGCTTATTCTTGTCCAATTACGGTTTCTAACTAATCTTGTGCATCCAATAGGTGTGTTTGTGTCATTGGATGAACTATTAGGTCATTTTCGGTCTCCCTAGGCTTATTCTTTTCCAATTATGGTTTTTAACCAAACTTGTGCATCCAATAGGTGTGTTTCTGTCATTGGATGAACATTTAGGTCATTTTCGTCCTCCCTAAGGTTATTCTTGTCCAATTAGGCTTTTCAACCAATCTTGTACATTGAATAAGTTCGTTTGTGTCATTGGATGAACAATTACGTCATTTTTGTCCTCCTTAGGCTTATTCTTGTCCAATTAGGGTTTCTAACCAATCTTGTGCATCCAATAGGTGTGTTTGTGTCATTGGATGAACTATTAGGTCATTTTTTGGTCTCCCTAGGGTTATTCTTTTCCAATTAGGGTTTTTAACCAAACTTGGGCATCCAATAGGTGTGTTTGTGTCATTGGATGAACATTTAGGTCATTTTCGTCCTCCCTAGGGTTATTCTTGTCCAATTAGGGTTTCTAACTAATCTTGTGCATCCAATAGGTGTGTTTGTGTCATTGGATGAACTATTAGGTCATTTTCGGTCTCCCTAGGCTTATTCTTTTCCAATTAGGGTTTTTAACCAAACTTGTGCATCCAATAGGTGTGTTTCTGTCATTGGATGAACATTTAGGTCATTTTCGTCCTCCCTAGGGTTATTCTTGTCCAATTAGGCTTTTCAACCAATCTTGTACATTGAATAAGTTCGTTTGTGTCATTGGATGAACAATTAGGTCATTTTCGTCCTCCCTAGGCTTATTCTTGTCCAATTAGGGTTTCTAACCAATCTTGTGCATCCAATAGGTGTGTTTGTGTCATTGGATGAACAATTAGGTCATTTTCGGTCTCCCTAGGCTTATTCTTGTCAAATTAGGGTTTCTAACCAATCTTGTGCATCCAATAGGTGTGTTGTGTCATTGGATGAACTATTAGGTCATTTTCGGTCTCCCTAGGCTTATTCTTTTCCAATTAGTGTTTTTAACCAAACTTGGGCATCCAATAGGTGTGTTTGTGTCATTGGATGAACATTTAGGTCATTTTCGTCCTCCCTAGGCTTATTCTTGTCCAATTAGGGTTTCTAACTAATCTTGTGCATCCAATAGGTGTGTTTGTGTCATTGGATGAACTATTGGATCATTTTCGGTCTCCCTAGGCTTATTCTTTTCCAATTACGGTTTTTAACCGAACTTGTGCATCCAATAGGTGTGTTTCTGTCATTGGATGAACATTTAGGTCATTTTCGTCCTCCCTAGGGTTATTCTTGTCCAATTAGGCTTTTCAACCAATCTTGTACATTGAATAAGTTCATTTGTGTCATTGGATGAACAATTAGGTCATTTTCGTCCTCCCTAGGCTTATTCTTGTCCAATTAGGGTTTTTAACCAATCTTGTGCATCCAATAGGTGTGTTTGTGTCATTCGATGAACATTTAGGTCATTTTCGTCATCCCTTGGCTTATTCATGTCTAATTAGGGTTTCTAACCAATCTTGTGCATTCAACAGGTGTGTTTGTGTCATTGGATGAACATTTTGGTCATTTTCTACATCCCTAGGCTTATTCTTGTCCAATTAGGGTTTCTAACCAATCTTGTTCATCCAATAGGTGTGTTTGTGTCATTGGAGGAACATTTTGGTCATTTTCGTCCTCCCCGGGCTTATTCTTGTCCAATTAGGGTTTCTAACCAATCTTGTGCATTCAATTGGTGTGTTTGTGTCATTGGACGAACATGTAGGTCATTTACGACCTCCCTAGGCTTATTCTTGTCCAAATAGGGTTTCTAACCAATCTTGTGCATTTAATAGGTGTGTTTGTGTCATTGGATGAACAATTAGGACATTTTCGTCCTCCTTAGGCTTCTTCTTGTACAATTATGGTTTTTAACCAATCTTGTGCATCCAATAAGTGTGTTTGTGTCATTCGATGAACATTTAGGTCATTTTCGTCATCCCTTGGGTTATTCATTTCCAATTAGGGTTTCTAACCAATCTTGTGCATTCAATAGGTGTGTTTGTGTCATTGGATGAACATTTTAGTCATTTTCTACATCCCTAGGCTTATTCTTGTCCAATTAGGGTTTCTAACCAATCTTGTGCATCCAATTAGGGTTTCTAACCAATCTTGTGCATCCAATAGGTGTGTTTGTGTCATTGGATGAACATTTAGGTCATTTTCGTCCTCCCTAGGCTTATTCTTGTCCAATTAGGGTTTCTAACCAATCTTGTGCATCCAATAGGTGTGTTTGTGTCATTGGATGAACAATTAGGTCATTTTCGGTCTCCCTAGGCTTATTCTTGTCAAATTAGGGTTTCTAACCAATCTTGTGCATCCAATAGGTGTGTTTGTGTCATTGGATGAACTATTAGGTCATTTTCGGTCTCCCTAGGCTTATTCTTTTCCAATTAGGGTTTTTAACCAATCTTGGGCATCCAATAGGTGTGTTTGTGTCATTGGAGGAACATTTAGGTCATTTTCGTCCTCCCTAGGCTTATTCTTGTCCAATTAGGGTTTCTAACCAATCTTGTGCATCCAATAGGTGTGTTTGTGTCATTGGATGAACATTTAGGTCATTTTCGTCCTCCCTAGGCTTATTCTTGTCCAATTAGGGTTTCTAACCAATCTTGTGCATCCAATAGGTATGTTTGTGTCATTGGATGAACATTTAGGTCATTTTCGTCCTCCCTAGGCTTATTCTTGTCCAATTAGGGTTTCTAACTAATCTTGTGCATCCAATAGGTGTGTTTGTGTCATTGGATGAACTATTGGATCATTTTCGGTCTCCCTAGGCTTATTCTTTTCCAATTACGGTTTTTAACCGAACTTGTGCATCCAATAGGTGTGTTTCTGTCATTGGATGAACATTTAGGTCATTTTCGTCCTCCCTAGGGTTATTCTTGTCCAATTAGGCTTTTCAACCAATCTTGTACATTGAATAAGTTCATTTGTGTCATTGGATGAACAATTAGGTCATTTTCGTCCTCCCTAGGCTTATTCTTGTCCAATTAGGGTTTTTAACCAATCTTGTGCATCCAATAGGTGTGTTTGTGTCATTCGATGAACATTTAGGTCATTTTCGTCATCCCTTGGCTTATTCATGTCCAATTAGGGTTTCTAACCAATCTTGTGCATTCAATAGGTGTGGTTGTGTCATTGGATGAACATTTTGGTCATTTTCTACATCCCTAGGCTTATTCTTGTCCAATTAGGGTTTCTAACCAATCTTGTGCATCCAATAGGTGTGTTTGTGTCATTGGATGAACATTTAGGTCATTTTCGTCCTCCCTAGGCTTATTCTTGTCCAATTAGGGTTTCTAACTAATCTTGTGCATCCAATAGGTGTGTTTGTGTCATTGGATGAACTATTGGATCATTTTCGGTCTCCCTAGGCTTATTCTTTTCCAATTACGGTTTTTAACCGAACTTGTGCATCCAATAGGTGTGTTTCTGTCATTGGATGAACATTTAGGTCATTTTCGTCCTCCATAGGGTTATTCTTGTCCAATTAGGCTTTTCAACCAATCTTGTACATTGAATAAGTTCATTTGTGTCATTGGATGAACAATTAGGTCATTTTCGTCCTCCCTAGGCTTATTCTTGTCCAATTAGGGTTTCTAACCAATCTTGTGCATCCAATAGGTGTGTTTGTGTCATTGGATGAACATTTAGGTCTGTTACGTCCTTCCTAGGGTTATTCTTGTCCAATTAGGGTTTCTAACTAATCTTGTGCATCCAATAGGTGTGTTTGTGTCATTGGATGAACTATTAGGTCATTTTCGGTCTCCCTAGGCTTATTCTTTTCCAATTATGGTTTTTAACCAAACTTGTGCATCCAATAGGTGTGTTTCTGTCATTGGATGAACATTTAGGTCATTTTCGTCCTCCCTAGGGTTATTCTTGTCCAATTAGGCTTTTCAACCAATCTTGTACATTGAATAAGTTCATTTGTGTCATTGGATGAACATTTAGGTCATTTTCGTCATCCCTAGGCTTATTCATGTCCAATTAGGGTTTCTAACCAATCTTGTGCATTCAATAGGTGTGTTTGTGTCATTGGATGAACATTTTGGTCATTTTCTACATCCCTAGGCTTATTCTTGTCCAATTAGGGTTTCTAACCAATCTTGTGCATCCAATAGGTGTGTTGGTGTCATTGGAGGAACATTTTGGTCATTTTCGTCCTCCCCAAGCTTATTCTTGTCCAATTAGGGTTTCTAACCAATCTTGTGCATTCAATTGGTGTGTTTGTGTCATTGGACGAACATGTAGGTCATTTACGACCTCCCTAGGCTTATTCTTGTCCAAATAGGGTTTCTAACCAATCTTGTGCATTTAATAGGTGTGTTTGTGTCATTGGATGAACAATTAGGACATTTTCGTCCTCCTTAGGCTTCTTCTTGTACAATTATGGTTTTTAACCAATCTTGTGCATCCAATAAGTGTGTTTGTGTCATTCGATGAACATTTAGGTCATTTTCGTCATCCCTTGGGTTATTCATTTCCAATTAGGGTTTCTAACCAATCTTGTGCATTCAATAGGTGTGTTTGTGTCATTGGATGAACATTTTAGTCATTTTCTACATCCCTAGGCTTATTCTTGTCCAATTAGGGTTTCTAACCAATCTTGTGCATCCAATTAGGGTTTCTAACCAATCTTGTGCATCCAATAGGTGTGTTTGTGTCATTGGATGAACATTTAGGTCATTTTCGTCCTCCCTAGGCTTATTCTTGTCCAATTAGGGTTTCTAACCAATCTTGTGCATCCAATAGGTGTGTTTGTGTCATTGGATGAACAATTAGGTCATTTTCGGTCTCCCTAGGCTTATTCTTGTCAAATTAGGGTTTCTAACCAATCTTGTGCATCCAATAGGTGTGTTTGTGTCATTGGATGAACTATTAGGTCATTTTCGGTCTCCCTAGGCTTATTCTTTTCCAATTAGGGTTTTTAACCAATCTTGGGCATCCAATAGGTGTGTTTGTGTCATTGGAGGAACATTTAGGTCATTTTCGTCCTCCCTAGGCTTATTCTTGTCCAATTAGGGTTTCTAACCAATCTTGTGCATCCAATAGGTGTGTTTGTGTCATTGGATGAACAATTAGGTCATTTTCGGTCTCCCTAGGCTTATTCTTGTCAAATTAGGGTTTCTAACCAATCTTGTGCATCCAATAGGTGTGTTGTGTCATTGGATGAACTATTAGGTCATTTTCGGTCTCCCTAGGCTTATTCTTTTCCAATTAGTGTTTTTAACCAAACTTGGGCATCCAATAGGTGTGTTTGTGTCATTGGATGAACATTTAGGTCATTTTCGTCCTCCCTAGGCTTATTCTTGTCCAATTAGGGTTTCTAACTAATCTTGTGCATCCAATAGGTGTGTTTGTGTCATTGGATGAACTATTGGATCATTTTCGGTCTCCCTAGGCTTATTCTTTTCCAATTACGGTTTTTAACCGAACTTGTGCATCCAATAGGTGTGTTTCTGTCATTGGATGAACATTTAGGTCATTTTCGTCCTCCCTAGGGTTATTCTTGTCCAATTAGGCTTTTCAACCAATCTTGTACATTGAATAAGTTCATTTGTGTCATTGGATGAACAATTAGGTCATTTTCGTCCTCCCTAGGCTTATTCTTGTCCAATTAGGGTTTTTAACCAATCTTGTGCATCCAATAGGTGTGTTTGTGTCATTCGATGAACATTTAGGTCATTTTCGTCATCCCTTGGCTTATTCATGTCTAATTAGGGTTTCTAACCAATCTTGTGCATTCAACAGGTGTGTTTGTGTCATTGGATGAACATTTTGGTCATTTTCTACATCCCTAGGCTTATTCTTGTCCAATTAGGGTTTCTAACCAATCTTGTTCATCCAATAGGTGTGTTTGTGTCATTGGAGGAACATTTTGGTCATTTTCGTCCTCCCCGGGCTTATTCTTGTCCAATTAGGGTTTCTAACCAATCTTGTGCATTCAATTGGTGTGTTTGTGTCATTGGACGAACATGTAGGTCATTTACGACCTCCCTAGGCTTATTCTTGTCCAAATAGGGTTTCTAACCAATCTTGTGCATTTAATAGGTGTGTTTGTGTCATTGGATGAACAATTAGGACATTTTCGTCCTCCCTAGGCTTCTTCTTGTACAATTAGGGTTTTAAACCAATCTTGTGCATCCAATAAGTGTGTTTGTGTCATTCGATGAACATTTAGGTCATTTTCGTCATCCCTTGGCTTATTCATGTCCAATTAGGGTTTCTAACCAATCTTGTGCATTCAATAGGTGTGTTTGTGTCATTGGATGAACATTTTGGTCATTTTCTACATCCCTAGGCTTATTCTTGTCCAATTAGGGTTTCTAACCAATCTTGTGCATCCAATAGGTGTGTTTGTGTCATTGGATGAACATTTAGGTCATTTTCGTCCTCCCTAGGCTTATTCTTGTCCAATTACGGTTTCTAACTAATCTTGTGCATCCAATAGGTGTGTTTGTGTCATTGGATGAACTATTAGGTCATTTTCGGTCTCCCTAGGCTTATTCTTTTCCAATTATGGTTTTTAACCAAACTTGTGCATCCAATAGGTGTGTTTCTGTCATTGGATGAACATTTAGGTCATTTTCGTCCTCCCTAGGGTTATTCTTGTCCAATTAGGCTTTTCAACCAATCTTGTACATTGAATAAGTTCGTTTGTGTCATTGGATGAACAATTAGGTCATTTTCGTCCTCCCTAGGCTTATTCTTGTCCAATTAGGGTTTCTAACCAATCTTGTGCATCCAATAGGTGTGTTTGTGTCATTGGATGAACAATTAGGTCATTTTCGGTCTCCCTAGGCTTATTCTTGTCAAATTAGGGTTTCTAACCAATCTTGTGCATCCAATAGGTGTGTTTGTGTCATTGGATGAACTATTAGGTCATTTTCGGTCTCCCTAGGCTTATTCTTTTCCAATTAGGGTTTTTAACCAATCTTGGGCATCCAATAGGTGTGTTTGTGTCATTGGAGGAACATTTAGGTCATTTTCGTCCTCCCTAGGCTTATTCTTGTCCAATTAGGGTTTCTAACCAATCTTGTGCATCCAATAGGTGTGTTTGTGTCATTGGATGAACATTTAGGTCATTTTCGTCCTCCCTAGGCTTATTCTTGTCCAATTATGGTTTCTAACCAATCTTGTGCATCCAATAGGTGTGTTTGTGTTATTGGATGAACATTTAGGTCATTTTCCTCCTCCCTAGGCTTATTCTTGTCCAATTAGGGTTTCTAACCAATCTTGTGCATCCAATAGGTGTGTTTGTGTCATTGGATGAACATTTAGGTCATTTTCGTCCTCCCTAGGCTTATTCTTGTCCAATTAGGGTTTCTAACCAATCTTGTGCATCCAATAGGTGTGTTTGTGTCATTGGATGAACAATTAGGGTTTTAAACGAATCTTGTGCATCCAATAGGTGTGTTTGTGTCATTGGATGAACATTTAGGTTGTTTTCGTCCTCCCTAGGCTTATTCTTGTCCAATTAGGGTTTTCAACGAATCTTATGCATCCAATAGGTGTGTTTGTGTCATTGGATGAACATTTAGGTCATTTTCGTCCTCCCTAGGCTTATTCTTGTCCAATTAGGGTTTCTAACCAATCTTGTGCATCCAATAGGTGTGTTTGTGTCATTGGATGAACAATTAGGTCATTTTCGGTCTCCCTAGGTTTGTTCTTGTCCAATTAGGGTTATTAACCAATCTTGTGCATGCAATTGGTGTGTTTGTGTCATTGGATGAACATTTAGGTCATTTACGACCTCCCAATGCTTATTCTTGTCCAATTAGGGTTTCTAACCAATCTTATGCATCCAATTGGTGAGTTTGTGTCATTGGATGAACATTTAGGTCATTGGATGAACATTTAGGGTTTTTAACGAATCTTGTGCATCAAATAGGTGTGTTTGTGTCATTGGATGAACATTTAGGTCATTTTCGTCCTCCCTAGGCTTATTCTTGTCCAATTAGGGTTTCTAACCAATCTTGTGCATCCAATAGGTGTGTTTGTGTCATTGGATGAACAATTAGGTCATTTTCGGTCTCCCTAGGCTTATTCTTGTCAAATTAGGGTTTCTAACCAATCTTGTGCATCCAATAGGTGTGTTTGTGTCATTGGATGAACTATTAGGTCATTTTCGGTCTCCCTAGGCTTATTCTTTTCCAATTAGTGTTTTTAACCAAACTTGTGCATCCAATAGGTGTGTTTCTGTCATTGGATGAACATTTAGGTCATTTTCGTCCTCCCTAGGGTTATTCTTGTCCAATTAGGCTTTTCAACCAATCTTGTACATTGAATAAGTTCGTTTGTGTCATTGGATGAACAATTAGGTCATTTTCGTCCTCCCTAGGCTTATTCTTGTCCAATTAGGGTTTCTAACCAATCTTGTGCATCCAATAGGTGTGTTTGTGTCATTGGATGAACATTTAGGTCTGTTACGTCCTTCCTAGGGTTATTCTTGTCCAATTAGGGTTTCTAACTAATCTTGTGCATCCAATAGGTGTGTTTGTGTCATTGGATGAACTATTAGGTCATTTTCGGTCTCCCTAGGCTTATTCTTTTCCAATTATGGTTTTTAACCAAACTTGTGCATCCAATAGGTGTGTTTCTGTCATTGGATGAACATTTAGGTCATTTTCGTCCTCCCTAGGGTTATTCTTGTCCAATTAGGCTTTTCAACCAATCTTGTACATTGAATAAGTTCATTTGTGTCATTGGATGAACAATTAGGTCATTTTCGTCCTCCCTAGGGTTATTCTTGTCCAATTAGGGTTTCTAACTAATCTTGTGCATCCAATAAGTGTGTTTGTGTCATTGGATGAACTATTAGGTCATTTTCGGTCTCCCTAGGCTTATTCTTTTCCAATTACGGTTTTTAACCAAACTTGTGCATCCAATAGGTGTGTTTCTGTCATTGGATGATCTATTAGGTCATTCTCGGTCTCCCTAGGCTTATTCTTTTCCAATTAGTGTTTTTAACCAAGCTTGTGCATCCAATAGGTGTGTTTCTGTCATTGGATGAACATTTAGGTCATTTTCGTCCTCCCTAGGGTTATTCTTGTCCAATTAGGCTTTTCAACCAATCTTGTACATTGAATAAGTTCATTTGTGTCATTGGATGAACAATTAGGTCATTTTCGTCCTCCCTAGGCTTATTCTTGTCCAATTAGGGTTTTTAACCAATCTTGTGCATCCAATAGGTGTGTTTGTGTCATTGGATGAACATTTAGGTCATTTTCGTCATCCCTTGGCTTATTCTTGGCCAATTAGGGTTTCTAACCAATCTTGTGCATCCAATAGGTGTGTTTGTGTCATTGGATGAACATTTAGGTCATTTTCGTCCTCCCTAGGCTTATTCTTGTCCAATTAGGGTTTTCAACCAATCTTGTGCATCCAATTGGTGTGTTTGTGTCATTGGATGAACATTTAGGTCATTTTCGTCCTCCCTAGGCTTATTCTTGTCCAATTAGGGTTTCTAACCAATCTTGTGCATCCAATAGGTGTGTTTGTGTCATTGGATGAACAATTAGGTCATTTTCATCCTCCCTAGGCTTATTCTTGTCAAATTAGGGTTTCTAACCAATCTGGTGCCTCCAATAGGTGTGTTTGTGTCATTGGATGAACATTTAGGTCTTTTTCGTCCTCCCTAGGGTTATTCTTGTCCAATTAGGGTTTTCAGCCAATCTTGTGCATTGAATAAGTTCATTTGTGTAATTGGATGAACAATTAGGTCATTTTCGTCCTCCCTAGGCTTATTCTTGTCCATTTAGGGTTTCTAACCAATCTTGTGCATCCAATAGGTGTGTTTGTGTCAATGGATGAACAATTAGGTCATTTTCGTCCTCCCTAGGCTTATTCTTGTCCAATTAGGGTTTCTAACCAATCTTGTGCATCCAATAGGTGTGTTTGTGTCATTGGATGAACAATTAGGTCATTTTCGGTCTCCCTAGGCTTATTCTTGTCAAATTAGGGTTTCTAACCAATCTTGTGCATCCAATAGGTGTGTTGTGTCATTGGATGAACTATTAGGTCATTTTCGGTCTCCCTAGGCTTATTCTTTTCCAATTAGTGTTTTTAACCAAACTTGGGCATCCAATAGGTGTGTTTGTGTCATTGGATGAACATTTAGGTCATTTTCGTCCTCCCTAGGCTTATTCTTGTCCAATTAGGGTTTCTAACTAATCTTGTGCATCCAATAGGTGTGTTTGTGTCATTGGATGAACTATTGGATCATTTTCGGTCTCCCTAGGCTTATTCTTTTCCAATTAGGGTTTTTAACCGAACTTGTGCATCCAATAGGTGTGTTTCTGTCATTGGATGAACATTTAGGTCATTTTCGTCCTCCCTAGGGTTATTCTTGTCCAATTAGGCTTTTTAACCAATCTTGTACATTGAATAAGTTCATTTGTGTCATTGGATGAACAATTAGGTCATTTTCGTCCTCCCTAGGCTTATTCTTGTCCAATTAGGGTTTTTAACCAATCTTGTGCATCCAATAGGTGTGTTTGTGTCATTCGATGAACATTTAGGTCATTTTCGTCATCCCTTGGCTTATTCATGTCCAATTAGGGTTTCTAACCAATCTTGTGCATTCAATAGGTGTGGTTGTGTCATTGGATGAACATTTTGGTCATTTTCTACATCCCTATGCTTATTCTTGTCCAATTAGGGTTTCTAACCAATCTTGTGCATCCAATAGGTGTGTTTGTGTCATTGGATGAACATTTAGGTCATTTTCGTCTTCCCTAGGCTTATTCTTGTCCAATTAGGGTTTCTAACTAATCTTGTGCAACCAATAGGTGTGTTTGTGTCATTGGATGAACTATTGGATCATTTTCGGTCTCCCTAGGCTTATTCTTTTCCAATTACGGTTTTTAACCGAACTTGTGCATCCAATAGGTGTGTTTCTGTCATTGGATGAACATTTAGGTCATTTTCGTCCTCCCTAGGGTTATTCTTGTCCAATTAGGCTTTTCAACCAATCTTGTACATTGAATAAGTTCATTTGTGTCATTGGATGAACAATTAGGTCATTTTCGTCCTCCCTAGGCTTATTCTTGTCCAATTAGGGTTTTTAACCAATCTTGTGCATCCAATAGGTGTGTTTGTGTCATTCGATGAACATTTAGGTCATTTTCGTCATCCCTTGGCTTATTCATGTCTAATTAGGGTTTCTAACCAATCTTGTGCATTCAATAAGTGTGTTTGTGTCATTGGATGAAAATTTTGGTCATTTTCTACATCCCTAGGCTTATTCTTGTCCAATTAGGGTTTCTAACCAATCTTGTGCATCCAATAGGTGTGTTTGTGTCATTGGAGGAACATTTTGGTCATTTTCGTCCTCCCCGGGCTTATTCTTGTCCAATTAGGGTTTCTAACCAATCTTGTGCATTCAATTGGTGTGTTTGTGTCATTGGACGAACATGTAGGTCATTTACGACCTCCCTAGGCTTATTCTTGTCCAAATAGGGTTTCTAACCAATCTTTTGCATTTAATAGGTGTGTTTGTGTCATTGGATGAACAATTAGGACATTTTCGTCCTCCCTAGGCTTCTTCTTGTACAATTAGGGTTTTTAACCAATCTTGTGCATCCAACAAGTGTGTTTGTGTCATTCGATGAACATTTAGGTCATTTTCGTCATCCCTTGGCTTATTCATGTCCAATTAGGGTTTCTAACCAATCTTGTGCATTCAATAGGTGTGTTTGTGTCATTGGATGAACATTTACGTCATTTTCGTCCTCCCTAGGCTTATTCTTGTCCAATTAGGGTTTCTAACCAATCTTGTGCATCCAATAGGTGTGTTTGTGTCATTGGATGAACATTTAGGTCATTTTCGTCCTCCCTAGGCTTATTCTTGTCCAATTACGGTTTCTAACTAATCTTGTGCATCCAATAGGTGTGTTTGTGTCATTGGATGAACTATTAGGTCATTTTCGGTCTCCCTAGGCTTATTCTTTTCCAATTATGGTTTTTAACCAAACTTGTGCATCCAATAGGTGTGTTTCTGTCATTGGATGAACATTTAGGTCACTTTAGTCCTCCCTAGGGTTATTCTTGTCCAATTAGGCTTTTCAACCAATCTTGTACATTGAATAAGTTCGTTTGTGTCATTGGATGAACAATTACGTCATTTTCGTCCTCCTTAGGCTTATTCTTGTCCAATTAGGGTTTCTAACCAATCTTGTGCATCCAATAGGTGTGTTTGTGTCATTGGATGAACTATTAGGTCATTTTTTGGTCTCCCTAGGGTTATTCTTTTCCAATTAGGGTTTTTAACCAAACTTGGGCATCCAATAGGTGTGTTTGTGTCATTGGATGAACATTTAGGTCATTTTCGTCCTCCCTAGGGTTATTCTTGTCCAATTAGGGTTTCTAACTAATCTTGTGCATCCAATAGGTGTGTTTGTGTCATTGGATGAACTATTAGGTCATTTTCGGTCTCCCTAGGCTTATTCTTTTCCAATTAGGGTTTTTAACCAAACTTGTGCATCCAATAGGTGTGTTTCTGTCATTGGATGAACATTTAGGTCATTTTCGTCCTCCCTAGGGTTATTCTTGTCCAATTAGGCTTTTCAACCAATCTTGTACATTGAATAAGTTCATTTGTGTCATTGGATGAACATTTAGGTCATTTTCGTCATCCCTAGGCTTATTCATGTCCAATTAGGGTTTCTAACCAATCTTGTGCATTCAATAGGTGTGTTTGTGTCATTGGATGAACATTTTGGTCATTTTCTACATCCCTAGGTTTATTCTTGTCCAATTAGGGTTTCTAACCAATCTTGTGCATCCAATAGGTGTGTTTGTGTCATTGGATGAACATTTTGGTCATTTTCGTCCTCCCCAGGCTTATTCTTGTCCAATTAGGGTTTCTAACCAATCTTGTGCATTCAATTGGTGTGTTTGTGTCATTGGACGAACATGTAGGTCATTTACGACCTCCCTAGGCTTATTCTTGTCCAAATAGGGTTTCTAACCAATCTTGTGCATTTAATAGGTGTGTTTGTGTCATTGGATGAACAATTAGGACATTTTCGTCCTCCTTAGGCTTCTTCTTGTACAATTATGGTTTTTAACCAATCTTGTGCATCCAATAAGTGTGTTTGTGTCATTCGATGAACATTTAGGTCATTTTCGTCATCCCTTGGGTTATTCATTTCCAATTAGGGTTTCTAACCAATCTTGTGCATTCAATAGGTGTGTTTGTGTCATTGGATGAACATTTTAGTCATTTTCTACATCCCTAGGCTTATTCTTGTCCAATTAGGGTTTCTAACCAATCTTGTGCATCCAATTAGGGTTTCTAACCAATCTTGTGCATCCAATAGGTGTGTTTGTGTCATTGGATGAACATTTAGGTCATTTTCGTCCTCCCTAGGCTTATTCTTGTCCAATTAGGGTTTCTAACCAATCTTGTGCATCCAATAGGTGTGTTTGTGTCATTGGATGAACAATTAGGTCATTTTCGGTCTCCCTAGGCTTATTCTTGTCAAATTAGGGTTTCTAACCAATCTTGTGCATCCAATAGGTGTGTTTGTGTCATTGGATGAACTATTAGGTCATTTTCGGTCTCCCTAGGCTTATTCTTTTCCAATTAGGGTTTTTAACCAATCTTGGGCATCCAATAGGTGTGTTTGTGTCATTGGAGGAACATTTAGGTCATTTTCGTCCTCCCTAGGCTTATTCTTGTCCAATTAGGGTTTCTAACCAATCTTGTGCATCCAATAGGTGTGTTTGTGTCATTGGATGAACAATTAGGTCATTTTCGGTCTCCCTAGGCTTATTCTTGTCAAATTAGGGTTTCTAACCAATCTTGTGCATCCAATAGGTGTGTTGTGTCATTGGATGAACTATTAGGTCATTTTCGGTCTCCCTAGGCTTATTCTTTTCCAATTAGTGTTTTTAACCAAACTTGGGCATCCAATAGGTGTGTTTGTGTCATTGGATGAACATTTAGGTCATTTTCGTCCTCCCTAGGCTTATTCTTGTCCAATTACGGTTTCTAACTAATCTTGTGCATCCAATAGGTGTGTTTGTGTCATTGGATGAACTATTAGGTCATTTTCGGTCTCCCTAGGCTTATTCTTTTCCAATTAGTGTTTTTAACCAAACTTGTGCATCCAATAGGTGTGTTTCTGTCATTGGATGAACATTTAGGTCATTTTCGTCCTCCCTAGGGTTATTCTTGTCCAATTAGGCTTTTCAACCAATCTTGTACATTGAATAAGTTCATTTGTGTCATTGGATGAACATTTAGGTCATTTTCGTCATCCCTAGGCTTATTCATGTCCAATTAGGGTTTCTAACCAATCTTGTGCATTCAATAGGTGTGTTTGTGTCATTGGATGAACATTTTGGTCATTTTCTACATCCCTAGGCTTATTCTTGTCCAATTAGGGTTTCTAACCAATCTTGTGCATCCAATAGGTGTGTTTGTGTCATTGGATGAACATTTAGGTCATTTTCGTCCTCCCTAGGCTTATTCTTGTCCAATTAGGGTTTCTAACCAATCTTGTGCATCCAATAGGTGTGTTTGTGTCATTGGATGAACAATTAGGTCATTTTCGGTCTCCCTAGGCTTATTCTTGTCCAATTAGGGTTTTTAACGAATCTTGTGCATCCAATAGGTGTGTTTGTGTCAATGGATGAACAATTAGGTCATTTTTATCCTCCCTAGGCCTATTCCTGTCCAATTAGGGTTTGTAACCAATCTAGTGTATCCAATAGGTGTGTTTGTGTCATTGGATGAACAATTAGGTCATTTTCGGTCTCCCAAGGCTTATTCTTGTCCAATTAGGGTTTTTTACGAATCTTGTGCATCCAATAGGTGTGTTTGTGTCATTGGATGAACATTTAGGTCGTTTTCGTCCTCCCTAGGCTTATTCTTGTCTAATTAGGGTTTTCAACGAATCTTGTGCATCCAATAGGTGTGTTTGTGTCATTGGATGAACATTTAGGTCATTTTCGTCATCCCTTGGCTTATTCTTGTCAAATTAGGGTTTCTAACCAATCTTGTGCCTGCAAAAGGTGTGTTTGTGTCATTGGATGAACATTTAGGTCATTTTCGTCCTCCCTAGGGTTATTCTTGTTAAATTAGGGTTTTCAACCAATCTTGTGCATTGAATAAGTTCATATGTGTAATTGGATGAACAATTAGGTCATTTTCGTCCTCCCTAGGCTTATTCTTGTCCAATTAAGGTTTTCAACGAATCTTGTGCATCCAATAGGTGTGTTTGTGTCATTGGATGAACATTTAGGATATTTTCGTCCTCCCTAGGCTTATTCTTGTCCAATTACGGTTTCTAACCAATCTTGTGCATCCAAAAGGTGTGTTTGTGTCATTGGATGAATAATTAGGTCTTTTTGATCCTCCCTAGGCTTATTCTTGTCAAATTAGGGTTTCTAACCAATCTTGTGCCGCCAATAGGTGTGTTTGTGTCATTGCATGAACATTTAGGTCATTTTCGTCCTCCCTAGGGTTATTCTTGTCCAATTAGATTTTTTAACCAATCTTGTGCATTGAATAAGTTCATTTGTGTCATTGGATGAACAATTAGGTCATTTTCGTCCTCCCTAGGCTTATTCTTGTCCAATTAGGGTTTCTAACCAATCTTGTGCATCCAATAGGTGTGTTTGTGTCATTGCATGAACATTTAGGTCATTTTCGTCCTCCCTAAGGTTATTCTTGTCCAATTAGGGTTTTCAAGGAATCTTGTGCATTGAATAAGTTCATTTGTGTCGTTGGGTGAACAATTAGGTCATTTTCGCCCTCCCTAGGCTTATTCTTGTCCAATTAGAGTTTCTAACAAATGTTGTGCATCCAATTGGTGTGTTTGTGTCATTGGATGAAGATTTAGGTCATTTTCGTCCTCCCTAGGCTTATTCTTGTCAAATTAGGGTTTCTAACCAATCTTGCGCATCCAAAAGGTGTGTTTTTGTCATTGGATGAATATTTGGGTCATTTTCGTCCTCCCTAGGGTTATTCTTGTCCAATTAAGATATTCAACCAATCTTGTGCATTGAATAAGTTCATTTGTGTCATTGGATGAACAATTAGGTCATTTTCGTGCTCCCTAGGATTATTCTTGTCGAATTAGGGTTTCTAACAAATGTTATGCATCCAATTGGTGTGTTTGTGTCATTGGATGAACATTTACGTCATTTACGACCTCCCTAGGCTTATTCTTGTCCAATTAGGGTTTCTAACCAATCTTGTGCGTCCAATACGTGTGTTTGTGTCATTGGATGAACAATTAGGTCATTTTCATCCTCCCTAGGCTTATTCTGGTCAAATTAGGGTTTTCAACCAATCTTGTGCATTGAATAAGTTCATTTGTGTCATTGGATGAACAATTAGGTCATTTTCGTCATCCCTAGGCTTATTCTTGACAAATTAGGGTTTCTAACCAATCTTGTGCATCCAAAAGGTGTGTTTGTGTCATTGGATGAACATTTAGGTCATTTTCGTCCTCCCTAGGGTTATTCTTGTCCAATTAGGGTATTCAACCAATCTTGTGCATTGAATAAGTTCGTTTGTGTCATTGGATGAACAATTAGGTCATTTTCGTCCTCCCTAGGCTTATTCTTGTCCAATTAGGGTTTCTAACCAATCTTGTGCATCCAATAGGTGTGTTTGTGTCATTGGATGAACAATTAGGTCATTTTCGGTCTCCCTAGGCTTATTCTTTTCCAATTATGGTTTTTAACCAAACTTGTGCATCCAATAGGTGTGTTTCTGTCATTGGATGAACATTTAGGTCACTTTAGTCCTCCCTAGGGTTATTCTTGTCCAATTAGGCTTTTCAACCAATCTTGTACATTGAATAAGTTCGTTTGTGTCATTGGATGAACAATTACGTCATTTTCGTCCTCCTTAGGCTTATTCTTGTCCAATTAGGGTTTCTAACCAATCTTGTGCATCCAATAGGTGTGTTTGTGTCATTGGATGAACTATTAGGTCATTTTTTGGTCTCCCTAGGGTTATTCTTTTCCAATTAGGGTTTTTAACCAAACTTGGGCATCCAATAGGTGTGTTTGTGTCATTGGATGAACATTTAGGTCATTTTCGTCCTCCCTAGGGTTATTCTTGTCCAATTAGGGTTTCTAACTAATCTTGTGCATCCAATAGGTGTGTTTGTGTCATTGGATGAACTATTAGGTCATTTTCGGTCTCCCTTGGCTTATTCTTTTCCAATTAGTGTTTTTAACCAAACTTGTGCATCCAATAGGTGTGTTTCTGTCATTGGATGAACATTTAGGTCATTTTCGTCCTCCCTAGGGTTATTCTTGTCCAATTAGGCTTTTCAACCAATCTTGTACATTGAATAAGTTCATTTGTGTCATTGGATGAACATTTAGGTCATTTTCGTCATCCCTAGGCTTATTCATGTCCAATTAGGGTTTCTAACCAATCTTGTGCATTCAATAGGTGTGTTTGTGTCATTGGATGAACATTTTGGTCATTTTCTACATCCCTAGGCTTATTCTTGTCCAATTAGGGTTTCTAACCAATCTTGTGCATCCAATAGGTGTGTTGGTGTCATTGGAGGAACATTTTGGTCATTTTCGTCCTCCCCAGGCTTATTCTTGTCCAATTGGGGTTTCTAACTAATCTTGTGCATTCAATTGGTGTGTTTGTGTCATTGGACGAACATGTAGGTCATTTACGACCTCCCTAGGCTTATTCTTGTCCAAATAGGGTTTCTAACCAATCTTGTGCATTTAATAGGTGTGTTTGTGTCATTGGATGAACAATTAGGACATTTTCGTCCTCCTTAGGCTTCTTCTTGTACAATTATGGTTTTTAACCAATCTTGTGCATCCAATAAGTGTGTTTGTGTCATTAGATGAACATTTAGGTCATTTTCGTCATCCCTTGGGTTATTCATTTCCAATTAGGGTTTCTAACCAATCTTGTGCATTCAATAGGTGTGTTTGTGTCATTGGATGAACATTTTAGTCATTTTCTACATCCCTAGGCTTATTCTTGTCCAATTAGGGTTTCTAACCAATCTTGTGCATCCAATAGGTGTGTTTGTGTCATTGGATGAACATTTAGGTCATTTTCGTCCTCCCTAGGCTTATTCTTGTCCAATTACGGTTTCTAACTAATCTTGTGCATCCAATAGGTGTGTTTGTGTCATTGGATGAACTATTAGTTCATTTTCGGTCTCCCTAGGCTTATTCTTTTCCAATTAGTGTTTATAACCAAACTTGTGCATCCAATAGGTGTGTTTCTGTCATTGGATGAACATTTAGGTCATTTTCGTCCTCCCTAGGGTTATTCTTGTCCAATTAGGCTTTTTAACCAATCTTGTACATTGAATAAGTTCGTTTGTGTCATTGCATGAACAATTAGGTCATTTTCGTCCTCCCTAGGCTTATTCTTGTC
Organism: Cicer judaicum; assembly: GCA_037974835.1. Classification (NCBI taxonomy): domain Eukaryota; kingdom Viridiplantae; phylum Streptophyta; class Magnoliopsida; order Fabales; family Fabaceae; genus Cicer; species Cicer judaicum. Next base: position 692,528 of record JBBPBS010000077.1, read on the forward strand.
CAATTAGGGTTTCTAACCAATCTTGTGCATCCAATAGGTGTGTTTGTGTCATTGGATGAACAATTAGGTCTTTTTCGGTCTCCCTAGGCTTATTCTTGTCAAATTAGGGTTTCTAACCAATCTTGTGCATCCAATAGGTGTGTTTGTGTCATTGGATGAACTATTAGGTCATTTTCGGTCTCCCTAGGCTTATTCTTTTCCAATTAGGGTTTTTAACCAATCTTGGGCATCCAATAGGTGTGTTTGTGTCATTGGAGGAACATTTAGGTCATTTTCGTCCTCCCTAGGCTTATTCTTGTCCAATTAGGGTTTCTAACCAATCTTGTGCATCCAATAGGTGTGTTTGTCATTGGATGAACAATTAGGTCATTTTCGGTCTCCCTAGGCTTATTCTTGTCAAATTAGGGTTTCTAACCAATCTTGTGCATCCAATAGGTGTGTTGTGTCATTGGATGAACTATTAGGTCATTTTCGGTCTCCCTAGGCTTATTCTTTTCCAATTAGTGTTTTTAACCAAACTTGGGCATCCAATAGGTGTGTTTGTGTCATTGGATGAACATTTAGGTCATTTTCGTCCTCCCTAGGCTTATTCTTGTCCAATTAGGGTTTCTAACTAATCTTGTGCATCCAATAGGTGTGTTTGTGTCATTGGATGAACTATTGGATCATTTTCGGTCTCCCTAGGCTTATTCTTTTCCAATTACGGTTTTTAACCGAACTTGTGCATCCAATAGGTGTGTTTCTGTCATTGGATGAACATTTAGGTCATTTTCGTCCTCCCTAGGGTTATTCTTGTCCAATTAGGCTTTTCAACCAATCTTGTACATTGAATAAGTTCATTTGTGTCATTGGATGAACATTTAGGTCATTTTCGTCATCCCTAGGCTTATTCATGTCCAATTAGGGTTTCTAACCAATCTTGTGCATTCAATAGGTGTGTTTGTGTCATTGGATGAACATTTTGGTCATTTTCTACATCCCTAGGCTTATTCTTGTCCAATTAGGGTTTCTAACCAATCTTGTGCATCCAATAGGTGTGTTTGTGTCATTGGATGAACATTTAGGTCATTTTCGTCCTCCCTAGGCTTATTCTTGTCCAATTAGGGTTTTTAACGAATCTTGTGCATCCAATAGTTGTGTTTGTGTCATTGGATGAACATTTAGGTCATTTTCGTCCTCCCTAGGCTTATTCTTGTCCAATTAGGGTTTCTAACCAATCTTGTGCATCCAATAGGTATGTTTGTGTCATTGGATGAACATTTAGGTCATTTTCGTCCTCCCTAGGCTTATTCTTGTCCAATTAGGGTTTCTAACTAATCTTGTGCATCCAATAGGTGTGTTTGTGTCATTGGATGAACTATTGGATCATTTTCGGTCTCCCTAGGCTTATTCTTTTCCAATTACGGTTTTTAACCGAACTTGTGCATCCAATAGGTGTGTTTCTGTCATTGGATGAACATTTAGGTCATTTTCGTCCTCCCTAGGGTTATTCTTGTCCAATTAGGCTTTTCAACCAATCTTGTACATTGAATAAGTTCATTTGTGTCATTGGATGAACAATTAGGTCATTTTCGTCCTCCCTAGGCTTATTCTTGTCCAATTAGGGTTTTTAACCAATCTTGTGCATCCAATAGGTGTGTTTGTGTCATTCGATGAACATTTAGGTCATTTTCGTCATCCCTTGGCTTATTCATGTCCAATTAGGGTTTCTAACCAATCTTGTGCATTCAATAGGTGTGGTTGTGTCATTGGATGAACATTTTGGTCATTTTCTACATCCCTAGGCTTATTCTTGTCCAATTAGGGTTTCTAACCAATCTTGTGCATCCAATAGGTGTGTTTGTGTCATTGGATGAACATTTAGGTCATTTTCGTCCTCCCTAGGCTTATTCTTGTCCAATTAGGGTTTCTAACTAATCTTGTGCATCCAATAGGTGTGTTTGTGTCATTGGATGAACTATTGGATCATTTTCGGTCTCCCTAGGCTTATTCTTTTCCAATTACGGTTTTTAACCGAACTTGTGCATCCAATAGGTGTGTTTCTGTCATTGGATGAACATTTAGGTCATTTTCGTCCTCCATAGGGTTATTCTTGTCCAATTAGGCTTTTCAACCAATCTTGTACATTGAATAAGTTCATTTGTGTCATTGGATGAACAATTAGGTCATTTTCGTCCTCCCTAGGCTTATTCTTGTCCAATTAGGGTTTCTAACCAATCTTGTGCATCCAATAGGTGTGTTTGTGTCATTGGATGAACACTTAGGTCATTTTCATCCTCCCTAGACTTATTCTTGTCGAATTAGGTTTTCTAACTAATCTTGTGCCTCCAATAGGTATGTTTGTGTCATTGGATGAACATTTAGGTCATTTACGACCTCCCTAGGCTTGTTCTTGTCCAATTATGGTTTCTAACCAATCTTGTGCATCCAAAAGGTGTGTTTGTGTCATTGGATGAACATTTAGGTCATTTTCGTCCTCCCTAGGCTTATTCTTGTCCAATTAGGGTTTCTAACCAATCTTGTGCATCCAATAGGTGTGTTTGTGTCATTGGATGAACAATTAGGTCATTTTCGGTCTCCCTAGGTTTGTTCTTGTCCAATTAGGGTTATTAACCAATCTTGTGCATGCAATTGGTGTGTTTGTGTCATTGGATGAACATTTAGGTCATTTACGACCTCCCAATGCTTATTCTTGTCCAATTAGGGTTTCTAACCAATCTTATGCATCCAATTGGTGAGTTTGTGTCATTGGATGAACATTTAGGTCATTGGATGAACATTTAGGGTTTTTAACGAATCTTGTGCATCAAATAGGTGTGTTTGTGTCATTGGATGAACATTTAGGTCATTTTCGTCCTCCCTAGGCTTATTCTTGTCCAATTAGGGTTTCTAACCAATCTTGTGCATCCAATAGGTGTGTTTGTGTCATTGGATGAACAATTAGGTCATTTTCGGTCTCCCTAGGCTTATTCTTGTCAAATTAGGGTTTCTAACCAATCTTGTGCATCCAATAGGTGTGTTGTGTCATTGGATGAACTATTAGGTCATTTTCGGTCTCCCTAGGCTTATTCTTTTCCAATTAGTGTTTTTAACCAAACTTGGGCATCCAATAGGTGTGTTTGTGTCATTGGATGAACATTTAGGTCATTTTCGTCCTCCCTAGGCTTATTCTTGTCCAATTAGGGTTTCTAACTAATCTTGTGCATCCAATAGGTGTGTTTGTGTCATTGGATGAACTATTGGATCATTTTCGGTCTCCCTAGGCTTATTCTTTTCCAATTACGGTTTTTAACCGAACTTGTGCATCCAATAGGTGTGTTTCTGTCATTGGATGAACATTTAGGTCATTTTCGTCCTCCCTAGGGTTATTCTTGTCCAATTAGGCTTTTCAACCAATCTTGTACATTGAATAAGTTCATTTGTGTCATTGGATGAACATTTAGGTCATTTTCGTCATCCCTAGGCTTATTCATGTCCAATTAGGGTTTCTAACCAATCTTGTGCATTCAATAGGTGTGTTTGTGTCATTGGATGAACATTTTGGTCATTTTCTACATCCCTAGGCTTATTCTTGTCCAATTAGGGTTTCTAACCAATCTTGTGCATCCAATAGGTGTGTTTGTGTCATTGGATGAACATTTAGGTCATTTTCGTCCTCCCTAGGCTTATTCTTGTCCAATTACGGTTTCTAACTAATCTTGTGCATCCAATAGGTGTGTTTGTGTCATTGGATGAACTATTAGTTCATTTTCGGTCTCCCTAGGCTTATTCTTTTCCAATTAGTGTTTATAACCAAACTTGTGCATCCAATAGGTGTGTTTCTGTCATTGGATGAACATTTAGGTCATTTTCGTCCTCCCTAGGGTTATTCTTGTCCAATTAGGCTTTTTAACCAATCTTGTACATTGAATAAGTTCGTTTGTGTCATTGGATGAACAATTAGGTCATTTTCGTCCTCCCTAGGCTTATTCTTGTCCAATTAGGGTTTCTAACCAATCTTGTGCATCCAATAGGTGTGTTTGTGTCATTGGATGAACAATTAGGTCATTTTCGGTCTCCCTAGGCTTATTCTTGTCAAATTAGGGTTTCTAACCAATCTTGTGCATCCAATAGGTGTGTTGTGTCATTGGATGAACTATTAGGTCATTTTCGGTCTCCCTAGGCTTATTCTTTTCCAATTAGTGTTTTTAACCAAACTTGGGCATCCAATAGGTGTGTTTGTGTCATTGGATGAACATTTAGGTCATTTTCGTCCTCCCTAGGCTTATTCTTGTCCAATTAGGGTTTCTAACTAATCTTGTGCATCCAATAGGTGTGTTTGTGTCATTGGATGAACTATTGGATCATTTTCGGTCTCCCTAGGCTTATTCTTTTCCAATTACGGTTTTTAACCGAACTTGTGCATCCAATAGGTGTGTTTCTGTCATTGGATGAACATTTAGGTCATTTTCGTCCTCCCTAGGGTTATTCTTGTCCAATTAGGCTTTTCAACCAATCTTGTACATTGAATAAGTTCATTTGTGTCATTGGATGAACAATTAGGTCATTTTCGTCCTCCCTAGGCTTATTCTTGTCCAATTAGGGTTTTTAACCAATCTTGTGCATCCAATAGGTGTGTTTGTGTCATTCGATGAACATTTAGGTCATTTTCGTCATCCCTTGGCTTATTCATGTCTAATTAGGGTTTCTAACCAATCTTGTGCATTCAACAGGTGTGTTTGTGTCATTGGATGAACATTTTGGTCATTTTCTACATCCCTAGGCTTATTCTTGTCCAATTAGGGTTTCTAACCAATCTTGTTCATCCAATAGGTGTGTTTGTGTCATTGGAGGAACATTTTGGTCATTTTCGTCCTCCCCGGGCTTATTCTTGTCCAATTAGGGTTTCTAACCAATCTTGTGCATTCAATTGGTGTGTTTGTGTCATTGGACGAACATGTAGGTCATTTACGACCTCCCTAGGCTTATTCTTGTCCAAATAGGGTTTCTAACCAATCTTGTGCATTTAATAGGTGTGTTTGTGTCATTGGATGAACAATTAGGACATTTTCGTCCTCCTTAGGCTTCTTCTTGTACAATTATGGTTTTTAACCAATCTTGTGCATCCAATAAGTGTGTTTGTGTCATTCGATGAACATTTAGGTCATTTTCGTCATCCCTTGGGTTATTCATTTCCAATTAGGGTTTCTAACCAATCTTGTGCATTCAATAGGTGTGTTTGTGTCATTGGATGAACATTTTAGTCATTTTCTACATCCCTAGGCTTATTCTTGTCCAATTAGGGTTTCTAACCAATCTTGTGCATCCAATTAGGGTTTCTAACCAATCTTGTGCATCCAATAGGTGTGTTTGTGTCATTGGATGAACATTTAGGTCATTTTCGTCCTCCCTAGGCTTATTCTTGTCCAATTAGGGTTTCTAACCAATCTTGTGCATCCAATAGGTGTGTTTGTGTCATTGGATGAACAATTAGGTCATTTTCGGTCTCCCTAGGCTTATTCTTGTCAAATTAGGGTTTCTAACCAATCTTGTGCATCCAATAGGTGTGTTTGTGTCATTGGATGAACTATTAGGTCATTTTCGGTCTCCCTAGGCTTATTCTTTTCCAATTAGGGTTTTTAACCAATCTTGGGCATCCAATAGGTGTGTTTGTGTCATTGGAGGAACATTTAGGTCATTTTCGTCCTCCCTAGGCTTATTCTTGTCCAATTAGGGTTTCTAACCAATCTTGTGCATCCAATAGGTGTGTTTGTGTCATTGGATGAACATTTAGGTCATTTTCGTCCTCCCTAGGCTTATTCTTGTCCAATTACGGTTTCTAACTAATCTTGTGCATCCAATAGGTGTGTTTGTGTCATTGGATGAACTATTAGGTCATTTTCGGTCTCCCTAGGCTTATTCTTTTCCAATTATGGTTTTTAACCAAACTTGTGCATCCAATAGGTGTGTTTCTGTCATTGGATGAACATTTAGGTCATTTTCGTCCTCCCTAGGGTTATTCTTGTCCAATTAGGCTTTTCAACCAATCTTGTACATTGAATAAGTTCATTTGTTTCATTGGATGAACAATTAGGTCATTTTCGTCCTCCCTAGGCTTATTCTTGTCCAATTAGGGTTTCTAACCAATCTTGTGCATCCAATAGGTGTGTTTGTGTCATTGGATGAACAATTAGGTCATTTTCGGTCTCCCTAGGCTTATTCTTATCAAATTAGGGTTTCTAACCAATCTTGTGCATCCAATAGGTGTGTTTGTGTCATTGGATGAACTATTAGGTCATTTTCGGTCTCCCTAGGCTTATTCTTTTCCAATTAGGGTTTTTAACCAAACTTGGGCATCCAATAGGTGTGTTTGTGTCATTGGATGAACATTTAGGTCATTTTCGTCCTCCCTAGGGTTATTCTTGTCCAATTAGGGTTTCTAACTAATCTTGTGCATCCAATAGGTGTGTTTGTGTCATTGGATGAACTATTAGGTCATTTTCGGTCTCCCTAGGCTTATTCTTTTCCAATTAGGGTTTTTAACCAAACTTGTGCATCCAATAGGTGTGTTTCTGTCATTGGATGAACATTTAGGTCATTTTCGTCCTCCCTAGGGTTATTCTTGTCCAATTAGGCTTTTCAACCAATCTTGTACATTGAATAAGTTCGTTTGTGTCATTGGATGAACAATTAGGTCATTTTCGTCCTCCCTAGGCTTATTCTTGTCCAATTAGGGTTTCTAACCAATCTTGTGCATCCAATAGGTGTGTTTGTGTCATTGGATGAACAATTAGGTCATTTTCATCCTCCCTAGACTTATTCTTGTCGAATTAGGTTTTCTAACTAATCTTGTGCATTGAATAAGTTCATTTGTGTCATTGGATGAACAATTAGGTCATTTTCGTCCTCCCTAGGCTTATTCTTGTCCAATTAGGGTTTCTAACCAATCTTGTGCATCCAATAGGTGTGTTTGTGTCATTGGATGAACATTTAGGTCTGTTACGTCCTTCCTAGGGTTATTCTTGTCCAATTAGGGTTTCTAACTAATCTTGTGCATCCAATAGGTGTGTTTGTGTCATTGGATGAACTATTAGGTCATTTTCGGTCTCCCTAGGCTTATTCTTTTCCAATTATGGTTTTTAACCAAACTTGTGCATCCAATAGGTGTGTTTCTGTCATTGGATGAACATTTAGGTCATTTTCGTCCTCCCTAGGGTTATTCTTGTCCAATTAGGCTTTTCAACCAATCTTGTACATTGAATAAGTTCATTTGTGTCATTGGATGAACATTTAGGTCATTTTCGTCATCCCTAGGCTTATTCATGTCCAATTAGGGTTTCTAACCAATCTTGTGCATTCAATAGGTGTGTTTGTGTCATTGGATGAACATTTTGGTCATTTTCTACATCCCTAGGTTTATTCTTGTCCAATTAGGGTTTCTAACCAATCTTGTGCATCCAATAGGTGTGTTTGTGTCATTGGATGAACATTTTGGTCATTTTCGTCCTCCCCAGGCTTATTCTTGTCCAATTAGGGTTTCTAACCAATCTTGTGCATTCAATTGGTGTGTTTGTGTCATTGGACGAACATGTAGGTCATTTACGACCTCCCTAGGCTTATTCTTGTCCAAATAGGGTTTCTAACCAATCTTGTGCATTTAATAGGTGTGTTTGTGTCATTGGATGAACAATTAGGACATTTTCGTCCTCCTTAGGCTTCTTCTTGTACAATTATGGTTTTTAACCAATCTTGTGCATCCAATAAGTGTGTTTGTGTCATTCGATGAACATTTAGGTCATTTTCGTCATCCCTTGGGTTATTCATTTCCAATTAGGGTTTCTAACCAATCTTGTGCATTCAATAGGTGTGTTTGTGTCATTGGATGAACATTTTAGTCATTTTCTACATCCCTAGGCTTATTCTTGTCCAATTAGGGTTTCTAACCAATCTTGTGCATCCAATTAGGGTTTCTAACCAATCTTGTGCATCCAATAGGTGTGTTTGTGTCATTGGATGAACATTTAGGTCATTTTCGTCCTCCCTAGGCTTATTCTTGTCCAATTAGGGTTTCTAACCAATCTTGTGCATCCAATAGGTGTGTTTGTGTCATTGGATGAACAATTAGGTCATTTTCGGTCTCCCTAGGCTTATTCTTGTCAAATTAGGGTTTCTAACCAATCTTGTGCATCCAATAGGTGTGTTTGTGTCATTGGATGAACTATTAGGTCATTTTCGGTCTCCCTAGGCTTATTCTTTTCCAATTAGGGTTTTTAACCAATCTTGGGCATCCAATAGGTGTGTTTGTGTCATTGGAGGAACATTTAGGTCATTTTCGTCCTCCCTAGGCTTATTCTTGTCCAATTAGGGTTTCTAACCAATCTTGTGCATCCAATAGGTGTGTTTGTGTCATTGGATGAACAATTAGGTCATTTTCGGTCTCCCTAGGCTTATTCTTGTCAAATTAGGGTTTCTAACCAATCTTGTGCATCCAATAGGTGTGTTGTGTCATTGGATGAACTATTAGGTCATTTTCGGTCTCCCTAGGCTTATTCTTTTCCAATTAGTGTTTTTAACCAAACTTGGGCATCCAATAGGTGTGTTTGTGTCATTGGATGAACATTTAGGTCATTTTCGTCCTCCCTAGGCTTATTCTTGTCCAATTAGGGTTTCTAACTAATCTTGTGCATCCAATAGGTGTGTTTGTGTCATTGGATGAACTATTGGATCATTTTCGGTCTCCCTAGGCTTATTCTTTTCCAATTACGGTTTTTAACCGAACTTGTGCATCCAATAGGTGTGTTTCTGTCATTGGATGAACATTTAGGTCATTTTCGTCCTCCCTAGGGTTATTCTTGTCCAATTAGGCTTTTCAACCAATCTTGTACATTGAATAAGTTCATTTGTGTCATTGAATGAACAATTAGGTCATTTTCGTCCTCCCTAGGCTTATTCTTGTCCAATTAGGGTTTTTAACCAATCTTGTGCATCCAATAGGTGTGTTTTTGTCATTCGATGAACATTTAGGTCATTTTCGTCATCCCTTGGCTTATTCATGTCCAATTAGGGTTTCTAACCAATCTTGTGCATTCAATAGGTGTGGTTGTGTCATTGGATGAACATTTTGGTCATTTTCTACATCCCTATGCTTATTCTTGTCCAATTAGGGTTTCTAACCAATCTTGTGCATCCAATAGGTGTGTTTGTATCATTGGATGAACATTTAGGTCATTTTCGTCCTCCCTAGGCTTATTCTTGTCCAATTAGGGTTTCTAACCAATCTTGTGCATTCAATTGGTGTGTTTGTGTCATTGGACGAACATGTAGGTCATTTACGACCTCCCTAGGCTTATTCTTGTCCAAATAGGGTTTCTAACCAATCTTGTGCATTTAATAGGTGTGTTTGTGTCATTGGATGAACAATTAGGACATTTTCGTCCTCCCTAGGCTTCTTCTTGTACAATTAGGGTTTTTAACCAATCTTGTGCATCCAATAAGTGTGTTTGTGTCATTCGATGAACATTTAGGTCATTTTCGTCATCCCTTGGCTTATTCATGTCCAATTAGGGTTTCTAACCAATCTTGTGCATTCAATAGGTGTGTTTGTGTCATTGGAGGAACATTTTGGTCATTTTCGTCCTCCCCGGGCTTATTCTTGTCCAATTAGGGTTTCTAACCAATCTTGTGCATTCAATAGGTGTGTTTGTGTCATTGGATGAACATTTTGGTCATTTTCTACATCCCTAGGCTTATACTTGTCCAATTAGGGTTTCTAACCAATCTTGTGCATCCAATAGGTGTGTTTGTGTCATTGGATGAACATTTAGGTCATTTTCGTCCTCCCTAGGCTTATTCTTGTCCAATTACGGTTTCTAACTAATCTTGTGCATCCATTAGGTGTGTTTGTGTCATTGGATGAACTATTAGGTCATTTTCGGTCTCCCTAGGCTTATTCTTTTCCAATTATGGTTTTTAACCAAACTTGTGCATCCAATAGGTGTGTTTCTGTCATTGGATGAACATTTAGGTCATTTTCGTCCTCCCTAGGGTTATTCTTGTCCAATTAGGCTTTTCAACCAATCTTGTACATTGAATAAGTTCGTTTGTGTTATTGGATGAACAATTACGTCATTTTCGTCCTCCTTAGGCTTATTCTTGTCCAATTAGGGTTTCTAACCAATCTTGTGCATCCAATAGGTGTGTTTGTGTCATTGGATGAACTATTAGGTCATTTTTTGGTCTCCCTAGGGTTATTCTTTTCCAATTAGGGTTTTTAACCAAACTTGGGCATCCAATAGGTGTGTTTGTGTCATTGGATGAACATTTAGGTCATTTTCGTCCTCCCTAGGGTTATTCTTGTCCAATTAGGGTTTCTAACTAATCTTGTGCATCCAATAGGTGTGTTTCTGTCATTGGATGAACTATTAGGTCATTTTCGGTCTCCCTAGGCTTATTCTTTTCCAATTAGTGTTTTTAACCAAACTTGTGCATCCAATAGGTGTGTTTCTGTCATTGGATGAACATTTAGGTCATTTTCGTCCTCCCTAGGGTTATTCTTGTCCAATTAGGCTTTTCATCCAATCTTGTACATTGAATAAGTTCATTTGTGTCATTGGATGAACATTTAGGTCATTTTCGTCATCCCTAGGCTTATTCATGTCCAATTAGGGTTTCTAACCAATCTTGTGCATTCAATAGGTCTGTTTGTGTCATTGGATGAACATTTTGGTCATTTTCTACATCCCTAGGTTTATTCTTGTCCAATTAGGGTTTCTAACCAATCTTGTGCATCCAATAGGTGTGTTTGTGTCATTGGATGAACATTTTGGTCATTTTCGTCCTCCCCAGGCTTATTCTTGTCCAATTAGGGTTTCTAACCAATCTTGTGCATTCAATTGGTGTGTTTGTGTCATTGGACGAACATGTAGGTCATTTACGACCTCCCTAGGCTTATTCTTGTCCAAATAGGGTTTCTAACCAATCTTGTGCATTTAATAGGTGTGTTTGTGTCATTGGATGAACAATTACGACATTTTCGTCCTCCTTAGGCTTCTTCTTGTATAATTACGGTTTTTAACCAATCTTGTGCATCCAATAAGTGTGTTTGTGTCATTCGATGAACATTTAGGTCATTTTCGTCATCCCTTGGGTTATTCATTTCCAATTAGGGTTTCTAACCAATCTTGTGCATTCAATAGGTGTGTTTGTGTCATTGGATGAACATTTTAGTCATTTTCTACATCCCTAGGCTTATTCTTGTCCAATTAGGGTTTCTAACCAATCTTGTGCATCCAATAGGTGTGTTTGTGTCATTGGATGAACATTTAGGTCATTTTCGTCCTCCCTAGGCTTATTCTTGTCCAATTACGGTTTCTAACTAATCTTGTGCATCCAATAGGTGTGTTTGTGTCATTGGATGAACTATTAGGTCATTTTCGGTCTCCCTAGGCTTATTCTTTTCCAATTATGGTTTTTAACCAAACTTGTGCATCCAATAGGTGTGTTTCTGTCATTGGATGAACATTTAGGTCATTTTCGTCCTCCCTAGGGTTATTCTTGTCCAATTAGGCTTTTCAACCAATCTTGTACATTGAATAAGTTCATTTGTGTCATTGGATGAACATTTAGGTCATTTTCGTCATCCCTAGGCTTATTCATGTCCAATTAGGGTTTCTAACCAATCTTGTGCATTCAATAGGTGTGTTTGTGTCATTGGATGAACATTTTGGTCATTTTCTAAATCCCTAGGCTTATTCTTGTCCAATTAGGGTTTCTAACCAATCTTGTGCATCCAATAGGTGTGTTTGTGTCATTGGATGAACATTTAGGTCATTTTCGTCCTCCCTAGGGTTATTCTTGTCCAATTAGGGTTTCTAACTAATCTTGTGCATCCAATAGGTGTGTTTGTGTCATTGGATGAACTATTAGGTCATTTTCGGTCTCCCTAGGCTTATTCTTTTCCAATTAGTGTTTTTAACCAAACTTGTGCATCCAATAGGTGTGTTTCTGTCATTGGATGAACATTTAGGTCATTTTCGTCCTCCCTAGGGTTATTCTTGTCCAATTAGGCTTTTCAACCAATCTTGTACATTGAATAAGTTCATTTGTTTCATTGGATGAACAATTAGGTCATTTTCGTCCTCCCTAGGCTTATTCTTGTCCAATTAGGGTTTCTAACCAATCTTGTGCATCCAATAGGTGTGTTTGTGTCATTGGATGAACAATTAGGTCATTTTCGGTCTCCCTAGGCTTATTCTTGTCAAATTAGGGTTTCTAACCAATCTTGTGCATCCAATAGGTGTGTTGTGTCATTGGATGAACTATTAGGTCATTTTCGGTCTCCCTAGGCTTATTCTTTTCCAATTAGTGTTTTTAACCAAACTTGGGCATCCAATAGGTGTGTTTGTGTCATTGGATGAACATTTAGGTCATTTTCGTCCTCCCTAGGCTTATTCTTGTCCAATTACGGTTTCTAACTAATCTTGTGCATCCAATAGGTGTGTTTGTGTCATTGGATGAACTATTAGGTCATTTTCGGTCTCCCTAGGCTTATTCTTTTCCAATTAGTGTTTTTAACCAAACTTGTGCATCCAATAGGTGTGTTTCTGTCATTGGATGAACATTTAGGTCATTTTCGTCCTCCCTAGGGTTATTCTTGTCCAATTAGGCTTTTCAACCAATCTTGTACATTGAATAAGTTCATTTGTGTCATTGGATGAACATTTAGGTCATTTTCGTCATCCCTAGGCTTATTCATGTCCAATTAGGGTTTCTAACCAATCTTGTGCATTCAATAGGTGTGTTTGTGTCATTGGATGAACATTTTGGTCATTTTCTACATCCCTAGGTTTATTCTTGTCCAATTAGGGTTTCTAACCAATCTTGTGCATCCAATAGGTGTGTTTGTGTCATTGGATGAACATTTTGGTCATTTTCGTCCTCCCCAGGCTTATTCTTGTCCAATTAGGGTTTCTAACCAATCTTGTGCATTCAATTGGTGTGTTTGTGTCATTGGACGAACATGTAGGTCATTTACGACCTCCCTAGGCTTATTCTTGTCCAAATAGGGTTTCTAACCAATCTTGTGCATTTAATAGGTGTGTTTGTGTCATTGGATGAACAATTAGGACATTTTCGTCCTCCTTAGGCTTCTTCTTGTATAATTACGGTTTTTAACCAATCTTGTGCATCCAATAAGTGTGTTTGTGTCATTCGATGAACATTTAGGTCATTTTCGTCATCCCTTGGGTTATTCATTTCCAATTAGGGTTTCTAACCAATCTTGTGCATTCAATAGGTGTGTTTGTGTCATTGGATGAACATTTTAGTCATTTTCTACATCCCTAGGCTTATTCTTGTCCAATTAGGGTTTCTAACCAATCTTGTGCATCCAATAGGTGTGTTTGTGTCATTGGATGAACATTTAGGTCATTTT
>JBBPBS010000077.1:705948-760988 GCA_037974835.1 Cicer judaicum
AACTATTAGGTCATTTTCGGTCTCCCTAGGCTTATTCTTTTCCAATTAGTGTTTTTAACCAAACTTGTGCATCCAATAGGTGTGTTTCTGTCATTGGATGAACATTTAGGTCATTTTCGTCCTCCCTAGGGTTATTCTTGTCCAATTAGGCTTTTCAACCAATCTTGTACATTGAATAAGTTCATTTGTGTCATTGGATGAACATTTAGGTCATTTTCGTCATCCCTAGGCTTATTCATGTCCAATTAGGGTTTCTAACCAATCTTGTGCATTCAATAGGTGTGTTTGTGTCATTGGATGAACATTTTGGTCATTTTCTACATCCCTAGGTTTATTCTTGTCCAATTAGGGTTTCTAACCAATCTTGTGCATCCAATAGGTGTGTTTGTGTCATTGGATGAACATTTTGGTCATTTTCGTCCTCCCCAGGCTTATTCTTGTCCAATTAGGGTTTCTAACCAATCTTGTGCATTCAATTGGTGTGTTTGTGTCATTGGACGAACATGTAGGTCATTTACGACCTCCCTAGGCTTATTCTTGTCCAAATAGGGTTTCTAACCAATCTTGTGCATTTAATAGGTGTGTTTGTGTCATTGGATGAACAATTAGGACATTTTCGTCCTCCTTAGGCTTCTTCTTGTACAATTATGGTTTTTAACCAATCTTGTGCATCCAATAAGTGTGTTTGTGTCATTCGATGAACATTTAGGTCATTTTCGTCATCCCTTGGGTTATTCATTTCCAATTAGGGTTTCTAACCAATCTTGTGCATTCAATAGGTGTGTTTGTGTCATTGGATGAACATTTTAGTCATTTTCTACATCCCTAGGCTTATTCTTGTCCAATTAGGGTTTCTAACCAATCTTGTGCATCCAATAGGTGTGTTTGTGTCATTGGATGAACATTTAGGTCATTTTTGTCCTCCCTAGGCTTATTCTTGTCCAATTACGGTTTCTAACTAATCTTGTGCATCCAATAGGTGTGTTTGTGTCATTGGATGAACTATTAGGTCATTTTCGGTCTCCCTAGGCTTATTCTTTTCCAATTAGTGTTTTTAACCAAACTTGTGCATCCAATAGGTGTGTTTCTGTCATTGGATGAACATTTAGGTCATTTTCGTCCTCCCTAGGGTTATTCTTGTCCAATTAGGCTTTTTAACCAATCTTGTACATTGAATAAGTTCGTTTGTGTCATTGCATGAACAATTAGGTCATTTTCGTCCTCCCTAGGCTTATTCTTGTCCAATTAGGGTTTCTAACCAATCTTGTGCATCCAATAGGTGTGTTTGTGTCATTGGATGAACAATTAGGTCATTTTCGGTCTCCCTAGGCTTATTCTTGTCAAATTAGGGTTTCTAACCAATCTTGTGCATCCAATAGGTGTGTTTGTGTCATTGGATGAACTATTAGGTCATTTTCGGTCTCCCTAGGCTTATTCTTTTCCAATTAGGGTTTTTAACCAATCTTGGGCATCCAATAGGTGTGTTTGTGTCATTGGAGGAACATTTAGGTCATTTTCGTCCTCCCTAGGCTTATTCTTGTCCAATTAGGGTTTCTAACCAATCTTGTGCATCCAATAGGTGTGTTTGTGTCATTGGATGAACAATTAGGTCATTTTCGGTCTCCCTAGGCTTATTCTTGTCAAATTAGGGTTTCTAACCAATCTTGTGCATCCAATAGGTGTGTTGTGTCATTGGATGAACTATTAGGTCATTTTCGGTCTCCCTAGGCTTATTCTTTTCCAATTAGTGTTTTTAACCAAACTTGGGCATCCAATAGGTGTGTTTGTGTCATTGGATGAACATTTAGGTCATTTTCGTCCTCCCTAGGCTTATTCTTGTCCAATTACGGTTTCTAACTAATCTTGTGCATCCAATAGGTGTGTTTGTGTCATTGGATGAACTATTAGGTCATTTTCGGTCTCCCTAGGCTTATTCTTTTCCAATTAGTGTTTTTAACCAAACTTGTGCATCCAATAGGTGTGTTTCTGTCATTGGATGAACATTTAGGTCATTTTCGTCCTCCCTAGGGTTATTCTTGTCCAATTAGGCTTTTCAACCAATCTTGTACATTGAATAAGTTCATTTGTGTCATTGGATGAACATTTAGGTCATTTTCGTCATCCCTAGGCTTATTCATGTCCAATTAGGGTTTCTAACCAATCTTGTGCATTCAATAGGTGTGTTTGTGTCATTGGATGAACATTTTGGTCATTTTCTACATCCCTAGGCTTATTCTTGTCCAATTAGGGTTTCTAACCAATCTTGTGCATCCAATAGGTGTGTTTGTGTCATTGGATGAACATTTAGGTCATTTTCGTCCTCCCTAGGCTTATTCTTGTCCAATTACGGTTTCTAACTAATCTTGTGCATCCAATAGGTGTGTTTGTGTCATTGGATGAACTATTAGGTCATTTTCGGTCTCCCTAGGCTTATTCTTTTCCAATTAGTGTTTTTAACCAAACTTGTGCATCCAATAGGTGTGTTTCTGTCATTGGATGAACATTTAGGTCATTTTCGTCCTCCCTAGGGTTATTCTTGTCCAATTAGGCTTTTTAACCAATCTTGTACATTGAATAAGTTCGTTTGTGTCATTGCATGAACAATTAGGTCATTTTCGTCCTCCCTAGGCTTATTCTTGTCCAATTAGGGTTTCTAACCAATCTTGTGCATCCAATAGGTGTGTTTGTGTCATTGGATGAACAATTAGGTCTTTTTCGGTCTCCCTAGGCTTATTCTTGTCAAATTAGGGTTTCTAACCAATCTTGTGCATCCAATAGGTGTGTTTGTGTCATTGGATGAACTATTAGGTCATTTTCGGTCTCCCTAGGCTTATTCTTTTCCAATTAGGGTTTTTAACCAATCTTGGGCATCCAATAGGTGTGTTTGTGTCATTGGAGGAACATTTAGGTCATTTTCGTCCTCCCTAGGCTTATTCTTGTCCAATTAGGGTTTCTAACCAATCTTGTGCATCCAATAGGTGTGTTTGTGTCATTGGATGAACAATTAGGTCATTTTCGGTCTCCCTAGGCTTATTCTTGTCAAATTAGGGTTTCTAACCAATCTTGTGCATCCAATAGGTGTGTTGTGTCATTGGATGAACTATTAGGTCATTTTCGGTCTCCCTAGGCTTATTCTTTTCCAATTAGTGTTTTTAACCAAACTTGGGCATCCAATAGGTGTGTTTGTGTCATTGGATGAACATTTAGGTCATTTTCGTCCTCCCTAGGCTTATTCTTGTCCAATTACGGTTTCTAACTAATCTTGTGCATCCAATAGGTGTGTTTGTGTCATTGGATGAACTATTAGGTCATTTTCGGTCTCCCTAGGCTTATTCTTTTCCAATTAGTGTTTTTAACCAAACTTGTGCATCCAATAGGTGTGTTTCTGTCATTGGATGAACATTTAGGTCATTTTCGTCCTCCCTAGGGTTATTCTTGTCCAATTAGGCTTTTCAACCAATCTTGTACATTGAATAAGTTCATTTGTGTCATTGGATGAACATTTAGGTCATTTTCGTCATCCCTAGGCTTATTCATGTCCAATTAGGGTTTCTAACCAATCTTGTGCATTCAATAGGTGTGTTTGTGTCATTGGATGAACATTTTGGTCATTTTCTACATCCCTAGGTTTATTCTTGTCCAATTAGGGTTTCTAACCAATCTTGTGCATCCAATAGGTGTGTTTGTGTCATTGGATGAACATTTTGGTCATTTTCGTCCTCCCCAGGCTTATTCTTGTCCAATTAGGGTTTCTAACCAATCTTGTGCATTCAATTGGTGTGTTTGTGTCATTGGACGAACATGTAGGTCATTTACGACCTCCCTAGGCTTATTCTTGTCCAAATAGGGTTTCTAACCAATCTTGTGCATTTAATAGGTGTGTTTGTGTCATTGGATGAACAATTAGGACATTTTCGTCCTCCTTAGGCTTCTTCTTGTACAATTATGGTTTTTAACCAATCTTGTGCATCCAATAAGTGTGTTTGTGTCATTCGATGAACATTTAGGTCATTTTCGTCATCCCTTGGGTTATTCATTTCCAATTAGGGTTTCTAACCAATCTTGTGCATTCAATAGGTGTGTTTGTGTCATTGGATGAACATTTTAGTCATTTTCTACATCCCTAGGCTTATTCTTGTCCAATTAGGGTTTCTAACCAATCTTGTGCATCCAATAGGTGTGTTTGTGTCATTGGATGAACATTTAGGTCATTTTCGTCCTCCCTAGGCTTATTCTTGTCCAATTACGGTTTCTAACTAATCTTGTGCATCCAATAGGTGTGTTTGTGTCATTGGATGAACTATTAGGTCATTTTCGGTCTCCCTAGGCTTATTCTTTTCCAATTATGGTTTTTAACCAAACTTGTGCATCCAATAGGTGTGTTTCTGTCATTGGATGAACATTTAGGTCATTTTCGTCCTCCCTAGGGTTATTCTTGTCCAATTAGGCTTTTCAACCAATCTTGTACATTGAATAAGTTCATTTGTGTCATTGGATGAACATTTAGGTCATTTTCGTCATCCCTAGGCTTATTCATGTCCAATTAGGGTTTCTAACCAATCTTGTGCATTCAATAGGTGTGTTTGTGTCATTGGATGAACATTTTGGTCATTTTCTAAATCCCTAGGCTTATTCTTGTCCAATTAGGGTTTCTAACCAATCTTGTGCATCCAATAGGTGTGTTTGTGTCATTGGATGAACATTTAGGTCATTTTCGTCCTCCCTAGGGTTATTCTTGTCCAATTAGGGTTTCTAACTAATCTTGTGCATCCAATAGGTGTGTTTGTGTCATTGGATGAACTATTAGGTCATTTTCGGTCTCCCTAGGCTTATTCTTTTCCAATTAGTGTTTTTAACCAAACTTGTGCATCCAATAGGTGTGTTTCTGTCATTGGATGAACATTTAGGTCATTTTCGTCCTCCCTAGGGTTATTCTTGTCCAATTAGGCTTTTCAACCAATCTTGTACATTGAATAAGTTCATTTGTTTCATTGGATGAACAATTAGGTCATTTTCGTCCTCCCTAGGCTTATTCTTGTCCAATTAGGGTTTCTAACCAATCTTGTGCATCCAATAGGTGTGTTTGTGTCATTGGATGAACAATTAGGTCATTTTCGTTCTCCCTAGGCTTATTCTTGTCCAATTAGGGTTTTTAACGAATCTTGTGCATCCAATAGGTGTGTTTGTGTCATTGGATGAACATTTAGGTCATTTTCGTCCTCCCTAGGCTTATTCTTGTCCAATTAGGGTTTCGAACCCATCTTTTGCATTCAATAGGTGTGTTTGTGTCATTGGATGAACATTTTGGTCATTTCCGTCCTCCCTAGGCTTATTCTTGTCCAATTAGGGTTTCTAACCAATCTTGTGCATCCAATAGGTGTGTTTGTGTCATTGGATGAACATTTAGGTCATTTTCGTCCTCCCTAGGCTTATTCTTGTCCAATTAGGGTTTCTAACCAATCTTGTGCATCCAATAGGTGTGTTTGTGTCATTGGATGAATATTTATGTCATTTTTGTCCTCCCTAGGCTTATTCTTGTCCAATTAGGGTTTCTAACCAATCTTGTGCATCCAATAGGTGTGTTTGTGTCATTAAATCAACATTTAGGTCATTTTCGTCCTCCCAAAGCTTATTCTTGTCCAATTAGGATTTGTAAGCAATCTTGTGCATCCATTAGGTGTGTTTGTGTCATTGGATGAACATTTAGGTCATTTTCGTCCTCCCTAGGCTGATTCTTGTCCAATTAGGGTTTCTAACCAATCTTGTGCATCCAATAGGTGTGTTTGTGTCATTGGATGAACATTTAGGTCATTTTTGTCCTCCCAAGGCTTATTCTTGTCCAATTAGGGTTTCTAACCAATCTTTTGCATCCAATAGGTGTGTTTGTGTCATTAAATGAACATTTAGGTCATTTTCGTCCTCCCAAGGCTTATTCTTGTCCAATTAGGATTTCTAAGCAATCTTGTGCATCCAATAGGTGTGTTTGTGTCATTGGATGAACATTTAGGTCATTTTCGTCATCCCTAGGCTGATTCGTGTCCAATTAGGGTTTCTAACCAATCTTGTACATCCAATAGGTGTGTTTGTGTCATTGGATGAACATTTAGGTTATTTTCGTCCTCCCTAGGCTGATTCTTGTCCAATTAGGGTGTCTAACCAATATTGTGCATCCAATAGGTGTGTTTGTGTCATTGGATGAACATTTAGGTCATTTTCGTCCTCCCTAACCTTATTCTTGTCCAATTAGGATTTCTAACCAATCTTGTGCATCCAATAGGTGTGTTTGTGTCATTGGATGAACATTTAGGTCATTTTCGTCCTCCCTAGGCTTATTCTTGTCCAATTAGGGTTTCTAACCAATCTTGTGCATCCAATAGGTGTGTTTGTGTCATTGGATGAACATTTAGGTCATTTACGACCTCCCTAGGCTTATTCTTGTCCAATTAGGGTTTCTAACCAATCGTGTGCATCCAATAGGTATGTTTGTTTCATTGGATTAACAATTAGGTCATTTTTGGTCTCCCTTGGCTTATTCTATTCCAATTAGGGTTTTTAACGAATCTTGTGCATCCAATAGGTGTGTTTGTGTCATTGGATGAACATTTAGGTCATTTTCGTCCTCCCTAGCCTTATTCTTGTCCAATTAGGGTTTCTGACCAATCTTGTGCCTCCAATAGGTGTGTTTGTGTCATTGGATGAACATTTAGGTCATTTTTATCCTCCCTAGGCTTATTCTTGTCCAATTTGGGTTTCTAACCAATCTTGTGCATCCAATTGGTGTGTTTGTGTCATTGGATGAACATTTAGGTCATTTACGACCTCCCTAGGCTTATTCTTGTCCAATTAGGGTTTCTAACCAATCGTGTGCATCCAATAGGTATGTTTGTTTCATTGGATTAACAATTAGGTCATTTTTGGTCTCCCTTGGCTTATTCTATTCCAATTAGGGTTTTTAACGAATCTTGTGCATCCAATAGGTGTGTTTGTGTCATTGGATGAACATTTAGGTCATTTTCGTCCTCCCTAGGCTTATTCTTGTCCAATTAGGGTTTCTAACCAATCTTGTGCATCCAATAGGTGTGTTTGTGTCATTGGATGAACAATTAGGTCATTTTCGGTCTCCCTAGGTTTGTTCTTGTCCAATTAGGGTTATTAACCAATCTTGTGCATGCAATTGGTGTGTTTGTGTCATTGGATGAACATTTAGGTCATTTACGACCTCCCAATGCTTATTCTTGTCCAATTAGGGTTTCTAACCAATCTTATGCATCCAATTGGTGAGTTTGTGTCATTGGATGAACATTTAGGTCATTGGATGAACATTTAGGGTTTTTAACGAATCTTGTGCATCAAATAGGTGTGTTTGTGTCATTGGATGAACATTTAGGTCATTTTCGTCCTCCCTAGGCTTATTCTTGTCCAATTAGGGTTTCTAACCAATCTTGTGCATCCAATAGGTGTGTTTGTGTCATTGGATGAACAATTAGGTCATTTTCGGTCTCCCTAGGCTTATTCTTGTCAAATTAGGGTTTCTAACCAATCTTGTGCATCCAATAGGTGTGTTGTGTCATTGGATGAACTATTAGGTCATTTTCGGTCTCCCTAGGCTTATTCTTTTCCAATTAGTGTTTTTAACCAAACTTGGGCATCCAATAGGTGTGTTTGTGTCATTGGATGAACATTTAGCTCATTTTCGTCCTCCCTAGGCTTATTCTTGTCCAATTACGGTTTCTAACTAATCTTGTGCATCCAATAGGTGTGTTTGTGTCATTGGATGAACTATTAGGTCATTTTCGGTCTCCCTAGGCTTATTCTTTTCCAATTAGTGTTTTTAACCAAACTTGTGCATCCAATAGGTGTGTTTCTGTCATTGGATGAACATTTAGGTTATTTTCGTCCTCCCTAGGGTTATTCTTGTCCAATTAGGCTTTTTAACCAATCTTGTACATTGAATAAGTTCGTTTGTGTCATTGGATGAACAATTAGTTCATTTTCGTCCTCCCTAGGCTTATTCTTGTCCAATTAGGGTTTCTAACCAATCTTGTGCATCCAATAGGTATGTTTGTGTCATTGGATGAAGAATTAGGTCATTTTCGGTCTCCCTAGGCTTATTCTTGTCAAATTAGGGTTTCTAACCAATCTTGTGCATCCAATAGGTGTGTTTGTGTCATTGGATGAACTATTAGGTCATTTTCGTTCTCCCTAGGCTTATTCTTTTCCAATTAGGGTTTTTAACCAATCTTGGGCATCCAATAGGTGTGTTTGTGTCATTGGAGGAACATTTAGGTCATTTTCGTCCTCCCTAGGCTTATTCTTGTCCAATTAGGGTTTCTAACCAATCTTGTGCATCCAATAGGTGTGTTTGTGTCATTGGATGAACATTTAGGTCATTTTCGTCCTCCCTAGGCTTATTCTTGTCCAATTAGGGTTTCTTACTAATCTTGTGCATCCAATAGGTGTGTTTGTGTCATTGGATGAACTATTGGATCATTTTCGGTCTCCCTAGGCTTATTCTTTTCCAATTACGGTTTTTAACCGAACTTGTGCATCCAATTGGTGTGTTTCTGTCATTGGATGAACATTTAGGTCATTTTCGTCCTCCCTAGGGTTATTCTTGTCCAATTAGGCTTTTCAACCAATTTTGTACATTGAATAAGTTCATTTGTGTCATTGGATGAACAATTAGGTCATTTTCGTCCTCCCTAGGCTTATTCTTGTCCAATTAGGGTTTTTATTCAATCTTGTGCATCCAATAGGTGTGTTTGTGTCATTCGATGAACATTTAGGTCATTTTCGTCATCCCTTGGCTTATTCATGTCTAATTAGGGTTTCTAACCAATCTTGTGCATTCAATAGGTGTGTTTGTGTCATTGGATGAACATTTTGGTCAGTTTCTACATCCCTAGGCTTATTTTTGTCCAATTAGGGTTTCTAACCAATCTTGTGCATCCAATAGGTGTGTTTGTGTCATTGGAGGAACATTTTGGTCATTTTCGTCCTCCCCGGGCTTATTCTTGTCCAATTAGGGTTTCTAACCAATCTTGTGCATTCAATTGGTGTGTTTGTGTCATTGGACGAACATGTAGGTCATTTACGACCTCCCTAGGCTTATTCTTGTCCAAATAGGGTTTCTAACCAATCTTGTGCATTTAATAGGTGTGTTTGTGTCATTGGATGAACAATTAGGACATTTTCGTCCTCCCTAGGCTTCTTCTTGTACAATTAGGGTTTTTAACCAATCTTGTGCATCCAATAAGTGTGTTTGTGTCATTCGATGAACATTTAGGTCATTTTCGTCATCCCTTGGCTTATTCATGTCCAATTAGGGTTTCTAACCAATATTGTGCATTCAATAGGTGTGTTTGTGTCATTGGATGAACATTTTGGTCATTTTCTACATCCCTAGGCTTATTCTTGTCCAATTAGGGTTTCTAACCAGTCTTGTGCATCCAATAGGTGTGTTTGTATCATTGGATGAACATTTTGGTCATTTTCGACCTCCCTAGGCTTATTCTTGTCCAATTAGGGTTTTCAACCAATCTTGTGCATTGAATAAGTTCATTTGTGTAATTGGATGAACAATTAGGTTATTTTCGTCCTCCCTAGGCTTTTTCTTGTCCAATTAGGGTTTCTTACCAATCTTGTACATCCAATAGGTGTGTTTGTGTCATTGGTTGACCAATTAGGTCATTTTCATCCTCCCTAGGCTTATTCTTATCCAATTAGGTTTCTAACCAATCTTGTGCATCCAATAGGTGTGTTTGTGTCATTAAACGAACATGTAGGTCATTTTCGGTCTCCCTAGGCTTATTCTTGTCCAATTAGGGTTTCTAACCAATCTTGTGCATTTAATAGGTGTGTTTGTGTCATTGGATGAACAATTAGGACATTTTCGTCCTCCCTAGGCTTATTCTTGTGCAATTAGGGTTTCTAACCAATCTTGTGCATCCAATAGGTGTGTTTGTGTCATTGGATGAACATTTAGGTCATTTTCGTCCTCCCTAGGCTTATTCTTGTCCAATTAGGGTTTCTAACTAATCTTGTGCATCCAATAGGTGTGTTTGTGTCATTGGATGAACTATTGGATCATTTTCGGTCTCCCTAGGCTTATTCTTTTCCAATTACGGTTTTTAACTGAACTTGTGCATCCAATTGGTGTGTTTCTGTCATTGGATGAACATTTAGGTCATTTTCGTCCTCCCTAGGGTTATTCTTGTCCAATTAGGGTTTCTAACTAATCTTGTGCATCCAATAGGTGTGTTTGTGTCATTGGATGAACAATTAGGTCATTTTCGGTCTCACTAGGCTTATTCTTGTCAAATTAGGGTTTCTAACCAATCTTGTGCCTCTAATAGGTGTGTTTGTGTCATTGGATGAACAATTAGGTCATTTTCGTCCTCCCTAGGCTTATTCTTGTCAAATTAGGGTTTCTAACCAATCTTGTGCCTCCAATAGGTGTGTTTGTGTCATTGGATGAACATGTAGGTCATTTCCGTCATCCCTTGGCTTATTCTTGTCCAATTAGGGTTTCTAACCCATCTTGTCCATTCAATAGGTGTGTTTGTGTCATTGGAGGAACATTTTGGTCATTTTCGTCCTCCCCGGGCTTATTCTTGTCCAATTAGGGTTTCTAACCAATCTTGTGCATTCAATTGTTTGTTTGTGTCATTGGACGAACATGTAGGTCATTTACGACCTCCTTAGGCTTATTCTTGTCCAAATAGGGTTTCTAACCAATCTTGTGCATTTAATAGGTGTGTTTGTGTCATTGGATGAACAATTAGGACATTTTCGTCCTCCCTAGGCTTATTCTTGTCCAATTAGGGTTTCTAACTAATCTTGTGCATCCAATAGGTGTGTTTGTATCATTGGATGAACTATTAGGTCATTTTCGGTCTCCCTAGGCTTATTCTTGTCCAATTAGGGTTTGTAACCAAACTTGTGCATCCAATAGGTGTGTTTGTGTCATTGGATGAACATTTAGGTCATTTTCGTCCTCCCTAGGCTTATTCTTGTCCAATTAGGGTTTCTAACTAATCTTGTGCATCCAATAGGTGTGTTTGTGTCATTGGATTAACAATTAGGTCATTTTCGATCTCCCTAGGCTTATTCTTGTCCAATTAGGGTTTTTAACGAATCTTGTGCATCCAATAGGTGTGTTTGTGTCATTGGATGAACATTTAGGTCATTTTCGTCCTCCCTAGGCTTATTCTTGTCCAATTAGGGTTTCTAACTAATCTTGTGCATCCAATAGGTGTGTTTGTGTCATTGGATGAACAATTAGGTCATCTTCGGTCTCCCTAGGCTTATTCTTGTCCAATTAGGGATTCTAACCAATCTTGTGCATCCAATAGGTGTGTTTGTGTCATTGGATGAACATTTAGGTCCTTTTCGTCCTCCCTAGGGTTATTTTTTGCCAATTAGGGTTTTCAACCAATCTTGTGCATTGAATAAGTTCGTTTATGTCATTGGATGAACAATTAGGTTTTTTTCGTCCTCCCTAGGCTTATTCTTGTCCAATTAGGGTTTCTAACCAATCTTGTGCATCCAATTGGTGTGTTTGTATCATTGGATGATCATTTAGGTCATTTACGACCTTCGTGGGCTTATTCTTGTCCAATTAAGGTTTCTAACCAATCTTTTGTATCCAATAGGTGTGTTTGACTCATTAGATGAACAATTAGCTCATTTTCGTCCTTCCTAAGCTTATTCTTTTCCAATTAGGGTTTTTAACCAATCTTGTGCATCCAATAGGTGTGTTTGTGTCAATGGATGAACAAGTAGGTCATTTTCGTCATCCCTTGGCTTATTCATGTCGAATTAGGGATTCTAACCAATCTTGTGCATCCAATAGGTGTGTTTGTGTCAATGGATGAACAAGTAGGTCGTTTTCATCCTCCCTAGGCTTATTCCTGTCCAATTAGTGTTTATAACCAATCTTGTGCATCCGATAGGTGTGTTTGCGTCATTGGATGAACAATTAGGTCATTTTCGGTCTCCCTAGGCTTATTCTTGTCCAATTAGGGTTTTTAATGAATCTTGTGCTTCCAATAGGTGTGTTTGTGCCATTGGATGAACATTTAGGTCATTTTCGTCCTCCCTAGGGTTATTCTTGTCCAAATAGGCTTTTCAACCAATCTTGTGCATTGAATAAGTTCGTTTGTGTCATTGGATGAACAATTAGTCATTTTCGTCCTCCCTGGGCTTATTCTTGTCCAATTAGGGTTTCTAACCAATCTTGTGCATCCAATAGGTGTGTTTGTGTCAATGGATGAACAAGTAGGTCATTTTCATCCTCCCTAGGCTTATTCTTGTCCAATTAGGGTTTCCTACCAATCTTGTGCATCCGATAGGTGTGTTTGTGTCATTGGATGAACAATTAGGTCATTTTCGGTCTCCCTAGTCTTATTCTTGTCCAATTAGGGTTTTGAACGAATCTTGTGCATCCAATAGGTGTGTTTGTGCCATTGGATGAACATTTAGGTGGTTTTCGTCCTCCCTAGGGTTATTCTTGTCCAACTAGGCTTTTCAACCAATCTTGTGCATTGAATAAGTTCATTTGAGTCATTGGATGAACAATTAGGTCATTTTCGTCCTCCCTGGGCTTATTCTTGTCCAATTAGGGTTTCTAACCAATCTTGTGCATCCAATAGGTGTGTTTGTGTCAATGGATGAACAAGTAGGTCATTTTCATCCTCCTTAGGCTTATTCTTGTCCAATTAGGGTTTCTAACCAATCTTGTGCGTCCAATAGGTGTGTTTGTGTCATTGGATGAACAATTAGGTCATTTTCAGTTTCCCTAGGCTTATTCTTGTCCAATTAGGGTTTTGAACGAATCTTGTGCATCCAATAGGTGTGTTTGTGTCATTGGATGAACATTTAGGTGGTTTTCGTCCACCCTAGGCTTATTCTTGTCCAATTAGGGTTTTCAACGAATCTTATGCATCCAATAGGTGTGTGTGTGTCATTGGATGAACATTTAGGTCATTTTCGTCCTCCCTAGGCTTATTCTTGTCCAATTAGGGTTTCTAACTAATCTTGTGCATCCAATAGGTGTGTTTGTGTCATTGGATGAACTATTAGGTTATTTTCGGTCTCCCTAGGCTTATTCTTGTCCAATTAGGGTTTCTAACTAATCTTGTGCATCCAATAGGTGTGTTTGTGTCATTGGATGAACTATTAGGTTATTTTCGTATTAGGGTTTTTAACCAATCTTGTGCGTCCAATAGGTGTTTTTGTGTCATTGGATGAACATTTAGGTCATTTTCGTCATCTGTTGACTTATTCTTGTCCAATTAGGGTTTCTAACCAATCTTGTTCATTCAATAGGTGTGTTTGTGTCATTGGATGAATATTTAGGTCATTTACGACCTCCTTAGGCTTATTCTTGTCCAAATAGGGTTTCTAACCAATCTTGTGCATCCAATAGGTGTGTTTGTGTCATTGGATGAACAATTAGGACATTTTCATCCTCCCTAGGCTTATTCTTGTCCAATTAGGGTTTCTAACCAATCTTTTGCATCTAATAGGTGTGTTTGAGTCATTGGATGAACAATTAGCTCATTTTCAGTGTCCCTAAGCTTATTCTTTTCCAATTAGGGTTTTTAACCAATCTTGTGCATCCAATAGGTGTGTTTGTGTCATTGGATGAACATTTTGGTCATTTTTGACCTAGCTAGGCTTATTCTTGTCCAATTAGGGTTTCTAACCAATCTTGTGCATCCAATAGGTGTGTTTGTGTCATTGGATGAACAATTAGGACATTTTCGTCCTCCCTAGGCTTATTCTTGTCCAATTAGGGTTTCTAACCAATCTTTTGTATCCAATAGGTGTGTTTGACTCATTGGATGAACAATTAGCTCATTTTCAGTGTCCCTAAGCTTATTCTTTTCCAATTAGGGTTTTTAACCAATCTTGTGCATTCAATAGGCGTGTTTGTGTCATTGGATGAACATTTTGGTCATTTTCGACATCCCTAGGCTTATTCTTGTCCAATTAGGGTTTCTAACCAATCTTGTGCATCCAATAGGTGTGTTTGTGTCATTGGATGAACATTTTGGTCATTTTCGACCTCCCTAGGCTTATTCTTGTCCAATTAGGGTTTCTAACCAATCTTGTGCATCCAATAGGTGTGTTTGTGTCATTGGATGAACATTTAGGTCATTTTCGTCCTCCCTAGGCTTATTCTTGTCCAATTACGGTTTCTAACTAATCTTGTGCATCCAATAGGTGTGTTTGTGTCATTGGATGAACTATTAGGTCATTTTCGGTCTCCCTAGGCTTATTCTTTTCCAATTATGGTTTTTAACCAAACTTGTGCATCCAATAGGTGTGTTTCTGTCATTGGATGAACATTTAGGTCATTTTCGTCCTCCCTAGGGTTATTCTTGTCCAATTAGGCTTTTCAACCAATCTTGTACATTGAATAAGTTCATTTGTGTCATTGGATGAACATTTAGGTCATTTTCGTCATCCCTAGGCTTATTCATGTCCAATTAGGGTTTCTAACCAATCTTGTGCATTCAATAGGTGTGTTTGTGTCATTGGATGAACATTTTGGTCATTTTCTAAATCCCTAGGCTTATTCTTGTCCAATTAGGGTTTCTAACCAATCTTGTGCATCCAATAGGTGTGTTTGTGTCATTGGATGAACATTTAGGTCATTTTCGTCCTCCCTAGGGTTATTCTTGTCCAATTAGGGTTTCTAACTAATCTTGTGCATCCAATAGGTGTGTTTGTGTCATTGGATGAACTATTAGGTCATTTTCGGTCTCCCTAGGCTTATTCTTTTCCAATTAGTGTTTTTAACCAAACTTGTGCATCCAATAGGTGTGTTTCTGTCATTGGATGAACATTTAGGTCATTTTCGTCCTCCCTAGGGTTATTCTTGTCCAATTAGGCTTTTCAACCAATCTTGTACATTGAATAAGTTCATTTGTTTCATTGGATGAACAATTAGGTCATTTTCGTCCTCCCTAGGCTTATTCTTGTCCAATTAGGGTTTCTAACCAATCTTGTGCATCCAATAGGTGTGTTTGTGTCATTGGATGAACAATTAGGTCATTTTCGGTCTCCCTAGGCTTATTCTTGTCAAATTAGGGTTTCTAACCAATCTTGTGCATCCAATAGGTGTGTTGTGTCATTGGATGAACTATTAGGTCATTTTCGGTCTCCCTAGGCTTATTCTTTTCCAATTAGTGTTTTTAACCAAACTTGGGCATCCAATAGGTGTGTTTGTGTCATTGGATGAACATTTAGGTCATTTTCGTCCTCCCTAGGCTTATTCTTGTCCAATTAGGGTTTCTAACTAATCTTGTGCATCCAATAGGTGTGTTTGTGTCATTGGATGAACTATTGGATCATTTTCGGTCTCCCTAGGCTTATTCTTTTCCAATTACGGTTTTTAACCGAACTTGTGCATCCAATAGGTGTGTTTCTGTCATTGGATGAACATTTAGGTCATTTTCGTCCTCCCTAGGGTTATTCTTGTCCAATTAGGCTTTTCAACCAATCTTGTACATTGAATAAGTTCATTTGTGTCATTGGATGAACAATTAGGTCATTTTCGTCCTCCCTAGGCTTATTCTTGTCCAATTAGGGTTTCTAACCAATCTTGTGCATCCAATAGGTGTGTTTGTGTCATTGGATGAACAATTAGGTCATTTTGATCCTCCCTATGCTTATTCTTGTCAAATTAGGGTTTCTAACCTATCTTGTGCATCCAATATGTGTGTTTGTGTCATTGGATGAACATTTAGGTCATTTTCGTCCTCCCTAGGCTTATTCTTGTCCAATTAGGGTTTTTAACGAATCTTGTGCATCCAATAGGTGTGTTTGTGTCATTGGATGAACATTTAGGTCATTTTCGTCCTCCCTAGGCTTATTCTTGTCCAATTAGGGTTTTTAACCAATCTTGTGCATCCAATAGGTGTGTTTGTGTCATTGGATGAACAATTAGGTCATTTTCGTCCTCCCTAGGCTTATTCTTGTCCAATTAGGGTTTCTAACCAATCTTGTGCATCCAATAGGTGTGTTTGTGTCATTGGATGAACAATTAGGACATTTTCGTCCTCCCTAGGCTTATTCTTGTCCAATTAGGGTTTCTAACCAATCTTTTGTATCCAATAGGTGTGTTTGACTCATTGGATGAACAATTAGCTCATTTTCAGTGTCCCTAAGCTTATTCTTTTCCAATTAGGGTTTTTAACCAATCTTGTGCATTCAATAGGCGTGTTTGTGTCATTGGATGAACATTTTGGTCATTTTCGACATCCCTAGGCTTATTCTTGTCCAATTAGGGTTTCTAACCAATCTTGTGCATCCAATAGGTGTGTTTGTGTCATTGGATGAACATTTTGGTCATTTTCGACCTCCCTAGGCTTATTCTTATCCAATTAGGATTTTCAACCAATCTTGTGCGTTGAATAAGTTCATTTGTGTAAGTGGATGAACAATTAGGTCATTTTCGTTCTCCCTAGGCTTATTCTTGTCCAATTAGGGTTTCCTACTAATCTTGTGCATCCAATAGGTGTGTTTGTGTCATTGATTGAACATTTAGGTCATTTTGGTCATCCCTTGGCTCATTCTTGTCCGATTAGGGTTTCTAACCCATCTTGTGCATTCAATAGGTGTGTTTGTGTCATTGGAAAAACAATTTGGTCATTTTCGGTCTCCCTAGGCTTATTCTTGTCCAATTAGGGTTTCTAACCAATCTTTTGCATCCAATAGGTGTGTTTGTGTCATTGGATGAACAATTAGGTCATTTTCGGTCTATCTAGGCTTATTCTTGTCCAATTAGGGTTTTTAACGAATCTTGTGCTTCCAATAGGTGTGTTTGTGTCATCGGATGAACATTTAGGTCATTGTCTTCCTCC
Source organism: Cicer judaicum (assembly GCA_037974835.1). Lineage (NCBI taxonomy): Eukaryota > Viridiplantae > Streptophyta > Magnoliopsida > Fabales > Fabaceae > Cicer > Cicer judaicum. The sequence goes on from JBBPBS010000077.1 coordinate 722,823, forward strand.
CTAGGCTTATTCTTGTCCAGTTAGGGTTTTCAACCAATCTAGTGCATCGAATAAGTTCTTTTGTGTCTTTCGATGAACAATTAGGTCATTTTCATCCTCCCTAGGCTTATTCTTGTCCATTTAGGGTTTCTAACTAATCTTGTGCATCCAATAGGTGTGTTTTTGTCATTGGATGAACAATTAGGTCATTTTCGGTCTCCCTAGGCTTATTCTTGTGCATCCAATAGGTTTGTTTGTGTCATAGGTTGAACAATTAGGTCATTTTCGGTCTCCCTAGGCTTATTCTTGTCCAATTAGGGTTTTTAACGAATCTTGTGCATCCAATAGGTGTGTTTGTGTCGTTGGATGAACATTTAGGTCATTTTCGTCCTCCCTAGGCTTATTCTTGTCCAATTAGGGTTTCTAACTAATCTTGTGCATCCAATAGGTGTGTTTGTGTCATTGGATGAACAATTAGGTCATCTTCGGTCTCCCTAGGCTTATTCTTGTCCAATTAGGGATTCTAACCAATCTTGTGCATCCAATAGGTGTGTTTGTGTCATTGGATGAACAATTAGGACATTTTCGTCCTCCCTAGGCTTATTCTTGTCCAATTAGGGTTTCTAACCAATTATTTGCATCCAATAGGTGTGTTTGAGTCATTGGATGAACAATTAGCTCATTTTCAGTATCCCTCAGCATTTTCTTTTCCAATTAGGGTTTTTAACCAATCTTGTGCATCCAATAGGTGTGTTTGTGTCATTGCATGAACATTTTAGTCATTTTCGACCGCGCTAGGCTTATTCTTGTCCAATTAGGGTTTCTAACCAATCTTGTGCATCCAATAAGTGTGTTTGTGTCATTGGATGAACAATTAGGACATTTTCGTCCTCCCTAGGGTTATTCTTGTCCAATTAGGGTTTCTAACCAATCTTTTGCATCCAATAGGTGTGTTTGAGTCATTGGATGAACAATTAGCTCATTTTCAGTGTCCCTAAGCTTTTTCTTTTCCAATTAGGGTTTTTAACCAATCTTGTGCATCCAATAGGTGTGTTTGTGTCATTGGATGAACATTTTAGTCATTTTCGACCTCGCTAGGCTTATTCTTGTCCAATTAGGGTTTCTAACCAATCTTGTGCATCCAATAAGTGTGTTTGTGTCATTGGATGAACAATTAGGACATTTTCGTCCTCCCTAGGCTTATTCTTGTCCAATTAGGGTTTCTAACCAATCTTTTGTATCCAATAGGTGTGTTTCACTCTTTGGATGAACAATTAGCTCATTTTCAGTGTCCCTAAGCTTAGTCTTTTCCAATTAGGGTTTTTAACCAATCTTGTGCATCCAATAGGTGTGTTTGTCTCACTAGATGAACATTTAGGTCATTTTCGTCATCCCTTGACTTATTCTTGTCCAATTAGGGTTTCTAACCAATCTTGTGCATTCAATAGGTGTGTTTGTGTCATTGGATGAACATTTTAGTCATTTTCGACCTCGCTAGGCTTATTCTTGTCCTATTAGGGTTTCTAACCAATCTTGTGCATCCAATAAGTGTGTTTGTGTCATTGGATGAACAATTAGGACATTTTCGTCCTCCCTAGGCTTATTCTTGTCCAATTAGGGTTTCTAACCAATCTTTTGTATCCAATAGGTGTGTTTGACTCATTGGATGAACAATTAGCTCATTTTCAGTGTCCCTAAGCTTATTCTTTTCCAATTAGGGTTTTTAACCAATCTTGTGCATTCAATAGGCGTGTTTGTGTCATTGGATGAACATTTTGGTCATTTTCGACATCCCTAGGCTTATTCTTGTCCAATTAGGGTTTCTAACCAATCTTGTGCATCCAATAGGTGTGTTTGTGTCATTGGATGAACATTTTGGTCATTTTCGACCTCCCTAGGCTTATTCTTATCCAATTAGGATTTTCAACCAATCTTGTGCGTTGAATAAGTTCATTTGTGTAAGTGGATGAACAATTAGGTCATTTTCGTTCTCCCTAGGCTTATTCTTGTCCAATTAGGGTTTCCTACTAATCTTGTGCATCCAATAGGTGTGTTTGTGTCATTGATTGAACATTTAGGTCATTTTGGTCATCCCTTGGCTCATTCTTGTCCGATTAGGGTTTCTAACCCATCTTGTGCATTCAATAGGTGTGTTTGTGTCATTGGAAAAACAATTTGGTCATTTTCGGTCTCCCTAGGCTTATTCTTGTCCAATTAGGGTTTCTAACCAATCTTTTGCATCCAATAGGTGTGTTTGTGTCATTGGATGAACAATTAGGTCATTTTCGGTCTGCCTAGGCTTATTCTTGTCCAATTAGGGCTTTTAACGAATCTTGTGCTTCCAATAGGTGTGTTTGTGTCATCGGATGAACATTTAGGTCATTGTCTTCCTCCCTAGGCTTATTCTTTTCCAGTTAGGGTTTTCAACCAATCTAGTGCATCGAATAAGTTCTTTTGTGTCTTTCGATGAACAATTAGGTCATTTTCATCCTCCCTAGGCTTATTCTTGTCCATTTAGGGTTTCTAACTAATCTTGTGCATCCAATAGGTGTGTTTTTGTCATTGGATGAACAATTAGGTCATTTTCGGTCTCCCTAGGCTTATTCTTGTGCATCCAATAGGTTTGTTTGTGTCATAGGTTGAACAATTAGGTCATTTTCGGTCTCCCTAGGCTTATTCTTGTCCAATTAGGGTTTTTAACGAATCTTGTGCATCCAATAGGTGTGTTTGTGTCGTTGGATGAACATTTAGGTCATTTTCGTCCTCCCTAGGCTTATTCTTGTCCAATTAGGGTTTCTAACTAATCTTGTGCATCCAATAGGTGTGTTTGTGTCATTGGATGAACAATTAGGTCATTTTCGGTCTCCCTAGGCTTATTCTTTTCCAATTAGGGTTTTTAACCAAACTTGTGCATCCAATAGGTGTGTTTGTGTCATTGGATGAACATTTAGGTCATTTTCGTCCTTCCTAGGGTTATTCTTGTCCAATTAGGCTTTTCAACCAATCTTGTACATTCAATAAGTTCATTTGTGTCATTGGATGAACAATTAGGTCATTTTCGTCCTCCCTAGGCTTATTCTTGTCCATTTAGGGTTTCTAACCAATCTTGTGCATCCAATAGGTGTGTTTGTGTCATTGGATGAACAATTAGGTCATTTTCATCCTCCCTAGGCTTATTCATGTCAAATTAGGGTTTCTAACCAATCTTGTGCCTCCAATAGGTGTGTTTGTGTCATTGGATGAACATTTAGGTCGTTTTCGTCCTCCCTAGGCTTATTCTTGTCCAATTAGGGTTTTCAACGAATCTTGTGCATCCAATAGGTGTGTTTGTGTCATTGGATGAACATTCAGGTCATTTTCGTCCTCCCTAGGGTTATTCTTGTCCAATTAGGGTTTTCAGCCAATCTTGTGGATTGAATAAGTTCATTTGTGTAATTGGATGAACAATTAGGTCAATTTTGTCCTCCCTAGGCTTATTCTTGTCCATTTAGGGTTTCTAACCAATCTTGTGCATCCAATAGGGGTGTTTGTGTCAATGGATGAACAATTAGGTTATTTTAATCCTCCCTAGGCTTCTTCTTGTCCAATTAGGGTTTCTAACCAATCTTGTGCATCCAATAGGTGTGTTTGTGTCATTGGATGAACAATTAGGTCATTTTCGGTCTCCCTAGGCTTATTCTTGTCCAATTAGGGTTTCTATCCAATCTTGTGCATCCAATAGGTGTGTTTGTGTCATTGGATGTACAATTAGGTCATTTTAAGTTTCCCTAGGCTTATTCATGTCCAATTAGGGTTTTGAACGAATCTTGTGCATCCAATAGGTGTGTTTGTGTCATTTGATGAACATTTAGGTCGTTTTCGTCCTCCCTAAGCTTATTCTTGTCCAATTAGGGTTTTCAACGAATCTTGTGCATCCAATAGGTGTGTTTGTGTCATTGGATGAACATTTAGGTCATTTTCGTCCTCCCTAGGCTTATTCTTGTCCAATTAGGGTTTCTAACTAATCTTGTGCATCCAATAGGTGTGTTTGTGTCATTGGATGAACTATTAGGTTATTTTCGGTCTCCCTAGGCTTATTCATTGGATGAACCAATCTTGTGCATTGAATAAGTTCATTTGTGTAATTGGATGAACAATTAGGTCATTATCGTCCTCCCTAGGCTTATTCTTGTCTATTAGGGTTTCTAACCAATCTTGTGCATCCAATAGGTGTGTTTGTGTCAATGGATGAACAATTAGATCATTTTCATCCTCCCTAGGCTTATTCCTGTCCAATTAGTGTTCCTAACCAATCTTGTGCATCCGATAGGTGTGTTTGTATCATTGGATGAACAATTAGGTTATTTTCGGTCTCCCTAGGCTTATTCTTGTCCAATTAGGGTTTTCAACCAATCTTTTGCATTGAATAAGTTCATTTGTGTCATTGGATGAACAATTAGGTCATTTTCGTCCTCCCTAGGCTTATTCTTGTCCAATTAGGGTTTCTAACCAATCTTGTGCATCCAATAGGTGTGTTTGTGTCATTGGATGAACAATTAGGTCATTTTCAGTTTCCCTAGGCTTATTCTTGTTCAATTAGGGTTTTGAACGAATCTTGTGCATCCAATAGGTGTGTTTGTGTCATTGGATGAACATTTAGGTCGTTTTCGTCCTCCCTTGGCTTATTCTTGTCCAATTAGGGTTTTCAACGAATCTTATGCATCCAATAGGTGTGTTTGTGTCATTGGATGAACATTTAGGTCATTTTCGTCCTCCCTAGGCTTATTCTTGTCCAATTAGGGTTTCTAACCAATCTTGTGCATCCAATAGGTGTGTTTGTGTCATTGGATGAACTATTAGGTCATTTTCAGTGTCCCTAAGCATTTTCTTTTCCAATTAGCATTTTTAACCAATCTTGTGCATCCAATAGGTGTGTTTGTGTCATTGGATGAACATTTTAGTCATTTTCGACCTCGCTAGGCTTATTCTTGTCCAATTAGGGTTTCTAACCAATCTTGTGCATCCAATAAGTGTGTTTGTGTCATTGGATGAACAATTAGGACATTTTCGTCCTCCCTAGGCTTATTCTGGTCCAATTAGGGTTTCTAACCAATCTTTTGCATCCAATAGGTGTGTTTGAGTCATTGGATGAACAATTAGCTCATTTTCAGTGTCCCTAAGCTTTTTCTTTTCCAATTAGGGTTTTTAACCAATCTTGTGCATCCAATAGGTGTGTTTGTGTCATTGGATGAACATTTTAGTCATTTTCGACCTCGATAGGCTTATTCTTGTCCAATTAGGGTTTCTAACCAATCTTGTGCATCCAATAAGTGTGTTTGTGTCATTGGATGAACAATTAGGACATTTTCGTCCTCCCTAGGCTTATTCTTGTCCAATTAGGGTTTCTAACCAATCTTTTGTATCCAATAGGTGTGTTTCACTCTTTGGATGAACAATTAGCTCATTTTCAGTGTCCCTAAGCTTAGTCTTTTCCAATTAGGGTTTTTAACCAATCTTGTGCATCCAATAGGTGTGTTTGTCTCACTAGATGAACATTTAGGTCATTTTCGTCATCCCTTGACTTATTCTTGTCCAATTAGGGTTTCTAACCAATCTTGTGCATTCAATAGGTGTGTTTGTGTCATTGGATGAACATTTTAGTCATTTTCGACCTCGCTAGGCTTATTCTTGTCCTATTAGGGTTTCTAACCAATCTTGTGCATCCAATAAGTGTGTTTGTGTCATTGGATGAACAATTAGGACATTTTCGTCCTCCCTAGGCTTATTCTTGTCCAATTAGGGTTTCTAACCAATCTTTTGTATCCAATAGGTGTGTTTAACTCATTGGATGAACAATTAGCTCCTTTTCAGTGTCCCTAAGCTTATTCTTTTCCAATTAGGGTTTTTAACCAATCTTGTGCATCCAATAGGTGTGTTTGTGTCATTCGATGAACATTTAGGTTATTTCGTCATCCCTTGGCTTATTCATGTCCAATTAGGGTTTCTAACCTATCTTGTGCATTCAATAGGTGTGTTTTTGTCATTGGATGAACATTTTGGTCATTTTCGACATCCCTAGGCTTATTCTTGTCCAATTAGGGTTTCCAACCAATCTTGTGCATCCAAAAGGTGTGTTTGTGTCATTGGATGATCATTCTGGTCATTTTCGACCTCCCTAGGCTTATTCTTGTCCAATTAGGATTTTCAACCAATCTTGTGCATTGAATAAGTTCATTTGTGTAATTGGATGAACAATTAGGTCATTTTCGTCCTCCCTTGGCTTATTCTTGTCCGATTAGGGTTTCTAACCCATCTTGTGCATTCAATAGGTGTGTTTGTGTCATTGGATAAACATTTTGGTCATTTTCGGTCTCCCTAGGCTTATTCTTGTCCAATTAGGGTTTCTAACCAATCTTTTGCATCCAATAGGTGTGTTTGTGTCATTGGATGAACAATTAGGTCATTTTCGGTCTCCCTAGGCTTATTCTTGTCCAATTAGGGTTTTTAACGAATCTTGTGCTTCCAATAGGTGTGTTTGTGTCATCGGATGAACATTTAGGTCATTGTCTTCCTCCCTAGGCTTATTCTTGTCCAGTTAGGGTTTTTAACCAATCTAGTGCATCGAATAAGTTCATTTGTGTCTTTGGATGAACAATTAGGTCATTTTCATCCTCCCTAGGCTTATTCTTGTCCAATTAGGGTTTCTATCTAATCTTGTGCATCCAATAGGTTTGTTTGTGTCATAGGATGAACAATTAGGTCATTTTCGGCCTCCCTATGCTTATTCTTGTCCAATTATGGTTTTTAACGAATCTTGTGCATCCAATAGGTGTGTTTGTGACATTGGATGAACAATTAGGACATTTTCGTCCTCCCTAGGCTTATTCTTGTCCAATTAGGGTTTCTAACCAATCTTTTGCATCCAATAGGTGTGTTTGTGTCATTGGATGAACAATTAGGTCATTTTCGGTCTCCCTAGGCTTATTCTTGTCCAATTAGGGTTTTTAACGAATCTTGTGCATCCAATAGGTGTGTTTGTGTCATTGGATGAACATTTAGGTCATTTTCGTCCTCCCTAGGCTTATTCTTGTCCAATTAGGGTTTCTAACTAATCTTGTGCATCCAATAGGTGTGTTTGTGTCATTGGATGAACAATTAGGTAATTTTCGGTCTCCCTAGGCTTATTCTTTTCCAATTAGGGTTTTTAACCAAACTTGTGCATCCAATAGGTGTGTTTGTGTCATTGGATGAACATTTAGGTCATTTTCGTCCTCCCTAGGGTTATTCTTGTCCAATTAGGCTTTTCAAACAATCTTGTACATTGAATAAGTTCATTTGTGTCATTGGATGAACAATTAGGTCATTTTCGTCCTCCCTAGGCTTATTCTTGTCCATTTAGGGTTTCTAACCGATCTTGTGCATCCAATAGGTGTGTTTGTGTCATTGGATGAACAATTAGGTCATTTTCATCCTCCCTAGGCTTATTCTTGTCAAATTAGGGTTTCTAACCAATCTGGTGCCTCCAATAGGTGTGTTTGTGTCATTGGATGAACATTTAGGTCTTTTTCGTCCTCCCTAGAGTTATTCTTGTCCAATTAGGGTTTTCAGCCAATCTTGTGCATTGAATAAGTTCATTTGTGTAATTGGATGAACAATTAGGTCATTTTCGTCCTCCCTAGGCTTATTCTTGTCCATTTAGGGTTTCTAACCAATCTTGTGCATCCAATAGGTGTGTTTGTGTCAATGGATGAACAATTAGGTCATTTTAATCCTCCCTAGGCTTCTTCTTGTCCAATTAGGGTTTCTAACCAATCTTGTGCATCCAATAGGTGTGTTTGTGTCATTGGATGAACAATTAGGTCATTTTCGGTCTCCCTAGGCTTATTCTTGTCCAATTAGGGTTTCTAACCAATCTTGTGCATCCAATAGGTGTGTTTGTGTCATTGGATGTACAATTAGGTCATTTTCAGTTTCCCTAGGCTTATTCTTGTCCAATTAGGGTTTTGAACGAATCTTGTGCATCCAATAGGTGTGTTTGTGTCATTGGATGAACATTTAGGTCGTTTTCGTCCTCCCTAGGCTTATTCTTGTCCAATTAGGGTTTTCAACGAATCTTGTGCATCCAATAGGTGTGTTTGTGTCATTGGATGAACATTTAGGTCATTTTCGTCCTCCCTAGGCTTATTCTTGTCCAATTAGGGTTTCTAACTAATCTTGTGCATCCAATAGGTGTGTTTGTGTCATTGGATGAACTACTAGGTTATTTTCGGTGTCCCTAGGCTTATTCATTGGATGAACCAATCTTGTGCATTGAATAAGTTCATTTGTGTAATTGGATGCACAATTAGGTCATTATCGTCCTCCCTAGGCTTATTCTTTTCAATAAGGGTTTCTAACCAATCTTGTGCATCCAATAGGTGTTTTTGTGTCAATGGATGAACAATTAGGTCATTTTCATCCTCCCTAGGCTTATTCCTGTCCAATTAGTGTTTCTAACCAATCTTGTGCATCCGATAGGTGTGTTTGTGCCATTGGATGAACAATTAGGTGATTTTCGGTCTCCCTAGGCTTATTCTTGTCGAATTAGGGTTTTTAACGAATCTTGTGCTTCCAATAGGTGTGTTTGTGCCATTGGATGAACATTTAGGTCATTTTCGTCCTCCCTAGGGTTATTCTTGTCAACCTAGGCTTTTCAACCAATCTTGTGCATTGAATAAGTTCATTTGTGTCATTGGATGAACAATTAGGTCATTTTCGTCCTCCCTAGGCTTATTCTTGTCCAATTAGGGTTTCTAACCAATCTTGTGCATTTAATAGGTGTGTTTGTGTCAATGGATGAACAAGTAGGTCATTTTCATCCTCCCTAGGCTTATTCTTGTCCAATTAGGGTTTCTAACCAATCTTGTGCATCCAATAGGTGTGTTTGTGTCATTGGATGAACAATTAGGTCATTTTCAGTTTCCCTAGGCTTATTCTTGTCCAATTAGGGTTTTAAACGAATCTTGTGCATCCAATAGGTGTGTTTGTGTCATTGGATGAACATTTAGGTTGTTTTCGTCCTCCCTAGGCTTATTCTTGTCCAATTAGGGTTTTCAACGAATCTTATGCATCCAATAGGTGTGTTTGTGTCATTGGATGAACATTTAGGTCATTTTCGTCCTCCCTAGGCTTATTCTTGTCCAATTAGGGTTTCTAACCAATCTTGTGCATCCAATAGGTGTGTTTGTGTCATTGGATGAACATTTAGGTCATTTTCGTCCTCCCTAGGCTTATTCTTGTCCAATTAGGGTTTCTAAGCAATCTTGTGCATCCAATAGGTGTGTTTGTGTTATTGGATGAACATTTAGTTCATTTTCGTCGTCCCTAGGCTGATTCTTGTCCAATTAGGGTGTCTAACCAATCTTGTGCATCCAATAGGTGTGTTTGTGTCATTGGATGAACATTTAGGTCATTTTTGTCTTCCCTAGGCTTATTCTTTTCCAATTAGGGTTTCTAACCAATCTTGTGCATCCAATAGGTGTGTTTGTGTCATTGGATGAACATTTAGGTCATTTTCGTCCTCCCTAGGCTTATTCTTGTCCAATTAGGGTTTCTAACCAATCTTGTGCATCCAATAGGTGTGTTTGTGTCATTAAATGAACATTTAGGTCATTTTCGTGCTCCCTAGGCTTATTCTTGTCCAATTAGGGTTTCTAACCAATCTTGTGCATCCAATAGGTGTGTTTGTGTCATTGGATGAACATTTAGGTCATTTTCGTCCTCCCTAGGCTTATTCTTGTCCAATTAGGGTTTCTAACCAATCTTGTGCATCCAATAGGTGTGTTTGTGTCATTGGATGAACAATTAGGGTTTTAAACGAATCTTGTGCATCCAATAGGTGTGTTTGTGTCATTGGATGAACATTTAGGTTGTTTTCGTCCTCCCTAGGCTTATTCTTGTCCAATTAGGGTTTTCAACGAATCTTATGCATCCAATAGGTGTGTTTGTGTCATTGGATGAACATTTAGGTCATTTTCGTCCTCCCTAGGCTTATTCTTGTCCAATTAGGGTTTCTAACTAATCTTGTGCATCCAATAGGTGTGTTTGTGTCATTGGATGAACTATTAGGTTATTTTCGGTCTCCCAAGGCTTATTCTTTTCCTATTATGGTTTTTAACCAATCTTGTGCATCCAATAGGTGTGTTTGTATCATTGGATGAACAATTAGCTAATTTTCAGTGTCCCTAAGCTTATTCTTTTCCAATTAGGGTTTTTAACCAATCATGTGCATCCAATAGGTGTGTTTGTGTCATTGGATGAACATTTTGGTCATTTTCAACCTCGCTAGGCTTATTCTTGTCCAATTAGGGTTTCTAACCAATCTTGTGCATCCAATAAGTGTGTTTGTGTCATTGGATGAACAATTAGGACATTTTCGTCCTCCCTAGACTTATTCTTGTCCAATTAGGGTTTCTAACCAATCTTTTGTATCCAATAGGTGTGTTTGACTCATTGGATGAACAATTAGCTCATTTTCAGTGTCCCTAAGCTTATTCTTTTCCAATTAGGGTTTTTAACCAATCTTGTGCATCCAATAGGTGTGTTTGTGTCATTCGATGAACATTTAGGTCATTTTCGTCATCCCTTGGCTTATTCATGTCCAATTAGGGTTTCTAACCAATCTTGTGCATTCAATAGGTGTGTTTGTGTCATTGGATGAACATTTTGGTCATTTTCGACATCCCTAGGCTTATTCTTGTCCAATTAGGGTTTCTAACCAATCTTGTGCATCCAATAGGTGTGTTTGTGTCATTGGATGAACATTTTGGTCATTTTCGACCTCCCTAGGCTTATTCTTGTCCAATTAGGATTTTCAACCAATCTTGTGCATTGAACAAGTTCATTTGTGTAATTGGATGAACAATTAGGTCATTTTCGTCCTCCCTAGGCTTATTCTTGTCCAATTAGGGTTTCTATCTAATCTTGTGCATCCAATAGGTTTGTTTGTGTCATAGGATGAACAATTAGGTCATTTTCGGCCTCCCTAGGCTTATTCTTGTCCAATTATGGTTTTTAACGAATCTTGTGCATCCAATAGGTGTGTTTGTGACATTGGATGAACAATTAGGACATTTTCGTCCTCCCTAGGCTTATTCTTGTCCAATTAGGGTTTCTAACCAATCTTTTGCATCCAATAGGTGTGTTTGTGTCATTGGATGAACAATTAGGTCATTTTCGGTCTCCCTAGGCTTATTCTTGTCCAATTAGGGTTTCTAACCAATCTTGTGCATCCAATAGGTGTGTTTGTGTCATTGGATGAACATTTAGGTCATTTTCGTCCTCCCTAGGCTTATTCTTGTCCAATTAGGGTTTCTAACCAATCTTGTGCATCCAATAGGTGAGTTTGTTTCATTGGATGAACATTTAGGTCATTTTCGTCCTTCCTTGGCTTATTCTTGTCCAATTAGGGTTTTCAACCAATCGTGTGCATCAAATAAGTTCATTTGTGTCTTTGGATGAACAATTAGGTCATATTCGTCTTCCCTAGGCTTATTCTTGTCCAATTAGGGTTTCTAACCAATCTTGTGCATTTAATAAGTTCATTTGTGTAATTGGATGAACAATTAGGTCATTTTCGGTCTCCATAGGCTTATTCTTTTCCAATTAGGGTTTCTAACCAATCTTGTGCATCCAATAGGTGTGTTTGTGTCATTGGATGAACATTTAGGTCATTTTCATCCTCCCTAGGCTTATTCTTGTCCAATTAGGGTTTTCAACCAATCTTGTGCATCGAATAAGTTCATTTGTATCTTTGGATGAACATTTAGGTTGTTTCCGTCCTCCCTAGGCTTATTCTTCTCCAATTAGGGTTTTCAACGAATCTTGTGCATCCAATAGCTGTGTTTGTGTCATTGGATGAACATTTAGCTCATTTTCGTCCTCCCTTGGCTTATTCTTGTCCAATTAGGGTTTTCAACCAATCTTATGCATCAAATAAGTTCATTTGTGTCTTTCGATTAACAATTAGGTCATTTTCGTCCTCCCTAGGCTTATTCTTGTCCAATTAGGGTTTCTAACTAATTTTGTGCATCCAATAGGTGTGTTTGTGTCATTTGATGAACATTTAGGTCATTTTCGTCATCCCTTGGCTTCTTCTTGTCCTATTAGGGTTTCTAACCAATCTTGTGCATCCAATAGGTGTGTTTGTGTCATTGGATGAACATTTAGGTCATTTTCGTCCTCCCTAGGCTTATTCTTGTCCAATTAGGGTTTTCAACCAATCTTATGCATCAAATAAGTTCATTTGTGTCTTTGGATTAACAATTAGGTCATTTTCGTCCTCCCTAGGCTTATTCTTGTCCAATTAGGGTTTCTAACTAATCTTGTGCATCCAATAGGTGTGTTTGTGTCATTGGATGAACAATTAGCTCATTTTCAGTCTCCCTAGCCTTATTCTTTTCCAATTAGGGTTTTTAACCAATTTTGTGCATCCAATAGGTGTGTTTGTGTCATTTGATGAACATTTAGGTCATTTTAGTCATCCCTTGGCTTGTTTTTATCCAATTAGGGTTTCTAACCAATCTTGTGCATCCAATAGGTGTGTTTGTGTCATTGGATGAACATTTAGGTCATTTTCGTCCTCCCTAGGCTTATTCTTGTCCAATTAGGGTTTTTAACGAATCTTGTGCATCCAATAGGTGTGTTTGTGTCATTGGATGAACATTTAGGTCATTTTTGTCCTCCCTAGGCTTATTCTTGTCCAATTAGGGTTTCTAACTAATCTTGTGCATCCAATAGGTGTGTTTGTGTCATTGGATGAACTATTAGGTTATTTTCGGTCTCCCTAGGCTTATTCTTTTCCTATTAGGGTTTTTAACCAGTCTTGTGCATCCAATATGTGTGTTTGTGTCATTGGATGAACATTTAGGTCATTTTCGTCCTCCCTAGGCTTATTCTTGTCCAATTAGGGTTTTCAACCAATCTTGTGCATTGAATAAGTTCATTTGTGTAATTGGATGAACAATTAGGTCATTTTCGTCCTCCCTAGGCTTTTTCTTGTCCAATTACGGTTTTTAACGAATCTTGTGCATCCAATAGGTGTGTTTGTGTCATTGGATGAACAATTAGGTCATTTTCGTCCTCCCTAGGCTTATTCTTGTCCAATTAGGGTTTCTAACCAATCTTGTGCATCCAATAGGTGTGTTTGTGTCATTGGATGAACAATTAGGTCATTTTCGACCTCCATGAGCTTATTCTTGTCCAATTAGGGTTTCTAACCAATCTTGTGCATCCAATAGGTGTGTTTGTGTCATTGGATGAACAATTAGGTCATTTTCGTCCTCCCTGGGCTTATTCTTGTCCAATTAGGGTTTCTAACCAATCTTGTGCATCCAATAGGTGTGTTTGTGTCATTGGATGAACAATTAGGTCATTTTCTTCCTCCCTAGGCTTATTCTTGTCCAATTAGGGTTTCTAACCAATCTTGTGCATCCAATAGGTGTGTTTGTGTCATTGGATGAACAATTAGGTCATTTTCGACCTCCATGGGCTTATTCTTGTCCAATTAGGGTTTCTAACCAATCTTGTGCATCCAATAGCTGTGTTTGTGTCATCGGACGAACAATTTGGTCATTTTCGTCCTCCGTAGGCTTATTCTTGTCCAATTAGGGTTTCTAACCAATCTTGTGCATCCAATAGGTGCGCTTGTGTCATTGGACATATAGGTCATTTTCGACCTCCCTGGGCTTATTCTTGTCCAATTAGGGTTTCTAACCAATCTTGTGCATCCAATAGGTGTGTTTGTGTCATTGGATGAACAATTAGGTCATTTTCGTCCTCCCTAGGCTTATTCTTGTCCATTTAGGGTTTCTAACCAATCTTGTGCATCCAATAGGTGTGTTTGTGTCATTGGATGAACAATTAGGTCATTTTCATCCTCCCTAGGCTTATTCATGTCAAATTAGGGTTTCTAACCAATCTTGTGCCTCCAATAGGTGTGTTTGTGTCATTGGATGAACATTTAGGTCGTTTTCGTCCTCCCTAGGCTTATTCTTGTCCAATTAGGGTTTTCAACGAATCTTGTGCATCCAATAGGTGTGTTTGTGTCATTGGATGAACATTTAGGTCATTTTCGTCCTCCCTAGGCTTATTCTTGTCCAATTAGGGTTTCTAACTAATCTTGTGCATCCAATAGGTGTGTTTGTGTCATTGGATGAACTATTAGGTTATTTTCGATCTGCCTAGGCTTATTCTTTTCCTATTAGGGTTTTTAACCAATCTTGTGCATCCAATATGTGTGTTTGTGTCATTGGATGAACATTTAGGTCATTTTCGTCCTCCCTAGGCTTATTCTTGTCCAATTAGGGTTTCTAACCAATCTTGTGCATCCAATAGGTGTGTTTGTGTCATTGGATGAACAATTAGGTCATTTTCATCCTCCCTAGGCTTATTCTTGTCAAATTAGGGTTTCTAACCAATCTGGTGCCTCCAATAGGTGTGTTTGTGTCATTGGATGAACATTTAGGTCTTTTTCGTCCTCCCTAGGGTTATTCTTGTCCAATTAGGGTTTTCAGCCAATCTTGTGCATTGAATAAGTTCATTTGTGTAATTGGATGAACAATTAGGTCATTTTCGTCCTCCCTAGGCTTATTCTTGTCCATTTAGGGTTTCTAACCAATCTTGTGCATCCAATAGGTGTGTTTGTGTCAATGGATGAACAATTAGGTCATTTTCATCCTCCCTAGGCTTATTCTTGTCCAATTAGGGTTTCTAACCAATCTTGTGCATCCAATAGGTGTGTTTGTGTCATTGAATGAACATTTAGGTCATTTTCGTCATCCCTTGGCTTATTCATGTCCAATTAGGGTTTCTAACCCATCTTGTGCATCCAATATGTGTGTTTGTGTCATTGGATGAACTATTAGGTTATTTTCGATCTCCCTAGGCTTATTCTTTTCCTATTAGGGTTTTTAACCAATCTTGTGCATCCAATATGTGTGTTTGTGTCATTGGATGAACATTTAGGTCATTTTCGTCCTCCCTAGGCTTTGTGCATCCAATAGGTGTGTTTGTGTCATTGGATGTACAATTAGGTCATTTTGATCCTCCCTTGGCTTATTCTTGTCAAATTAGGGTTTCTAACTAATCTTGTGCCTCCAATAGGTGTGTTTGTGTCTTGGATAAACATTTAGGTCATTTTCGTCCTCCCTAGGGTAATTCTTGTCCAATTAGGGTTTTCAACAAATCTTGGGCATTTAATAAGTTCATTTGTGTCATTGGATGAACAATTAGGTAATTTTCGTCCTCCCTAGGCTTATTCTTGTCCATTTAGGGTTTCTAACCAATCTTGTGCATCCAATAGGTGTGTTTGTGTCAATGGATGAACAATTAGGTCATTTTCATCCTCCCTAGGCTTATTCTTGTCCAATTAGGGTTTCTAACCAATCTTGTGCATCCAATAGGTGTGTTTGTGTCATTGGATGAACAATTAGGTCATTTTCGGTCTCCCTAGGCTTATTCTTGTCCAATTATGGTTTTTAACGAATCTTGTGCATCCAATAGGTGTGTTTGTGACATTCGATGAACAATTAGGACATTTCCGTCCTCCCTAGGCTTATTCTTGTCCAATTAGGGTTTCTAACCAATCTTTTGCATCCAATAGGTGTGTTTGTGTCATTGGATGAACAATTAGGTCATTTTCGGTCTCCCTAGGCTTATTCTTGTCCAATTAGGGTTTTTAACGAATCTTGTGCATCCAATAGGTGTGTTTGTGTCATTGGATGAATATTTAGGTCATTTTCGTCCTCCCTAGGCTTATTCTTGTCCAATTAGGGTTTCTAACTAATCTTGTGCATCCAATAGGTGTGTTTGTGTCATTGGATGAACAATTAGGTAATTTTCGGTCTCCCTAGGCTTACTCTTTTCCAATTAGGGTTTTTAACCAAACTTGTGCATCCAATAGGTGTGTTTGTGTCATTGGATGAACATTTAGGTCATTTTCGTCCTCCCTAGGGTTATTCTTGTCCAATTAGGCTTTTCAACCAATCTTGTACATTGAATAAGTTCATTTGTGTCATTGGATGAACAATTAGGTCATTTTCGTCCTCCCTAGGCTTATTCTTGTCCATTTAGGGTTTCTAACCAATCTTGTGCATCCAATAGGTGTGTTTGTGTCAATGGATGAACAATTAGGTCATTTTAATCCTCCCTAGGCTTCTTCTTGTCCAATTAGGGTTTCTAACCAATCTTGTGCATCCAATAGGTGTGTTTGTGTCATTGGATGAACAATTAGGTCATTTTCGGTCTCCCTAGGCTTATTCTTGTCCAATTAGGGTTTCTAACCAATCTTGTGCATCCAATAGGTGTGTTTGTGTCATTGGATGAACAATTAGGTCATTTTCATCCTCCCTAGGCTTATTCTTGTCAAATTAGGGTTTCTAACCAATCTGGTGCCTCCAATAGGTGTGTTTGTGTCATTGGATGAACATTTAGGTCTTTTTCGTCCTCCCTAGGGTTATTCTTGTCCAATTAGGGTTTTCAGCCAATCTTGTGCATTGAATAAGTTCATTTGTGTAATTGGATGAACAATTAGGTCATTTTCGTCCTCCCTAGGCTTATTCTTGTCCATTTAGGGTTTCTAACCAATCTTGTGCATCCAATAGGTGTGTTTGTGTCAATGGATGAACAATTAGGTCATTTTAATCCTCCCTAGGCTTCTTCTTGTCCAATTAGGGTTTCTAACCAATCTTGTGCATCCAATAGGTGTGTTTGTGTCATTGGATGAACAATTAGGTCATTTTCGGTCTCCCTAGGCTTATTCTTGTCCAATTAGGGTTTCTAACCAATCTTGTGCATCCAATAGGTGTGTTTGTGTCATTGGATGTACAATTAGGTCATTTTCAGTTTCCCTAGGCTTATTCTTGTCCAATTAGGGTTTTGAACGAATCTTGTGCATCCAATAGGTGTGTTTGTGTCATTGGATGAACATTTAGGTCGTTTTCGTCCTCCCTAGGCTTATTCTTGTCCAATTAGGGTTTTCAACGAATCTTGTGCATCCAATAGGTGTGTTTGTGTCATTGGATGAACATTTAGGTCATTTTCGTCCTCCCTAGGCTTATTCTTGTCCAATTAGGGTTTCTAACTAATCTTGTGCATCCAATAGGTGTGTTTGTGTCATTGGATGAACTACTAGGTTATTTTCGGTGTCCCTAGGCTTATTCATTGGATGAACCAATCTTGTGCATTGAATAAGTTCATTTGTGTAATTGGATGCACAATTAGGTCATTATCGTCCTCCCTAGGCTTATTCTTTTCAATAAGGGTTTCTAACCAATCTTGTGCATCCAATAGGTGTTTTTGTGTCAATGGATGAACAATTAGGTCATTTTCATCCTCCCTAGGCTTATTCCTGTCCAATTAGTGTTTCTAACCAATCTTGTGCATCCGATAGGTGTGTTTGTGCCATTGGATGAACAATTAGGTCATTTTCGGTCTCCCTAGGCTTATTCTTGTCCAATTAGGGTTTTTAACGAATCTTGTGCTTCCAATAGGTGTGTTTATGCCATTGGATGAACATTTAGGTCATTTTCGTCCTCCCTAGGGTTATTCTTGTCAACCTAGGCTTTTCAACCAATCTTGTGCATTGAATAAGTTCATTTGTGTCATTGGATGAACAATTAGGTCATTTTCGTCCTCCCTAGGCTTATTCTTGTCCAATTAGGGTTTCTAACCAATCTTGTGCATTTAATAGGTGTGTTTGTGTCAATGGATGAACAAGTAGGTCATTTTCATCCTCCCTAGGCTTATTCTTGTCCAATTAGGGTTTCTAACCAATCTTGTGCATCCAATAGGTGTGTTTGTGTCATTGGATGAACAATTAGGTCATTTTCAGTTTCCCTAGGCTTATTCTTGTCCAATTAGGGTTTTAAACGAATCTTGTGCATCCAATAGGTGTGTTTGTGTCATTGGATGAACATTTAGGTTGTTTTCGTCCTCCCTAGGCTTATTCTTGTCCAATTAGGGTTTTCAACGAATCTTATGCATCCAATAGGTGTGTTTGTGTCATTGGATGAACATTTAGGTCATTTTCGTCCTCCCTAGGCTTATTCTTGTCCAATTAGGGTTTCTAACTAATCTTGTGCATCCAATAGGTGTGTTTGTGTCATTGGATGAACTATTAGGTTATTTTCGGTCTCCCTAGGCTTATTCTTTTCCTATTAGGGTTTTTAACCAATCTTGTGCATCCAATAGGTGTGTTTGTATCATTGGATGAACAATTAGCTAATTTTCAGTGTCCCTAAGCTTATTCTTTTCCAATTAGGGTTTTTAACCAATCATGTGCATCCAATAGGTGTGTTTGTGTCATTGGATGAACATTTAGGTCCTTTTCGTCCTCCCTAGGGTTATTTATTGCCAATTAGGGTTTTCAACCAATCTTGTGCATTGAATAAGTTCGTTTATGTCATTGGATGAACAATTAGGTTTTTTTCGTCCTCCCTAGCTTTATTCTTGTCCAATTAGGGTTTCTAACCAATCTTGTGCATCCAATTGGTGTGTTTGTATCATTGGATGATCATTTAGGTCATTTACGACCTTCGTGGGCTTATTCTTGTCCAAATAGGGTTTCTAACCAATCTTGTGCATCCAATAGGTGTGTTTGTGTCATTGGATGAACAATTAGGACATTTTCGTCTTCCGTAGGCTTATTCTTGTCCAATTAAGGTTTCTAACCAATCTTTTGTATCCAATAGGTGTGTTTGACTCATTAGATGAACAATTAGCTCATTTTCGTCCTTCCTAAGCTTATTCTTTTCCAATTAGGGTTTTTAACCAATCTTGTGCATCCAATAGGTGTGTTTGTGTCAATGGATGAACAAGTAGGTCATTTTCGTCATCCCTTGGCTTATTCATGTCGAATTAGGGATTCTAACCAATCTTGTGCATCCAATAGGTGTGTTTATGACATTGGATGAACATTTAGGTCGTCTTCGACATCCTTAGGGTTATTCTTGTCCAATTTGGGTTTTCAACCAAACTTGTGCATTGAATAAGTTCATTTGTGTAATCGGATGAACAATTAGGTCATTATCGTCCTCCCTAGGCTTATTCTTGTCCATTAGGGTTTCTAACCAATCTTGTGCATCCAATAGGTGTGTTTGTGTCAATGGATGAACAATTAGGTCATTTTCATCCTCCCTAGGCTTATTCCTGTCCAATTAGTGTTTCTAACCAATCTTGTGCATCCGATAGGTGTGTTTGCGTCATTGGATGAACAATTAGGTCATTTTCGGTCTCCCTAGGCTTATTCTTGTCCAATTAGGGTTTTTAATGAATCTTGTGCTTCCAATAGGTGTGATTGTGCCATTGGATGAACATTTAGGTCATTTTCGTCCTCCCTAGGGTTATTCTTGTCCAACTAGGCTTTTCAGCCAATTTTGTGCATTGAATAAGTTCATTTGTGTCATTGGATGAACAATTAAGTCATTTTCGTCCTCCCTAGGCTTATTCTTGTCCAATTAGGGTTTCTAACCAATCTTGTGCATCCAATAGGTGTGTTTGTGTCAATGGATGAACAAGTAGGTCATTTTCATCCTCCCTAGGCTTATTCTTGTCCAATTAGGGTTTCTAACCAATCTTGTGCATCCAATAGGTGTGTTTGTGTCATTGGATGAACAATTAGGTCATTTTCAGTTTCCCTAGGCTTATTCTTGTCCAATTAGGGTTTTGAACGAATCTTGTGCATCCAATAGGTGTGTTTGTGTCATTGGATGAATATTTAGGTGGTTTTCGTCCACCCTAGGCTTATTCTTGTCCAATTAGGGTTTTCAACGACTCTTATGCATCCAATAGGTGTGTGTGTGTCATTCGATGAACATTTAGGTCATTTTCGTCCTCCCTAGGTTTATTCTTGTCCAATTAGGGTTTCTAACTAATCTTGTGCATCCAATAGGTGTGTTTGTGTCATTGGATGAACTATTAGGTTATTTTCGGTCTCCCTAGGCTTATTCTTTTCGTATTAGGGTTTTTAACCAATCTTGTGCGTCCAATAGGTGTGTTTGTGTCATTGGATGAACATTTAGGTCATTTTCGTCATCTGTTGACTTATTCTTGTCCAATTAGGGTTTCTAACCAATCTTGTTCATTCAATAGGTGTGTTTGTGTCATTGGATGAATATTTAGGTCATTTACGACCTCCTTAGGCTTATTCTTGTCCAAATAGGGTTTCTAACCAATCTTGTGCATCCAATAGGTGTGTTTGTGTCATTGGATGAACAATTAGGACATTTTCATCCTCCCTAGGCTTATTCTTGTCCAATTAGGGTTTCTAACCAATCTTTTGCATCTAATAGGTGTGTTTGAGTCATTGGATGAACAATTAGCTCATTTTCAGTGTCCCTAAGCTTATTCTTTTCCAATTAGGGTTTTTAACCAATCTTGTGCATCCAATAGGTGTGTTTGTGTCATTGGATGAACATTTTGGTCATTTTCGACCTCGCTAGGCTTATTCTTGTCTAATTAGGGTTTCTAACCAATCTTGTGCATCCAATAGGTGTGTTTGTGTCATTGGATGAACAATTAGGACATTTTCGTCCTCCCTAGGCTTATTCTTGTCCAATTAGGGTTTCTAACCAATCTTTTGTATCCAATAGGTGTGTTTGACTCATTGGATGAACAATTAGCTCATTTTCAGTGTCCCTAAGCTTATTCTTTTCCAATTAGGGTTTTTAACCAATCTTGTGCATTCAATAGGCGTGTTTGTGTCATTGGATGAACATTTTGGTCATTTTCGACATCCCTAGGCTTATTCTTGTCCAATTAGGGTTTCTAACCAATCTTGTGCATCCAATAGGTGTGTTTGTGTCATTGGATGAACATTTTGGTCATTTTCGACCTCCCTAGGCTTATTCTTATCCAATTAGGATTTTCAACCAATCTTGTGCGTTGAATAAGTTCATTTGTGTAATTGGATGAACAATTAGGTCATTTTCGTCCTCCCTAGGCTTATTCTTGTCCAATTAGGGTTTCCTACTAATCTTGTGCATCCAATAGGTGTGTTTGTGTCATTGATTGAACATTTAGGTCATTTTGGTCATCCCTTGGCTCATTCTTGTCCGATTAGGGTTTCTAACCCATCTTGTGCATTCAATAGGTGTGTTTGTGTCATTGGAAAAACAATTTGGTCATTTTCGGTCTCCCTAGGCTTATTCTTGTCCAATTAGGGTTTCTAACCAATCTTTTGCATCCAATAGGTGTGTTTGTGTCATTGGATGAACAATTAGGTCATTTTCGGTCTGCCTAGGCTTATTCTTGTCCAATTAGGGCTTTTAACGAATCTTGTGCTTCCAATAGGTGTGTTTGTGTCATCGGATGAACATTTAGGTCATTGTCTTCCTCCCTAGGCTTATTCTTTTCCAGTTAGGGTTTTCAACCAATCTAGTGCATCGAATAAGTTCTTTTGTGTCTTTCGATGAACAATTAGGTCATTTTCATCCTCCCTAGGCTTATTCTTGTCCATTTAGGGTTTCTAACTAATCTTGTGCATCCAATAGGTGTGTTTTTGTCATTGGATGAACAATTAGGTCATTTTCGGTCTCCCTAGGCTTATTCTTGTGCATCCAATAGGTTTGTTTGTGTCATAGGTTGAACAATTAGGTCATTTTCGGTCTCCCTAGGCTTATTCTTGTCCAATTAGGGTTTTTAACGAATCTTGTGCATCCAATAGGTGTGTTTGTGTCGTTGGATGAACATTTAGGTCATTTTCGTCCTCCCTAGGCTTATTCTTGTCCAATTAGGGTTTCTAACTAATCTTGTGCATCCAATAGGTGTGTTTGTGTCATTGGATGAACAATTAGGTCATTTTCGGTCTCCCTAGGCTTATTCTTTTCCAATTAGGGTTTTTAACCAAACTTGTGCATCCAATAGGTGTGTTTGTGTCATTGGATGAACATTTAGGTCATTTTCGTCCTTCCTAGGGTTATTCTTGTCCAATTAGGCTTTTCAACCAATCTTGTACATTCAATAAGTTCATTTGTGTCATTGGATGAACAATTAGGTCATTTTCGTCCTCCCTAGGCTTATTCTTGTCCATTTAGGGTTTCTAACCAATCTTGTGCATCCAATAGGTGTGTTTGTGTCATTGGATGAACAATTAGGTCATTTTCATCCTCCCTAGGCTTATTCATGTCAAATTAGGGTTTCTAACCAATCTTGTGCCTCCAATAGGTGTGTTTGTGTCATTGGATGAACATTTAGGTCGTTTTCGTCCTCCCTAGGCTTATTCTTGTCCAATTAGGGTTTTCAACGAATCTTGTGCATCCAATAGGTGTGTTTGTGTCATTGGATGAACATTTAGGTCATTTT
Source organism: Cicer judaicum (assembly GCA_037974835.1). Lineage (NCBI taxonomy): Eukaryota > Viridiplantae > Streptophyta > Magnoliopsida > Fabales > Fabaceae > Cicer > Cicer judaicum. The sequence continues at coordinate 745,119 of JBBPBS010000077.1, forward strand.
CGTCCTCCCTAGGGTTATTCTTGTCCAATTAGGGTTTTCAGCCAATCTTGTGGATTGAATAAGTTCATTTGTGTAATTGGATGAACAATTAGGTCAATTTCGTCCTCCCTAGGCTTATTCTTGTCCATTTAGGGTTTCTAACCAATCTTGTGCATCCAATAGGGGTGTTTGTGTCAATGGATGAACAATTAGGTCATTTTAATCCTCCCTAGGCTTCTTCTTGTCCAATTAGGGTTTCTAACCAATCTTGTGCATCCAATAGGTGTGTTTGTGTCATTGGATGAACAATTAGGTCATTTTCGGTCTCCCTAGGCTTATTCTTGTCCAATTAGGGTTTCTATCCAATCTTGTGCATCCAATAGGTGTGTTTGTGTCATTGGATGTACAATTAGGTCATTTTCAGTTTCCCTAGGCTTATCATGTCCAATTAGGGTTTTGAACGAATCTTGTGCATCCAATAGGTGTGTTTGTGTCATTGGATGAACATTTAGGTCGTTTTCGTCCTCCCTAAGCTTATTCATGTCCAATTAGGGTTTTCAACGAATCTTGTGCATCCAATTGGTGTGTTTGTGTCATTGGATGAACATTTAGGTCATTTTCGTCCTCCCTAGGCTTATTCTTGTCCAATTAGGGTTTCTAACTAATCTTGTGCATCCAATAGGTGTGTTTGTGTCATTGGATGAACTATTAGGTTATTTTCGGTCTCCCTAGGCTTATTCATTGGATGAACCAATCTTGTGCATTGAATAAGTTCATTTGTGTAATTGGATGAACAATTAGGTCATTATCGTCCTCCCTAGGCTTATTCTTGTCTATTAGGGTTTCTAACCAATCTTGTGCATCCAATAGGTGTGTTTGTGTCAATGGATGAACAATTAGGTCATTTTCATCCTCCCTAGGCTTATTCCTGTCCAATTAGTGTTTCTAACCAATCTTGTGCATCCGATAGGTGTGTTTGTGTCATTGGATGAACAATTAGGTTATTTTCGGTCTCCCTAGGCTTATTCTTGTCCAATTAGGGTTTTCAACCAATCTTTTGCATTGAATAAGTTCATTTGTCTCATTGGATGAACAATTAGGTCATTTTCGTCCTCCCTAGGCTTATTCTTGTCCAATTAGGGTTTCTAACCAATCTTGTGCATCCAATAGGTGTGTTTGTGTCAATGGATGAACAAGTAGGTCATTTTCATCCTCCCTAGGCTTATTCTTGTCCAATTAGGGTTTCTAACCAATCTTGTGCATCCAATAGGTGTGTTTGTGTCATTTGATGAACAATTAGGTCATTTTCAGTTTCCCTAGGCTTATTCTTGTCCTATTAGGGTTTTGAACGAATCTTGTGCATCCAATAGGTGTGTTTGTGTCATTGGATGAACATTTAGGTCGTTTTCGTACTCCCTAGGCTTATTCTTGTCCAATTAGGGTTTTCAACGAATCTTATGCATCCAATAGGTGTGTTTGTGTCATTGGATGAACATTTAGGTCATTTTCGTCCTCCCTAGGCTTATTCTTGTCCAACTAGGGTTTCTAACCAATCTTGTGCATCCAATAGGTGTGTTTGTGTCATTGGATGAACTATTAGGTCATTTTCAGTGTCCCTAAGCATTTTCTTTTCCAATTAGGGTTTTTAACCAATCTTGTGCATCCAATAGGTGCGTTTGTGTCATTGGATGAACATTTTAGTCATTTTCGACCTCGCTAGGCTTATTCTTGTCCAATTAGGGTTTCTAACCAATCTTGTGCATCCAATAAGTGTGTTTGTGTCATTGGATGAACAATTAGGACATTTTCGTCCTCCCTAGGCTTATTCTGGTCCAATTAGGGTTTCTAACCAATCTTTTGCATCCAATAGGTGTGTTTGAGTCATTGGATGAACAATTAGCTCATTTTCAGTGTCCCTAAGCTTTTTCTTTTCCAATTAGGGTTTTTAACCAATCTTGTGCATCCAATAGGTGTGTTTGTGTCATTGGATGAACATTTTAGTCATTTTCGACCTCGCTAGGCTTATTCTTGTCCAATTAGGGTTTCTAACCAATCTTGTGCATCCAATAAGTGTGTTTGTGTCATTGGATGAACAATTAGGACATTTTCGTCCTCCCTAGGCTTATTCTTGTCCAATTAGGGTTTTTAACGAATCTTGTGCATCCAATAGGTGTGTTTGTGTCGTTGGATGAACATTTAGGTCATTTTCGTCCTCCCTAGGCTTATTCTTGTCCAATTAGGGTTTCTAACTAATCTTGTGCATCCAATAGGTGTGTTTGTGTCATTGGATGAACAATTAAGTCATTTTCGGTCTCCCTAGGCTTATTCTTTTCCAATTAGGGTTTTTAACCAAACTTGTGCATCCAATAGGTGTGTTTGTGTCATTGGATGAACATTTAGGTCATTTTCGTCCTCCCTAGGGTTATTCTTGTCCAATTAGGCTTTTCAACCAATCTTGTACATTGAATAAGTTCATTTGTGTCATTGGATGAACAATTAGGTCATTTTCGTCCTCCCTAGGCTTATTCTTGTCCATTTAGGGTTTCTAACCAATCTTGTGCATCCAATAGGTGTGTTTGTGTCAATGGATGAACAATTAGGTCATTTTAATCCTCCCTAGGCTTCTTCTTGTCCAATTAGGGTTTCTAACCAATCTTGTGCATCCAATAGGTGTGTTTGTGTCATTGGATGAACAATTAGGTCATTTTCGGTCTCCCTAGGCTTATTCTTGTCCAATTAGGGTTTCTAACCAATCTTGTGCATCCAATAGGTGTGTTTGTGTCATTGGATGAACAATTAGGTCATTTTCGGTCTCCCTAGGCTTATTCTTGTCCAATTAGGGTTTCTAACCAATCTTGTGCATCCAATAGGTGTGTTTGTGTCATTGGATGAACATTTAGGTCATTTTCGTCCTCCCTAGGCTTATTCTTGTCCAATTAGGGTTTCTAACCAATCTTGTGCATCCAATAGGTGTGTTTGTATCATTGCATGTACATTTAGGTCATTTTGGTCCTCCCTAGGCAAATTCTCGTCCAATTAAGGTTTCTAACCAATCTTGTGTATCCAATAGGTGTGTTTGTGTCATTGGATGAAGATTTAGGTCATTTTCGTCCTCCATTGGCTTAATCTTGTCCAATTAGGGTTTTCAACCAATCTTGTGCATCCAATAGGTGTGTTTGTGTCATTGGATGAACATTTAGGTCATTTTCGTCCTCCCTAGGCTGATTCTTGTCCAATTAGGGTTTCTAACCAATCTTGTGCATCCAATAGGTGTGTTTGTGTCATTAAATGAACATTTAGGTCATTTTCGTCCTCCCTAGGCTTATTCTTGTCCAATTAGGATTTCTAAGCAATCTTGTGCATCCAATAGGTGTGTTTGTGTTATTGGATGAACATTTAGTTCATTTTCGTCGTCCCTAGGCTGATTCTTGTCCAATTAGGGTGTCTAACCAATCTTGTGCATCCAATAGGTGTGTTTGTGTCATTGGATGAACATTTAGGTCATTTTTGTCTTCCCTAGGCTTATTCTTTTCCAATTAGGGTTTCTAACCAATCTTGTGCATCCAATAGGTGTGTTTGTGTCATTGGATGAACATTTAGGTCATTTTCGTCCTCCCTAGGCTTATTCTTGTCCAATTAGGGTTTCTAACCAATCTTGTGCATCCAATAGGTGTGTTTGTGTCATTGGATGAACAATTAGGTCATTTTCATCCTCCCTAGGCTTATTCTTGTCAAATTAGGGTTTCTAACCAATCTGGTGCCTCCAATAGGTGTGTTTGTGTCATTGGATGAACATTTAGGTCTTTTTCGTCCTCCCTAGGGTTATTCTTGTCCAATTAGGGTTTTCAGCCAATCTTGTGCATTGAATAAGTTCATTTGTGTAATTGGATGAACAATTAGGTCATTTTCGTCCTCCCTAGGCTTATTCTTGTCCATTTAGGGTTTCTAACCAATCTTGTGCATCCAATAGGTGTGTTTGTGTCAATGGATGAACAATTAGGTCATTTTAATCCTCCCTAGGCTTCTTCTTGTCCAATTAGGGTTTCTAACCAATCTTGTGCATCCAATAGGTGTGTTTGTGTCATTGGATGAACAATTAGGTCATTTTCGGTCTCCCTAGGCTTATTCTTGTCCAATTAGGGTTTCTAACCAATCTTGTGCATCCAATAGGTGTGTTTGTGTCATTGGATGTACAATTAGGTCATTTTCAGTTTCCCTAGGCTTATTCTTGTCCAATTAGGGTTTTGAACGAATCTTGTGCATCCAATAGGTGTGTTTGTGTCATTGGATGAACATTTAGGTCGTTTTCGTCCTCCCTAGGCTTATTCTTGTCCAATTAGGGTTTTCAACGAATCTTGTGCATCCAATAGGTGTGTTTGTGTCATTGGATGAACATTTAGGTCATTTTCGTCCTCCCTAGGCTTATTCTTGTCCAATTAGGGTTTCTAACTAATCTTGTGCATCCAATAGGTGTGTTTGTGTCATTGGATGAACTACTAGGTTATTTTCGGTGTCCCTAGGCTTATTCATTGGATGAACCAATCTTGTGCATTGAATAAGTTCATTTGTGTAATTGGATGCACAATTAGGTCATTATCGTCCTCCCTAGGCTTATTCTTTTCAATAAGGGTTTCTAACCAATCTTGTGCATCCAATAGGTGTTTTTGTGTCAATGGATGAACAATTAGGTCATTTTCATCCTCCCTAGGCTTATTCCTGTCCAATTAGTGTTTCTAACCAATCTTGTGCATCCGATAGGTGTGTTTGTGCCATTGGATGAACAATTAGGTGATTTTCGGTCTCCCTAGGCTTATTCTTGTCGAATTAGGGTTTTTAACGAATCTTGTGCTTCCAATAGGTGTGTTTGTGCCATTGGATGAACATTTAGGTCATTTTCGTCCTCCCTAGGGTTATTCTTGTCAACCTAGGCTTTTCAACCAATCTTGTGCATTGAATAAGTTCATTTGTGTCATTGGATGAACAATTAGGTCATTTTCGTCCTCCCTAGGCTTATTCTTGTCCAATTAGGGTTTCTAACCAATCTTGTGCATTTAATAGGTGTGTTTGTGTCAATGGATGAACAAGTAGGTCATTTTCATCCTCCCTAGGCTTATTCTTGTCCAATTAGGGTTTCTAACCAATCTTGTGCATCCAATAGGTGTGTTTGTGTCATTGGATGAACAATTAGGTCATTTTCAGATTCCCTAGGCTTATTCTTGTCCAATTAGGGTTTTAAACGAATCTTGTGCATCCAATAGGTGTGTTTGTGTCATTGGATGAACATTTAGGTTGTTTTCGTCCTCCCTAGGCTTATTCTTGTCCAATTAGGGTTTTCAACGAATCTTATGCATCCAATAGGTGTGTTTGTGTCATTGGATGAACATTTAGGTCATTTTCGTCCTCCCTAGGCTTATTCTTGTCCAATTAGGGTTTCTAACTAATCTTGTGCATCCAATAGGTGTGTTTGTGTCATTGGATGAACTATTAGGTTATTTTCGGTCTCCCTAGGCTTATTCTTTTCCTATTAGGGTTTTTAACCAATCTTGTGCATCCAATAGGTGTGTTTGTATCATTGGATGAACAATTAGCTAATTTTCAGTGTCCCTAAGCTTATTCTTTTCCAATTAGGGTTTTTAACCAATCATGTGCATCCAATAGGTGTGTTTGTGTCATTGGATGAACATTTTGGTCATTTTCAACCTCGCTAGGCTTATTCTTGTCCAATTAGGGTTTCTAACCAATCTTGTGCATCCAATAAGTGTGTTTGTGTCATTAGATGAACAATTAGGACATTTTCGTCCTCCCTAGGCTTATTCTTGTCCAATTAGGGTTTCTAACCAATCTTTTGTATCCAATAGGTGTGTTTGACTCATTGGATGAACAATTAGCTCATTTTCAGTGTCCCTAAGCTTATTCTTTTCCAATTAGGGTTTTTAACCAATCTTGTGCATCCAATAGGTGTGTTTGTGTCATTGGATGAACATTTTGGTCATTTTCGACATCCCTAGGCTTATTCTTGTCCAATTAGGGTTTCTAACCAATCTTGTGCATCCAATAGGTGTGTTTGTGTCATTGGATGAACATTTTGGTCATTTTGGACCTCCCTAGGCTTATTCTTGTCCAATTAGGATTTTCAACCAATCTTGTGCATTGAATAAGTTCATTTGTGTAATTGGATGAACAATTAGGTCATTTTCGTCCTCCCTAGGCTTATTCTTGTCCAATTAGGGTTTCTTACCAATCTTGTGCATCCAATAGGTGTGTTTGTGTCATTGGATGAACATTTAGGTCATTTTGGTCATCCCTTGGCTTATTCTTGTCCGATTAGGGTTTCTAACCCATCTTGTGCATTCAATAGGTGTGTTTGTGTCATTGGATAAACATTTTGGTCATTTTCGGTCTCCCTAGACTTATTCTTGTCCAATTAGGGTTTCTAACCAATCTTTTGCATCCAATAGGTGTGTTTGTGTCATTGGATGAACAATTAGGTCATTTTCGGTCTCCCTAGGCTTATTCTTGTCCAATTAGAGTTTTTAACGAATCTTGTGCTTCCAATAGGTGTGTTTGTGTCATCGGATGAACATTTAGATCATTGTCTTCCTCCCTAGGCTTATTCTTGTCCAGTTAGGGTTTTCAACCAATCTAGTGCATCAAATAAGTTCATTTGTGTCTTTGGATGAACAATTAGGTCATTTTCCTCCTCCCTATGCTTATTCTTGTCCAATTAGGGTTTCTAACCAATCTTGTGCATCCAATAGGTGTGTTCGTGTCATTGGATAAACAATTAGGTCATTTTCGGTCTCCCTAGGCTTATTCTTTTCCAATTAGGGTTTTTAACCAAACTTGTGCATCCAATAGGTGTGTTTGAGTCAATGGATGAACATTTAGGTCATTTTCGTCCTCCCTAGGGTTATTCATGTCCAATTAGGCTTTTCAACCAATCTTGTACATTGAATAAGTTCATTTGTGTCATTGGATGAACAATTAGGTCATTTTCGTCCTCCCTAGGCTTATTCTTGTCCATTTAGGGTTTCAAACCATTCTTGTGCATCCAATAGGTGTGTTTGTGTCAACGGATGAACAATTAGGTCATTTTAATCCTCCCTAGGCTTCTTCTTGTCCAATTAGGGTTTCTAACCAATCTTGTGCATCCAATAGGTGTGTTTGTGTCATTGGATGTACAATTAGGTCATTTTCAGTTTCGCTAGGCTTATTCTTGTCCAATTAGGGTTTTGAACGAATCTTGTGCATCCAATAGGTGTGTTTGTGTCATTGGATGAACATTTAGGTTGTTTTCGTCCTCCCTAGGCTTATTCTTGTCCAATTAGGGTTTTCAACGAATCCTGTGCATCCAATAGGTGTGTTTGTGTCATTGGATGAACATTTAGGTCATTTTCGTCCTCCCTAGGCTTATTCTTGTCCAATTAGGGTTCTAACTAATCTTGTGCATCCAATAGGTGTGTTTGTGTCATTGGATGAACTATTAGGTTATTTTCGGTCTCCCTAGGCTTATTCATTGGATGAACCAATCTTGTGCATTGAATAAGTTCATTTGTGTAATTGGATGAACAATTAGGTCATTATCGTCCTCCCTAGGCTTATTCTTGTCAATTAGGGTTTCTAACCAATCTTGTGCATCCAATAGGTGTGTTTGTATCATTGGATGAACATTTAGGTCATTTTCGTCATCCCTTGACTTATTCTTGTCCAATTAGGGTTTCTAACCAATCTTGTGCATTCAATAGGTGTCTTTGTGTCATTGGATGAACATTTAGGTCATTTACGACCTCCTTAGGCTTATTCTTGTCCAAATAGGGTTTCTAACCATTCTTGTGCATCCAATAGGTGTGTTTGTGTCATTGGATGAACAATTAGGTCATTTTCGGTCTCCCTAGGCTTATTCTTGTCCAATTAGGGTTTTTAACGAATCTTGTGCATCCAATAGGTGTGTTTCTGTCATTGGATGAACATTTAGGTCATTTTTGTCATTTTCGTCCTCCCTAGGCCTATTCTTGTCCAATTAGGGTTTCTAACTAATCTTTTGCATCCAATAGGTGTGTTTGTGTCATAGGATGAACTATTAGGTTATTTTCGGTCTCCCTAGGCTTATTCTTTTCCTATTAGGGTTTTTTACCAATCTTGTGCAACCAATAGTTGTGTTTGTATCATTGGATGAACATTTAGGTCATTTTCGTCATCCCTTGACTTATTCTTGTCCAATTAGGGTTTCTAACCAATCTTGTGCATTCAATAGGTGTCTTTGTGTCATTGGATGAACATTTAGGTCATTTACGACCTCCTTAGGCTTATTCTTGTCCAAATAGGGTTTCTAACCAATCTTGTGCATCCAATAGGTGTGTTTGTGTGATTGGATGAACAATTAGGACATTTTCATCCTCCCTAGGCTTATTCTTGTCCAATTAGGGTTTCTAACCAATCTTTTGCATCCAGTAGGTGTGTTTGAGTCATTGGATGAACAATTAGCTCATTTTCAGTGTCCCTAAGCTTATTCTTTTCCAATTAGGGTTTTTAACCAATCTTGTGCATCCAATAGGTGTGTTTGTGTCATTGGATGAACATTTTGGTCATTTTCGACCTCGCTAGGCTTATTCTTATCCAATTAGGGTTTCTAACCAATCTTGTGCATCCAATAGGTGTGTTTGTGTCATTGGATGAACATTTAGGTCCTTTTCGTCCTCCCTAGGGTTATTTTTTTCCTATTAGGGTTTTCAACCTATCTTGTGCATTGAATAAGTTCGTTTGTTTCATTGGATGAACAATTAGGGTTTCTAACCAATCTTGTTCATCCAACACGTGTGTTTGTGTCATTGGATGAACATTTAGGTCATTTTCGTCATCCCTTGGCTTATTCTTGTCCAATTAGGGTTTCTAACCAATCTTGTGCATTCAATAGGTGTGTTTGTGTCATTGGATGAACATTTTGGTCATTTTCGACCTCCCTAGGCTTATTCTTGTCTAATTAGGGTTTTTAACGAATCTTGTGCATCCAATCGGTGTGTTTGTGTCATTGGATGAACATTTAGGTCATTTTCTTCCTCCCTAGGCTTATTCTTGTCCAATTAGGGTTTTCAACCAATCTTGTGCATCGAATAAGTTCATTTGTATCTTTGGATGAACATTTAGGTTGTTTCCGTCCTCCCTAGGCTTATTCTTCTCCAATTAGGGTTTTCAACGAATCTTGTGCATCCAATAGCTGTGTTTGTGTCATTGGATGAACATTTAGCTCATTTTCGTCCTCCCTTGGCTTATTCTTGTCCAATTAGGGTTTTCAACCAATCTTGTGCATCAAATAAGTTCATTTGTGTCTTTGGATTAACAATTAGGTCATTTTCGTCCTCCCTAGGCTTATTCTTGTCCAATTAGGGTTTCTAACTAATTTTGTGCATCCAATAGGTGTGTTTGTGTCATTTGATGAACATTTAGGTCATTTTCGTCATCCCTTGGCTTCTTCTTGTCCTATTAGGGTTTCTAACCAATCTTGTGCATCCAATAGGTGTGTTTGTTTCATTGGATGAACAATTAGGTCATTTTCGTCCTCCCTAGGCTTATTCTTGTTGAATTAGGGTTTCTAACTAATCTTGTGCATCCAATAGGTGTGTTTGTGTCATTGGATGAACAATTAGCTCATTTTCAGTCTCCCTAGGCTTATTCTTTTCCAATTAGGGTTTTTAACCAATTTTGTGCATCCAATAGGTGTGTTTGTGTTATTTGATGAACATTTAGGTCATTTTCGTCCTCCCTAGGCTTATTCTTGTCCAATTAGGGTTTCTAACCAATCTTGTGCATCCAATAGGTGTGTTTGTTTCATTGGATGAACATTTAGGTCATTTTCGTCCTTCCTTGGCTTATTCTTGTCCAATTAGGGTTTTCAACCAATCTTGTGCATCAAATAAGTTCATTTGTGTCTTTGGATAAACAATTAGGTCATATTCGTCTTCCCTAGGCTTATTCTTGTCCAATTAGGGTTTCTAACCAATCTTGTGCATTGAATAAGTTCATTTGTGTAATTGGATGAATAATTAGGTCATTTCGGTCTCCATAGGCTTATTCTTTTCCAATTAAGGTTTTTAACCAATCTTGTACATCCAATAGGTGTGTTTGTGTCATTGGATGAACAATTAGGTCATTTTCGTCCTCCTTAAGCTTATTCTATTCAAATTAGGGTTTCTAACTAATCTTGTTCATCCAACACGTGTGTTTGTGTCATTGGATGAACATTTAGGTCATTTTCGTCATCCCTTGGCTTATTCTTGTCCAATTAGGGTTTCTAACCAATCTTGTGCATTCAATAGGTGTGTTTGTGTCATTGGATGAACATTTTGGTCATTTTCGACCTCCCTAGGCTTATTCTTGTCTAATTAGGGTTTTTAACGAATCTTGTGCATCCAATCGGTGTGTTTGTGTCATTGGATGAACATTTAGGTCATTTTCGTCCTCCCTAGGCTTATTCTTGTCCAATTAGGGTTTTCAACCAATCTTGTGCATCGAATAAGTTCATTTGTATCTTTGGATGAACATTTAGGTTGTTTCCGTCCTCCCTAGGCTTATTCTTCTCCAATTAGGGTTTTCAACGAATCTTGTGCATCCAATAGCTGTGTTTGTGTCATTGGATGAACATTTAGCTCATTTTCGTCCTCCCTTGGCTTATTCTTGTCCAATTAGGGTTTTCAACCAATCTTATGCATCAAATAAGTTCATTTGTGTCTTTGGATTAACAATTAGGTCATTTTCGTCCTCCCTAGGCTTATTCTTGTCCAATTAGGGTTTCTAACTAATTTTGTGCATCCAATAGGTGTGTTTGTGTCATTTGATGAACATTTAGGTCATTTTCGTCCTCCCTTGGCTTCTTCTTGTCCTATTAGGGTTTCTAACCAATCTTGTGCATCCAATAGGTGTGTTTGTTTCATTGGATGAACATTTAGGTCATTTTCGTCCTTCCTTGGCTTATTCTTGTCCAATTAGGGTTTTCAACCAATCTTGTGCATCAAATAAGTTCATTTGTGTCTTTGGATGAACAATTAGGTCATATTCGTCCTCCCTAGGCTTATTCTTGTCGAATTAGGGTTTCTAACTAATCTTGTGCATCCAATAGGTGTGTTTGTGTCTTTTGATTAACAATTAGGTCATTTTCGTCCTCCATAGGCTTATTCTTGTCCAATTAGGGTTTCTAACTAATTTTGTGCATCCAATAGGTGTGTTTGTGTCATTTGATGAACATTTAGGTCATTTTCGTCATCCCTTGGCTTCTTCTTGTCCTATTAGGGTTTCTAACCAATCTTGTGCATCCAATAGGTGTGTTTGTTTCATTGGATGAACATTTAGGTCATTTTCGTCCTTCCTTGGCTTATTCTTGTCCAATTAGGGTTTTCAACCAATCTTGTGCATCAAATAAGTTCATTTGTGTCTTTGGATGAACAATTAGGTCATATTCGTCTTCCCTAGGCTTATTCTTGTCCAATTAGGGTTTCTAACCAATCTTGTGCATTGAATAAGTTCATTTGTGTAATTGGATGAATAATTAGGTCATTTCGGTCTCCATAGGCTTATTCTTTTCCAATTAAGGTTTTTAACCAATCTTGTACATCCAATAGGTGTGTTTGTGTCATTGGATGAACAATTAGGTCATTTTCGTCCTCCTTAAGCTTATTCTATTCTAATTAGGGTTTCTAACCAATCTTGTTCATCCAACAGGTGTGTTTGTGTCATTGGATGAACATTTAGGTCATTTTCGTCATCCCTTGGCTTATTCTTGTCCAATTAGGGTTTCTAACCAATCTTGTGCATCCAATAGGTGTGTTTGTGTCATTGGATGAACATTTAGGTCATTTTCGTCCTCCCTAGGCTTATTCTTGTCCAATTAGGGTTTCTAACCAATCTTGTGCATCCAATAGGTGAGTTTGTTTCATTGGATGAACATTTAGGTCATTTTCGTCCTTCCTTGGCTTATTCTTGTCCAATTAGGGTTTTCAACCAATCGTGTGCATCAAATAAGTTCATTTGTGTCTTTGGATGAACAATTAGGTCATATTCGTCTTCCCTAGGCTTATTCTTGTCCAATTAGGGTTTCTAACCAATCTTGTGCATTTAATAAGTTCATTTGTGTAATTGGATGAACAATTAGGTCATTTTCGGTCTCCATAGGCTTATTCTTTTCCAATTAGGGTTTCTAACCAATCTTGTGCATCCAATAGGTGTGTTTGTGTCATTGGATGAACATTTAGGTCATTTTCATCCTCCCTAGGCTTATTCTTGTCCAATTAGGGTTTTCAACCAATCTTGTGCATCGAATAAGTTCATTTGTATCTTTGGATGAACATTTAGGTTGTTTCCGTCCTCCCTAGGCTTATTCTTCTCCAATTAGGGTTTTCAACGAATCTTGTGCATCCAATAGCTGTGTTTGTGTCATTGGATGAACATTTAGCTCATTTTCGTCCTCCCTTGGCTTATTCTTGTCCAATTAGGGTTTTCAACCAATCTTATGCATCAAATAAGTTCATTTGTGTCTTTCGATTAACAATTAGGTCATTTTCGTCCTCCCTAGGCTTATTCTTGTCCAATTAGGGTTTCTAACTAATTTTGTGCATCCAATAGGTGTGTTTGTGTCATTTGATGAACATTTAGGTCATTTTCGTCATCCCTTGGCTTCTTCTTGTCCTATTAGGGTTTCTAACCAATCTTGTGCATCCAATAGGTGTGTTTGTGTCATTGGATGAACATTTAGGTCATTTTCGTCCTCCCTAGGCTTATTCTTGTCCAATTAGGGTTTCTAACCAATCTTGTGCATCCAATAGGTGAGTTTGTTTCATTGGATGAACATTTAGGTCATTTTCATCCTTCCTTGGCTTATTCTTGTCCAATTAGGGTTTTCAACCAATCGTGTGCATCAAATAAGTTCATTTGTGTCTTTGGATGAACAATTAGGTCATATTCGTCTTCCCTAGGCTTATTCTTGTCCAATTACGGTTTCTAACCAATCTTGTGCATTTAATAAGTTCATTTGTGTAATTGGATGAACAATTAGGTCATTTTCAGTCTCCATAGGCTTATTCTTTTCCAATTAGGGTTTCTAACCAATCTTGTGCATCCAATAGGTGAGTTTGTGTCATTGGATGAACATTTAGGTCATTTTCGTCCTCCCTAGGCTTATTGTTGTCCAATTAGGGTTTCTAACCAATCTTGTGCATTCAATAGGTGTGTTTGTGTCATTGGACGAACATTTTGGTCATTTTCGACCTCCCTTGGCTTATTCTTGTCTAATTAGGGTTTTTAACGAATCTTGTGCATCCAATATGTGTGTTTGGGTCATTGGATGAACATTTAGGTCAATTTCGTTCTCCCTAGGCTTATTCTTGTCCAATTAGGGTTTTCAACCAATCTTGTGCATCAAATGAGTTCATTTGTGTCTTTGGATTAACAATTAGGTCATTTTCGTCCTCCCTAGGCTTATTCTTGTCGAATTAGGGTTTCTAACTAATCTTGTGCATCCAATAGGTGTGTTTGTGTCATTGGATGAACAATTAGCTCATTTTCAGTCTCCCTAGGCTTATTCTTTTCCAATTAGGGTTTTTAACCAATTTTGTGCATCCAATAGGTGTGTTTGTGTTATTTGATGAACATTTAGGTCATTTTCGTCCTCCCTAGGCTTATTCTTGTCCAATTAGGGTTTCTAACCAATCTTGTGCATCCAATAGGTGTGTTTGTTTCATTGGATGAACATTTAGGTCATTTTGGTCCTTCCTTGGCTTATTCTTGTCCAATTAGGGTTTTCAACCAATCTTGTGCATCAAATAAGTTCATTTGTGTCTTTGGATGAACAATTAGGTCATATTAATCTTCCCTAGGCTTATTCTTGTCCAATTAGGGTTTCTAACCAATCTTGTGCATTGAATAAGTTCATTTGTGTAATTGGATGAATAATTAGGTCCTTTTCGGTCTCCATAGGCTTATTCTTTTCCAATTAAGGTTTTTAACCAATCTTGTACATCCAATAGGTGTGTTTGTGTCATTGGATGAACAATTAGGTCATTTTCGTCCTCCTTAAGCTTATTCTATTCAAATTAGGGTTTCTAACCAATCTTGTTCATCCAACAGGTGTGTTTGTGTCATTGGATGAACATTTAGGTCATTTTCGTCATCCCTTGGCTTATTCTTGTCCAATTAGGGTTTCTAACCAATCTTGTGCATTCAATAGGTGTGTTTGTGTCTTTGGATGAACATTTAGGTTGTTTCCGTCCTCCCTAGGCTTATTCTTCTCCAATTAGGGTTTTCAACGAATCTTGTGCATCCAATAGCTGTGTTTGTGTCATTGGATGAACATTTAGCTCATTTTCGTCCTCCCTTGGCTTATTCTTGTCCAATTAGGGTTTTCAACCAATCTTATGCATCAAATAAGTTCATTTGTGTCTTTGGATTAACAATTAGGTCATTTTCGTCCTCCCTAGGCTTATTCTTGTCCAATTAGGGTTTCTAACTAATTTTGTGCATCCAATAGGTGTGTTTGTGTCATTTGATGAACATTTAGGTCATTTTCGTCATCCCTTGGCTTCTTCTTGTCCTATTAGGGTTTCTAACCAATCTTGTGCATCCAATAGGTGTGTTTGTGTAATTGGATGAACATTTAGGGCATTTTCGTCCTCCCTAGGCTTATTCTTGTCCAATTAGGGTTTCTAACCAATCTTGTGCATCCAATAGGTGAGTTTGTTTCATTGGATGAACATTTAGGTCATTTTCATCCTTCCTTGGCTTATTCGTGTCCAATTAGGGTTTTCAACCAATCGTGTGCATCAAATAAGTTCATTTGTGTCTTTGGATGAACAATTAGGTCATATTCGTCTTCCCTAGGCTTATTCTTGTCCAATTAGGGTTTCTAACCAATCTTGTGCATTTAATAAGTTCATTTGTGTAATTGGATGAACAATTAGGTCATTTTCGGTCTCCATAGGCTTATTCTTTTCCAATTAGGGTTTCTAACCAATCTTGTGCATCCAATAGGTGTGTTTGTGTCATTGGATGAACATTTAGGTCATTTTCGTCCTCCCTAGGCTTATTCTTGTCCAATTAGGGTTTCTAACCAATCTTGTGCATCCAATAGGTGTGTTTGTTTCATTGGATGAACATTTAGGTCATTTTCGTCCTTCCTTGGCTTATTCTTGTCCAATTAGGGTTTTCAACCAATCTTGTGCATCAAATAAGTTCATTTGTGTCTTTGGATGAACAATTAGGTCATATTCGTCCTCCCTAGGCTTATTCTTGTCGAATTAGGGTTTCTAACTAATCTTGTGCATCCAATAGGTGTGTTTGTGTCATTGGATGAACAATTAGCTCATTTTCAGTCTCCCTAGGCTTATTCTTTTCCAATTAGGGTTTTTAACCAATTTTGTGCATCCAATAGGTGTGTTTGTGTTATTTGATGAACATTTAGGTCATTTTCGTCGTCCCTAGGCTTATTCTTGTCCAATTAGGGTTTCTAACCAATCTTGTGCATCCAATAGGTGTGTTTGTTTCATTGGATGAACATTTAGGTCATTTTCGTCCTTCCTTGGCTTATTCTTGTCCAATTAGGGTTTTCAACCAATCTTGTGCATCAAATAAGTTCATTTGTGTCTTTGGATAAACAATTAGGTCATATTCGTCTTCCCTAGGCTTATTCTTGTCCAATTAGGGTTTCTAACCAATCTTGTGCATTGAATAAGTTCATTTGTGTAATTGGATGAATAATTAGGTCATTTCGGTCTCCATAGGCTTATTCTTTTCCAATTAAGGTTTTTAACCAATCTTGTACATCCAATAGGTGTGTTTGTGTCATTGGATGAACAATTAGGTCATTTTCGTCCTCCTTAAGCTTATTCTATTCAAATTAGGGTTTCTAAC
>JBBPBS010000079.1:0-12285 GCA_037974835.1 Cicer judaicum
TGGCAAAGACGAGGAACAACGTTGCTTGAATCTTCTAAAAGACAACCATAAAATAACTTTAGCCAAAGACTATCTTACGCTTTGCAAATTATTCTTAAACATGGCAATATACAAGTCATCAAAAGCCCAAAATTACCTCAAAAGTTTGATTAACAAATATCCTTCTTCTAAAGCCATTAAAGAATGTGTAACCGATTATTACGATGGGTCGGTTTACTCGTTTAAAAGTTCGTTGAGTGAGTTAGTTGAAGATCCACTCCTTGCAAACTATGATGCCAAAATTGCTGGCGACGGACCCTACAATTGTGAAAGTGACTTAGCTAATGAAAAGATAGTTAATAGTTCTTCTATTTCTATAATTAATAATGAGATGCAATTTATTAGTTTTGTTGCATATCTAGCCACACTCCATATTCACCAATGAATATTGTTTGTGAATTTTTCCTTTTTGGATTTATTTTTTTTATTTATTTTTCAATTTTTGTGGAATTCTTTAAATTTTGTTATTCGAAACAATAAAAGTATTCTTTCTTCTACTAAATTATGTATATATACCTCGATACTACTTAGAAAAGATGAATACCCTTTTTGTAAAAGTTAGCCACTATTTCTTTTAAAAAAAAATTTAGGTTTTACTTTTTTCATTTTTTTTTTGTATATGTTTTCTTAAGTGAGTTTGTTATAATGTTTTAGCAAGTGTAAGGAATTAGGAGTTACTTTAGAATTAAAGTTTCTATCATTAAGATATTAGGGCGAGAATAATAAAGAGATTTCAGTAATAATTCAATGAAGGAATTCAATAACTAGAATCAAATTAGACACAAAGTTGACATTTTCTCATTATAAATGGTCAATTTTACTACAGTTGTTACTTTTAAATATTATTTCAATCAATTTCGAAACTTTTAGTTTAATTTTAGTAATTAAATATAATTCAATAGTAAAAAGATCCCTATAAATTAAAAATATCCATTTTAATGAATGCTGAAATGCGTCTCTCGTCCTAGGCGCAGGATTGGCGCTTCGGACCCACCTGGACAGTGTCACCATGTTGGAAATGCGCCTCAGGCGCAACTGTTGCGCTTCAGGTGCACAACTTCTTCAGGTTGACATGTTATGCATTTTTCACCTTTTTACAGTCTGAAGTTGGTTTCCGGTGTCTTCATAAAAGTTGTATCTATTGATGTTAGCTTTCATTTTCACTTGGTTTGACTCCAATTAGACATCTACAACTCCAAATATGGCTGAAGTGATGCACTAAAACAAAGTAGCAACGCAAAACTTCGAAAAATCTCTACTTAATCAAGAAAATAAGAACATAAATATTTCATTATATGAAAGAAATAAAATTAACAAAATATATCTAATAAGTCTTTAAATTAACTAATGAATAAAAGATAAATAAGACTAAAAACAATAAATAATATGCATATGATAAAGAGTCATCACAACCCCAAACTTAATCTATTGCTTGTCCCCAAGCAACAATTAATTTCAGATTCGGTGTAGTTAAAAGCAAACTTAAACTCAATTTTTCAAGTTAAATCAAACTTAATTTTCAAAGTTCCAGCTACTACAAAACATTCATCATGTTTCATTGTTGCTTACAAAAAAAAAAAAACACAATTTGTACACTTTAGCATTCATTCATCAAGTTTAAGTCTGTCTTCACACAATCTCACCAAAATTTCTCTCAAGTGTTTAGAAATGGTTATGAATTTATCACTCAAATCCTAGAACATGCATCACGCTACCATAGGCTTGAAAAAATCCTAGTTAGCATCATAATGCAACAAATATTCTACCACTTTTTTTTGGAGTTTCGGGTTATAATGGAGCCTAGGTAACGATATGACATGTTGGGATAGTAGGCTTTACTACTTAGAGTTAGACATACATTTACAAATATTCTACCACTTTTTTTTTCTTCAAGTTTTTCATTGTGTAGATTCTCAAATATTGACAAATGAAACAAGAAGATATTATTTATCAAAGTACACAAACTGAATTTTTTTTTTCATTTTTTCTTTTCTTTTTGTGCGAATCACCGCCCTAAACTTAAAATGTTGCTATCCCACGAGCTACCCCAAACATAGAACTTTGTCAACACAATAAATTTTTTTCTACCTAACTCCAAGTAAGGTGATTTAATTAAAGTCAGGTATTTGGCTTGTAATGTGTCTAGTAACCGAAATTAAAGGGCAAGGCTCAAAGGGGCTAGCAAAGGGTAAAATTTTCATAGGATAGCTAGTAAGGCTCAAGTGACCCAACAAAATTGCCCCAATGTATGCACAAATTACAAGTGATGCAAGTCAGAATTAGTGCAAGTTCTGAAGGGATAACACATGTCTAGATAATCACACAACAAAGAATTTAAGTGTTTAGACCCAAAAGATCACAACTAAGAAAATAAGATAGAGTATGAACAATCAAAATAATGTCAAACATACTTCTAAAAAGTTTGAGACTTTGATAATCATGGAGTAATCAACAACGCATATATTAGTGAAACATATCGAATTGAGCAATGATGTGAGCAACAAAATAGAGTTTAAATTTCAAAATCCCAAACAGAAAACTTAAGAACAAAAGCAAGTTGTTAATAATTCTTCATCATAGTGCACATTTACACACAATTAGAAAGAAACAAATTCAAATAACAAAAATAAGATTGCAAAAAAGAGAAGTTACCTCTACCTGTGGGTTGCCTCCCACAAAGCGCTTCTTTAAAGTCATTAGCTTGACGCTTCAACTATTGTCAAGGTGGCATATATGACAAGAAGAACACGTCATCCTTTTTTTTTTTTTTTTTTTTGTAGAAATTCAATGAACTTAAGAAATAAAAGATGTTGCTTCCATGTCCTTCTCAATTGGACATTGATGAACAAGGTATAGATTGAATCTTGAACTTTACCAATCTCTTCTTTTTTCTTTTTCTCGTTCATCTTTTCCTCTTGCATATCTTCTTCTACCACAACAATGAAATTATCTTCAATCTTCAACTTCTCCTCCATCTTCTCAAACTTAGCCACTTGCTCAAATAACCTCTCACATTGATTTTCAAATCTTTCAATTGAAACCATGTTATTCTTCATGAATTTGACCAAAACATTCGTAACATGAAAGTCTTTGTCATTTGATTCTTTTGATAGAATTTTAGGAGGTAGAATGTGTTCCCAATTTATATTTTTAATGTAACACTCGTCGTTTTATGCAGCTTTGAACAAAAACTCTTCATATTCTACTAGTTTGACAAGGTCATCAAAACAATGTCCATTCTTATGTGCTTCTCTACAAAAGTCACATCTAAGAGGCTGCATCGGAGGGATCTGAAGGTGATATTTTAAAAATGTGTGGCTCAAGATTTGCCCCTCAATCATGCGACATATACCCTATATAAGACAAGTATCACACTCTTCATATAATTGTAGTAGAATATCATCATTATAATCTTCCATGCTCTACAGCAAATAGTTATCTCAAACAAAGAAGAGATAAACCACTAGACATGACATTAGCAAGTTCAACAAATAAAATAAATCAAATCAAATCAAATCAAAAATTTTATTGCAGAGCAAAAAATTTCAATTAAGTAAATAAATTAAATTCATTAGTGATATGGCAATCCCGGGCAACGGCGCCAAAAATTTGATAGTGTTTCGGCAAGTGTACTGAATCGTTGCAAGTAATAATAAAACGGTAGTACCGAGTGTCGAACTCAAGGATTGTGTTTTACTATTGAATTATATTTAATTACTAAAATTGAACAAATTTTTTCTAAATTGATTGAAATAATATTTAAAAGTAACAACTGTAATAAAATTGATCCTTTATAATAAGAAAAATGTTAGGGATGAGTTTCACTTTGAATCCAACCTTGGTGTAATTTATTTATTTTTTGTAACGTTGATCTTATCACTTTTAATTTTAATTTTAATTTTTACGTATTTTTATTTCAAGATTAATAGTTAAAATGAAGATTATTTTATGGGGAGAAGTAAACTGATATTTATCAATCAAATTATGATTATTACAAATTAATTTTCCATACAAAATTGGGGTACGACAGTTACCCCTATTTAATTATATTTTACTAAAAAATAAGAATAGCAATAGTTTTCTTATTATTGCTATAAAAGATAGGACCCAAACTTTGTGTGTCAAATGGTTATTGGTGTGTAAATTAACAAGAACGAATGCAATCAAAATATGTACATGATAAGGTGGCCCGGAGTGTCATTATTACATAAATGATGGATAATACTCCAAATGAGATAATTGAATTGAAATGAAATATAAATGTAGGATGTGTAATTCATGCATGCAGATCTTGTGGCAGTGATACATTTTATGTAGTAATCATTTGGGAATTAGTTATTGAATTGTCATTAATCAATGATGTAGCATAACCTTGTGGATGATTGAATAATCATAATTGTTGCACTTGGCATCTTGAGAATTAATAGTTGGTGGTTGTATGAGTCCATAAGGATATGCTACAAGGGGGTATCATCATCCCTCCGCATTTAAAGTCTATGGCATATATGTTGGACCAAAACTAGGAAGGTGAATAGGCGTCGCTTGATTTTTTTGATTCACAGTTGAAGGCCCTTCTTCTACTTAATTTAAGCTCAATGTTTGCAATGTCTTCATAATCTTAGCCATTTGATCATTTAGTTGGTTGATGAAACTTCTTATCTCTTCACTATTTGTCTACTCCTCCAAAATTCTTCTTTGGGAGCGAGTCCAATAACGATGTTAGGTAATCCACTTGTTCAAATTATTTAAATACTTTTTTATATATAAAAAAATGATGAGCATGTATTAAACATGAATGAAATGAAAATAAAATCATTAAATCAACTATCTCTTTTTTATATAATTACAGAATGTTGGGAAATATGAGTGATTACTCTTCATCATATGCATAATTTTTATTGATTTTAGTCTTATTTATCTTTAATCATTAGTTAATTTAATGAGTTATTTAATATATTTTGTTGATTTTAGTTATTTGATTTAATGAAATGTTTTTCTTCTTATTTGCTTAATTAAGTAGAGATTTTTCGTAGTTGTGCGCTGTTACTTTATTTTGGTGCAGTGCTGAATTTTGGTGAAAAATCAACATGACCTATGTGGCGTATTTCAGCCATATCTGGAGTTCTAAATGTCCAATTGGAGTCAATCCAAGTCCTAATGAAAGCTAACCTCCATATCTACAACTTGTATGAAGACACTGGGACCAAAATCAGAATCAAAGGATGAGTAAAATGCAAAATACGTCAGACATCAGATGCTGTGCGCCTTGAGCGCGCCTGAAGCACATTTCCAGCCATTCAGTATTGTCAAAACGCGTCCGGAGTGCAAAGAATGCGCCTGGGGTGCGTGACGCGCATCAGCATTCATAAAAACGCAATTTTTTACTGTTTAGGGATTTTTTTTTACTCTTGGGAACTTGGGAGACTTGTGCCGTAGCATAGAAACTCAAAGACGACCGTTTCTAACGCCATTGGAGCAGTTTTATCAAGAATCATTCATGAAACCTTCTTGTAACTCTTCTCTAATCCCTATCTTTTGTATCTCTGTCATGAGTAACTAAACCCTATTTGTTAGGGATGAGTGTAACCAGATGAAACCTTTATTTTTTTGATTTGATTTCCAATTATATGAATGAGTTTATTGAATTATATTTCTCATCTCTGTGCTTAATGCTTTTTATTGCTTGAGAAATTCATGAATTTGTAGTCTAGGGATAGATGCAGGTCATGAAACCAATTAAATTAGTTGCAAAGCAATAGTTTACAAGAGAATTTCTATACGGTAATGCTTAATTCAGATCTTAAATCTACTGAGGAATTAGGGGTTACTTTGGAATTAAAGGTTCTGTCACTAAGACATTAGGGCAAGAATAATAAAGAGAATTCGGTAACAATTCAATAAAGGAATTCAGTAACTAGGATCAAATTAGACACCAAGGTTGGATTCGAAGTGAAACTCATTCCTGACATTTTTCTCATTATAAAAGATCAATTTTATTACTGTTGTTAATTTCAAATATTATTTCAATCAACTCGGGAACCTTTTGTTCAATTTTAGTAATTAAATATAATTCAATAGTAAAACGCAATCCTTGAGTTCGACACTCGGTACTACCGTTTTATTATTACTTGCAGCAATTCAGTACACTTGCTGAAACGCTATCAATGAGCCTTAGATGAATATTCTTAACAAAAATGAATTATTAGTGAAGAAAATATGAGAATTGATAAGCAAAACATCAAAACTTCATTGATGAGAAACAGAGTACACCACATTTAAACTAAAAACTAAATCGACTATGATATTTCAATCTTCTCTTCTAATAGGACAACCAATATTCTCCTCCAATTCCTTTACCAACATTTTGCATTATTCAACAAACTTATAAACTTTGACTGTGTTGGTTGAATGGCCTCTATCCTTAGGAAGTTATACACAATATTATTAACAAGATTATCCAATTTCTTCCTAAGTGATGAACTTGACATTAAAACCAACTTGTTTAATATTAATTCCAATTTAACAATAATAGATTCAAAAGTTATTCAAAACAGAGATTCAAGAACACATGTATTATCAAGATAAAGAGTATAGAGATAAAGAAGTGTGCACTAGGGATTTTTATACTGGTTCAACTATCGATTCGATAGTCTACATCTAGTCTTGAAATCACTTACTGATTTCAGCCTTTACTAGAAATGATTTGAGTACATTTACAGACTTTCCAACACTTCAATGCCTATACATCTAACTCAACACCAATCTACAACAACAACCAATCTATCCTTAAGAACTAATCACCAAGCTCTAGCAAGATCGATTTTTCTTGAATCTTGAATCTTGAAATAGATGAACTAATCGATTTGCTAATAGATTCTTTTAATGCATATATCAGAAACTGATACTTAGTTCATATCAGAGTCGATTGACTAATCGATTATAATTGTTTTGTTCAAAATGCGAGATCAAACAATCGATTACTCAGACAATTTACTTTCATTTACATAATCGATTTTGGCAATGGGCTAATTTCTCGTTGTAACTCAAACATTTAATCAAATCGATTTGCCAATCGATTGATTCGTCCTTGTAACTCTGATATTTAATTACAATTGATGTGCCAATCGATTATGCAATATGTTTCTGATAAATGATTAACTAATTCATTCATGAAATCAATTAACTAATCGATTAGTAAATCGATTAACTAATTGATTAGTAAAAAACTTGTAACTTAAGAAAAGTATATCAATCGATTGTCCAATCGATTTCTCTTAATCATAGAACACAGGTCTGATAAAAACCTTTAAGTAATCGATTTGCTAATCAATTAACTCAGTGAAAACATTGTTCTATGAATCAGAAAATCAATTAACCAAACGATTTACCATTTGATTGTCCAATTGTTTGATTTGCACCCTTATTTTATGATTTCAGTTTTAATTGGCAAATATTAGATGTGTGAAATCATAATGATGAATCTAACTAATAAACACTATGAACACTAGACAAATTTACACATAATCTTCAAGCCTTGTATGATATGATCAATCTTTGCTTGATTGCTTTAGATCCAAGATTTGTCCAAGTGTAGTGTTTGATTCTTTCCTAAAATGTATCTCAACCCAAACTATTAGATTAATCAGATAATGCATATACATTGTATATTTGGAAGTTATATCAAAATCATAGTCAAGGAGACATATATCTTACAGACTGTAGTGTTGAACAAGTGCATTGTTGCATCAATCTCTCAAAGATGCTTCGAAATGTTTATGATTGTGTGATTAGCTAGCATTACCAACTTTGAAAATCATTCTTTTCAATGCTTGTTTTCCTCCTCCAAGACTTTATAGATCTCTTGATACTTCAACTAACAGAGAAACATCGTAAAATTATCCTCCCAATATACGGCTTCATCTTTTAAGTCATAATAGATATTTTCTTGATATTTAACGTAATTCTTCAACTCACTTGAAATCTCCATCTCTATTCTCAATGCATTTTGTTCTTTTAAAGTAGTTCTTCTGTTTCTATGCCTCTCAGTTTTTACTTGATTCTCATATTCAGATACCATCTCTTTAAATTGTTACTTTAAATTTTCAAACTCCTTTTCTAATCATATATCCTTGTTCACTTGGAAGTTTTTTTCTTCTTAATTTTGCTTATAACTCTTTTTTCTCATCTTGAGATTTTAACAATGATTCATTAAGTTCATTTATTTCTTCATTTGTAAGAGGGGTAAGCTCCACTATTTCTTTATCCCTTGGAAGTGTATTGTGGAAAGGAAATTTAATTTCTTGGACTTTTTTCTTTATCCATTGTCAATAGGGTTTCTTAGTGCTACAACTTTTGCCTTTGAGTACTCGACATTTTCTAACGATCTTTTCTCAAGCTCGACTAATTCATCATAACATATGTGGATCTTCTATACTTATATTGTACAAAACCAAAGTTTCTAACGATTCATCGTATGGTTTCTTTAATATAGGGTAGTCAAGTTTCTTTAAAACTACAGTTGGATTATAATGTTTTTTGTCCCTGTAAATATAACAATTTTCAATTTTAGTACTTGAAAAATATATGTTTGAATTACATCCCTGCAATTTTCAAAATCTTTATAAAAACGTAAGCTCGTAAAATAGAGGAAAACGTGGAATTCCAATTTAAATTATTATTCTAAATAAATTTATTCAAAACAATATTTAAATAACACATAAAAATAATTTGTCTACTTATTTCTATTAAAATAAATATACAAACTCTAATGAAAATACAAATTTAAATAACTATTCTAAACAAATATAACCACAATAATATTTAAATATTAAATAAAAATAATTTGTATACTTATCACCTTCATGTGTTATTCATAAATACCATATAAATTATAAGTTCTACTACATGAATTATCATAACCATTCACTTTTAGAAATGATGTTCAATTTCACAAAATGATTTTTCACTCATTTAACCAACCACTACTCTTTTGTTCAATCGCAAATATGACTAACCTTTAAAAATATTCTTGAAAGTATATTAAGATCAAATAGATATTGTAAACTTTAATCATGGTATAATAATTTAGTTCTTCAAGAACTATAACAAAATTTCGAACAATACCCAAATAAAAAGATATATTTTTACTAATTCAAGGATGCTTAAATATCAGTTCTTCAATAACTTTAAAAAGTTCCCAACGATAGCCAAAAAAATATATATTTTGTGCAATCCTGTAAGGACTCTCTTGAATATAAGTTTGTCAAGAACTATATTAAAAATCATTTTCATAAATATCTATCAAGAATAATTCATTATTTGAGCAATCTTTTAGAGATATTTTATTATTAAATTTTTAGTTCTTTAAAAATTTTATAACAAATCACCATATACGATGATCCAAGAAAATCAATCTTTTGAAATTCTTCTAGGATATCCTTTAATGTGAAATTCTTCTATAATTTAATAAGAATAAAAAAAATTAAGGTATGAAAATTATACAAGTAAAAAAAAATGCTCAACAAAATTTGTATGTAAAACTAAAATTTCTATACGAATTAAAATAGCTACAAAATTCAAGAAATATGATCATGGGAAGAAGATAATAAGTAGAAATATTTTTTAGTTTTTTAGAATTGTAAGAAGACTTATTCGTAGAATAAAACCTCTAAATTGATGAGGTCACCACAAGAAATATTCTTATAATTAAATCTTTAAGTTGATTATGTCATCACTCGTATGGTAGAAATTTGTGTTGATAACATGTTATGAAATTAACCAAAATAAGAGAAAAATAAATTATAAAAGAAAATAGATAATGGTGAAAGATAGAAAAGAGAATAATATAGTTATGCATTATTCTCTTCAATTGTATCTACTTTATATTGGAAATGAGTCATATTTATACCACATAAAACTAGTAGGTTACAAGCATGTGAGTGATCACAAGTTTATAGGAAATATTTATAGGACATATAACTAGGAGTAACATGATATGAGGTACCCGAATCAATAATCTAAATTGAATCGTGATATGCAAGGTTTATGGAATTATTGTCATAAATAATGTGGACATTATTAACAGATGCAGTTGTTGTTGTATCTTTATAATTTTTCTTCTCTTTGTCTTCATCTATTTCGTTTGATTGATCTCTCTTAAGAAACGCACAATTTCTTTATATGTGACCCGTTTTGTCACAATTGTAGCATATCACTTTTTTTGGAGTCCTCGATTTTTATTTTGACTTGCTACGACTTTAAGAATTGTCACGTCTATGGTAGTAAATATATTGACTTCTCCCCCGTTACTATATAACTAATGCTTCTGACTTTGAGGAAGAAACAATAGAATCATGTTCCTTTCTTTGAGCTTCTTCATTCAACCTGCTCCCTTTAACTATTGACATTTCAACTTTCCATTTGAAGATGGATTGGTTAACATCACAGAATGAACATCTCAATTATGAAGCAAGGAACTCAACATTAACAATGCTTACTACTCATTGTCTAATTTAATTTATACGGTTGTCAACTGATTCATATGCTCTGAAAAATATTGATATGTTCTGCCATTGATTCTCCATATTTGTATTTCATATTCACCAGCTTGCGTAACAAGAATGTTTTATTTTGCATGTTTTTTTCGCCCATACAACTCTTTTAATTTTTCCCACATTTTGTTAATATTTGTTTCAGTTTGAACATGTGGATATACACTCATACCCAACCACTGCTTAATCAACGCAATTGTCTTTCTATTCATCTTCTTCTAATAAGCGTCAACTTTATTTGTGAGTTTACCAGTGTCACCCTCAATAGGATCATACAAATATTTATTGTATAACATGTCTTCCATGAGAGTCTTCCAAAGTGTGAAATTAAAATAGTTGAGTTTAATCATATTGAGACTTTTATTTTTCTCCCCTATTTAAATGCACAAATTAAATCCACCGAACTCGAGATACCACTTTGTTGCCAAAAAAACCAAAGATAATTAGAGATAACTATATGAATAAAGCGGAATATTTTTCTCCCACCTGTGCATATATATGGTGAAAAAGAAAATACATTTCCCAGACCAAGAATAATTGGGACAAAATTAAATATGACACAAACACAATTTTTAACGTGTAAAACTTCCCTCAAAATAAAAGAATAAAA
This sequence comes from Cicer judaicum, assembly GCA_037974835.1. Lineage (NCBI taxonomy): Eukaryota > Viridiplantae > Streptophyta > Magnoliopsida > Fabales > Fabaceae > Cicer > Cicer judaicum. The sequence continues at coordinate 11,200 of JBBPBS010000079.1, forward strand.
ACCACGGGACCTAGTCCTGTAAAAATTGTCAATATAATAATTAATGACTACACTAGACTCTTCCTAATAACAATAGCGAACTTCAATCAACAATAACAATAATCTTATAGCCTTATAGTAAAGTGGCTATTTTAAAGTAACTCTATAAGAAGATAAAACTATTAAGACTGTTACTATTACTAGAACCAAACTTTTATTTCTCCTTTTCTCCCTGTGCGGCTTCTGTTGTTGTCTTGGTGCTTAGGGATTTCAAATCCATTTTATTTTTTTTCTTTATGGGTCAAACCCAATAAAACCCTTACTCCTTTTTTTTTTTTTTTCTCTTTTTTATTTCAAAAATAATAATAACAATTTTAATATAAAAACTAATAATAATAATAATAAAATTGGGAGACTCCACTTGGAAAGTAATTCCACTCAATACTTTATTAAAAATAAATTTTTATTTTTGAGTGTGTTTATTTTAATTTTTTTTGACAAAATGTGTTTAGTCTCTTAGTTCTATATATATACTATTGTTTTTTATTTGCACTAAAACAAATCACATTTATTTATTTAATTTTTTAGTGATAAGTTATAGATTTGGTTGGAGATAGTAGATTTATGGAATCGGTTATTATACCTTTAAAAAATTGTCTAAAAATAAAAAGATAAACTTTAGTTTTATGATATAAATTATATTTTTTATTTATTAATATATATAGGGGGACGTATCAAGTAAGAACTCATATTTATTGTGAGAAATGAGAACTCTTAATAATAATCATTGGATTGGATTTAATTAACGCATAAGATTAAATTACTAATTATTGATGTTATGTGATTGTATCTCCACCTAATAACTATTTGATTTATAATACCTCTCAATTTATTCTTTTTATTTTTGTAATAATACAAATTAAATGTTCATTAGTAAATATATTATTTTTATATTTTTTTGACTCATAGATTTTATTTTATTAAACTTGCATTTTTATTGTTTATTATAATATTATTATAACTTCTAAATTTCAATCCTTATTATTGTAACTTCCAATTTTATTTTTATTTCGAGTTCATATAATTTAATAACTTTTTTTTTATTTA
>JBBPBS010000083.1:8965-71447 GCA_037974835.1 Cicer judaicum
ATCTTGTCCAATTAGGATTTCTAACCAATCTTGTGCATCCAATAGGTGTTTTTGTGTCATCGGATGAACATTTAGGTCATTTTCGTCCTCCCTAAACTTAATCTTGTCCAATTAGGGTTTCTAACCAATCTTGTGCATCAAATAGGTATTTTTGTGTCATTGGATGAACTATTAGGTTATTTTCGTTCTCCCTGGGCTAATTCTTGTCCAACTAGGGTTTTTAACCAATCTTGTGCATCCAATAGGTGTTTTGTGTCATTGGATGAACATTTACGTCATTTTCGTCCTCCCTAAACTTAATCTTGTCCAATTAGGGTTTCTAACCTATCTTGTGCATCCAATAGGTGTTTTTGTGTCATTGGATGAACAATTAGGTCATTTTCGTCCTCCCTAGGCTAATTCTTGTCCAATTAATGTTTCTAACCAATCTTGTGCATCCAATAGGTGTTTTGTGTCATTGGATGAACAATTAGGTCATTTTCGTCCTCCCTAGGCTAATTCTTGACCAATTAGGGTTTTTAACCAATCTTGTGCATCCAATAGGTGTTTTGTGTCATTGGATGAACAATTAGGTCATTTTCGTCCTCCCTACACTTAATCTTGTCCAATTAGGGTTTTTAACCAATCTTGTGCATCCAATAGGTGTTTTGTGTCATTGGATGAACATTTAGGTCATTTTCGTCCTCCCTAAACTTAATCTTGTCCAATTAGGGTTTCTAAACAATCTTGTGCATCAAATAGGTGTTTTTGTGTCATTGGATGAACTATTAGGTTATTTTCGTCCTCCCTGGGCTAATTCTTGTCCAACTAGGGTTTTTAACCAATCTTGTGCATCCAATAGGTGTTTTGTGTCATTGGATGAACATTTAGGTCATTTTCGTCCTCCCTACACTTAATCTTGTCCAATTAGGGTTTTTAACCAATCTTGTGCATCCAAAAGGTGTTTTTGTGTCATTGGATGAACATTTAGGTCATTTTCGTTCTCCCTAAACTTAATCTTGTCCAATTAGGGTTTCTGACCAATCTTGTGCATCCAATCGGTGTTTTTATGTCATTGGAAGAATATTTAGGTCATTTTCGTCCTCCCTTCACTTAATCTTGTCCAATTAGGGTTTTTAACCAATCATGTGCATCCAATAGGTGTTTTGTGTCATTGGATGAACATTTAGGTCCTTTTCGTCCTCCCTAGGCTTAATCTTGTCCAATTAGGATTTCGAACCAATCTTGTACATCAAATAGGTGTTTTTGTGTCATTGGATGAACAACTAGGTCATTTTCGTCCTCCCTAAACTTAATCTTGTCCAATAAGGGTTTCTAACCAATCTTTTGCAACAAATAGGTGTTTTTGTGTCATTGGATGAACTATTAGGTTATTTTCGTCCTCCCTGGGCTAATTCTTGTCCAACTAGGGTTTTTAACCAATCTTGTGCATCCAATAGGTGTTTTGTGTCATTGGATGAACATTTAGGTCATTTTCGTCCTCCCTACACTTAATCTTGTCCAATTAGGGTTTTTAACCAATCTTGTGCATCCAATAGGTGTTTTGTGTCATTGGATGAACATTTACGTCATTTTCGTCCTCCCTACACTTAATCTTGTCCAATTAGGGTTTCTAACCAATCTTGTGCATCCAATAGGTGTTTTTGTGTCTTTGGATGAACAATTAGGTCATTTTCGTCCTCCCTAGGCTAATTCTTGTCCAATTAATGTTTCTAACCAATCTTGTGCATCCAATAGGTGCTTTGTGTCATTGGATGAACAATTAGGTCATTTTCGTCCTCCCTAGGCTAATTCTTGTCCAACTAGGGTTTTTAACCAATCTTGTGCATCCAATAGGTGTTTTGTGTCATTGGATGAACATTTAGGTCATTTTCGTCCTCCCTACACTTAATCTTGTCCAATTAGGGTTTTTAACCAATCTTGTGCATCCAATAGGTGTTTTGTGTCATTGGATGAACATTTACGTCATTTTCGTCCTCCCTAAACTTAATCTTGTCCAATTAGGGTTTCTAACCAATCTTGTGCATCCAATAGGTGTTTTTGTGTCATTGGATGAACAATTAGGTCATGTTCGTCCTCCCTAGGCTAATTCTTGTCCAATTAATGTTTCTAACCAATCTTGTGCATCCAATAGGTGTTTTGTGTCATTGGCTGAACAATTAGGTCATTTTCGTCCTCCCTAGGCTAATTTTTGTCCAATTACGGTTTTTAACCAATCTTGTGCATCCAATAGGTGTTTTGTGTCATTGGATGAACATTTAGGTCATTTTCGTCCTCCCTACACTTAATCTTGTCCAATTAGGGTTTTTAACCAATCTTGTGCATCCAATAGGTGTTTTTGTGTCATTGGATGAACATTTAGGTCATTTTCGTTCTGCCCAAACATAATCATGTCCAATTAGGGTTTCTAACCAATCTTGTGCATCCAATAGGTGTTTTTGTGTCATTGGATGAACAATAAGATCATTTTCGTCCCCCCTAGCCTAATTCTTGTCCAATTAGGGTTTCTAACCAATCTTGTGCATCCAATAGGTGTTTTGTGTCATTGCATGAACATTTAGGTGATTTTCGTCCTCCCTACACTTAATCTTGTCCAATTAGGGTTTTTAACCAATCTTGTGCATCCAATAGGTGTTTTTGTGTCATTGGATGAACATTTAGGTCATTTTCGTTCTGCCTAAACTTAATCTTGTCCAATTAGGGTTTCTAACCAATATTGTGCCTCCAATAGGTGTTTTTGTGACATTGGATGAACAATTAGATCATTTTCGTCGTTCCCTAGGATAATTCTTGTCCAATTAGGGTTTTTAACCCATCTTATGCATCCAATAGGTGTTTTGTGTCATTGGATGAACATTTAGGTCATTTTCGTCCTCCCTACACTTAATCTTGTCAAATTAGGTTTTTTAACCAATCTTGTGCATCCAATAGGTGTTTTGTGTCATTGGATGAACTTTTAGGTCCTTTTCGTCCTCCCTACACTTAATCTTGTCCAATTAGGGTTTTTAACCAATCTTGTGCATCCAATAGGTGTTTTGTGTCATTGGATGAACAATTAGGTCATTTTTGTCCTCCCTAGGCTTATTCTTGTCCAATTAGGGTTTCTAACCAATCTTGTGCATCCAATCGGTGTTTTGTGTCATTGGAAGAATATTTAGGTCATTTTCGTCCTCCCTTCACTTAATCTGGTCCAATTAGAGTTTTTAACCAATCTTGTGCATCCAATAGGTGTTTTGTGTCATTGGATGAACATTTAGGTCCTTTTCGTCCTCCCTAGGCTAATTCTTGTCCAATTAGGGTTTTTAACCAATCTTGTGCATCCAATAGGTGTTTTGTGTCATTGGATGAACATTTAGGTCATTTTCGTCCTCCCTACACTTAATCTTGTCCAATTAGGGTTTTTAACCAATCTTGTGCATCCAATAGGTGTTTTTGTGTCATTGGATGAACAATTAGGTCATTTTCGTCCTCCCTAGGCTAATTCTTGTCCAATTAATGTTTGTAACCAATCTTGTGCATCCAATAGGTGTTTTTGTGTCATTGGGTGAACAATTAGGTCATTTTCGTCCTCCCTAGGCTAATTCTTGTCCAATTAGGGTTTTTAACCAATCTTGTGCATCCAATAGGTGTTTTGTGTCATTGGATGAACATTTAGGTCATTTTCGTCCTCCCTACACTTAATCTTGTCCAATTAGGGTTTTTAACCAATCTTGTGCATCCAATAGGTGTTTTTGTGTCATTTGATGAACATTTAGGTCCTTTTCGTCCTCCCTAGGCTTAATCTTGTCCAATTAGGATTTCGAACCAATCTTGTGCATCAAATAGGTGTTTTTGTGTCATTGGATGAACAATTAGGTCATATTCGTCCTCCCTAAACTTAATCTTGTCCAATTAGGGTTTCTAACCAATCTTGTGCATCAAATAGGTGTTTTTGTGTCATTGGATGAACTATTAGGTTATTTTCGTCCTCCCTGGGCTAATTCTTGTCCAACTAGGGTTTTTAACCAATCTTGTGCATCCAATAGGTGTTTTGTGTGATTGGATGAACATTTAGGTCATTTTCGTCCTCCCTACACTTAATCTTGTCCAATTAGGGTTTTTAACCAATCTTGTGCATCCAAAAGGTGTTTTTGTGTCATTGGATGAACATTTAGGTCATTTTCGTTCTCCCTAAACTTAATCTTGTCCAATTAGGGTTTCTGACCAATCTTGTGCATCCAATCGGTGTTTTTATGTCATTGGAAGAATATTTAGGTCATTTTCGTCCTCCCTTCACTTAATCTTGTCCAATTAGGGTTTTTAACCAATCATGTGCATCCAATAGGTGTTTTGTGTCATTGGATGAACATTTAGGTCCTTTTCGTCCTCCCTAGGCTTAATCTTGTCCAATTAGGATTTCGAACCAATCTTGTACATCAAATAGGTGTTTTTGTGTCATTGGATGAACAACTAGGTCATTTTCGTCCTCCCTAAACTTAATCTTGTCCAATAAGGGTTTCTAACCAATCTTGTGCAACAAATAGGTGTTTTTGTGTCATTGGATGAACTATTAGGTTATTTTCGTCCTCCCTGGGCTAATTCTTGTCCAACTAGGGTTTTTAACCAATCTTGTGCATCTAATAGGTGTTTTGTGTCATTGGATGAACATTTAGGTCATTTTCGTCCTCCCTACACTTAATCTTGTCCAATTAGGGTTTTTAACCAATCTTGTGCATCCAATAGGTGTTTTGTGTCATTGGATGAACATTTACGTCATTTTCGTCCTCCCTACACTTAATCTTGTCCAATTAGGGTTTCTAACCAATCTTGTGCATCCAATTGGTGTTTTTGTGTCATTGGATGAACAATTAGGTCATTTTCGTCCTCCCTAGAATAATTCTTGTCCAATTAGGGTTTTTAACAAATCTTGTGCATCCAATAGGTGTTTTGTGTCATTGGATGCACACGTAGGTAATTTTCGTCCTCCCTAGGCTAATTCTTGTCCAATTAGGGTTTTTAACCAATCTTGTGCATTTAATTGGTGTTTTGTGCCATTGGATGAACATTTAGGTCATTTTCGTCCTCCCTACACTTAATCTTGTCCAATTAGGGCTTTTAACCAATCTTGTGCATCCAATGGGTGTTTTTGTGTCATTGGATGAATATTTAGGTCATTTTCGTCCTCCCTAGGCAAATTCTTTTCCAATTAGGGTTTTTAACCAATATTGTGCATCCATTAGGTGTTTTGTGTCATTGGATGAACATTTAGGTCATTTTCGTCCTCTCTACACTTAATCTTGTCTAATTAGGGTTTCTAACCAATCTTGTGCATCCGATAGGTGTTTTTGTGTCATTGGATGAACAATTAGGTCATTTTCGTCCTCCCTAGGCTAATTCTTGTCCAATTAGGGTTTTTAACCAATCTTGTGCATCCAATAGGTGTTTTGTGTCATTGGATGAAAATTTAGGTCATTTTCGTCCTCCCTACACTTAATCTTGTCCAATTAGGGTTTCTAACCAATCTTGTGCATCCGATAGGTGTTTTTGTGTCATTGGATGAACAATTAGGTCATTTTCTTCCTCCCTAGGCTAATTCTTGTCCAATTAGGGTTTTTAACCAATCTTGTGCATCCAATAAGTGTTTTTGTGTCATTGGTTGAACACTTAAGTCATTTTCGTCCTGCCTAGGCTAATACTTATCCAATTAGGGATTTTAACCAATCTTGTGCATCCAATAGGTGTTTTGTGTGATATTGGATGAACATTTAGGTCATTTTTGTCCTCCCTAGGCTAATTCTTGTCCAATTAGGATTTTTAACCAATCTTTTGCATCCAATAGGTGTTTTGTGTCATTGGATGAACATTTAGGTCATTTTCGTCCTCCCTACTCTTAATCTTGTCCAATTAGGGTTTTTAACCAATCTTGTGCATCCAATGGGTGTTTTTGTGTCATTGGATTAACATTTAGGTCATTTTCGTCCTCCCTAGGCAAATTCTTGTCCAATTAGGATTTTTAACCAATATTGTGCATCCATTAGGTGTTTTGTGTCATTTGATGAACATTTAGGTCATTTTCGTCCTCTCTACACTTAATCTTGTCCAATTAGGGTTTCTAACCAATCTTGTGCATCCGATAGGTGTTTTTGTGTCATTGGATGAACAATTAGGTCATTTTCGTCCTCCCTAGGCTAATTCTTGTCCAATTAGGGTTTTTAACCAATCTTGTGCATCCAATAGGTGTTTTGTGTCATTGGATGAACATTTAGGTCATTTTCGTCCTCCCTACACTTAATCTTGTCCAATTAGGGTTTTTAATTAATCTTGTGCATCCAATAGGTGTTTTGTGTCATTGGATGAACATTTACGTCATTTTCGTCCTCCCTAAACTTAATCTTGTCCAATTAGGGTTTCTAACCAATCTTGTGCATCCAATAGGTGTTTTTGTGTCTTTGGATGAACAATTAGGTCATTTTCGTCCTCCCTAGGCTAATTCTTGTCCAATTAATGTTTCTAACCAATCTTGTGCATCCAATAGGTGCTTTGTGTCATTGGATGAACAATTAGGTCATTTTCGTCCTCCCTAGGCTAATTCTTGTCCAATTAGGGTTTTTAACCAATCTTGTGCATCCAATAGGTGTTTTGTGTCATTGGATGAAAATTTAGGTCATTTTCGTCCTCCCTACACTTAATCTTGTCCAATTAGGGTTTTTAACCAATCTTGTGCATCCAATAAGTGTTTTGTGTCATTGGATGAACATTTAGGTCATTTTCGTCCTCCCTACACTTAATCTTGTCCAATTAGGGTTTTTAACCAATCTTGTGCATCCAATAGGTGTTTTGTGTCATTGGATGAACATTTAGGTAATTTTCGTCCTCCCTACACTTAATCTTGTCCAATTAGGGTTTTTAACCAATCTTGTGCATCCAATGGGTGTTTTTGTGTCATTGGATGAACAATTAGGTCATTTTCGTCCTCCCTAGGCTAAATCTTGTCCAATTAGGGTTTTTAACCAATCTTGTGCATCCAATAGGTGTTTTTGTGTCATTGGATCAATATTTAGACCATTTTCGTTCTCCCTACACTTAATCTTTTCCAATAAGGGTTTTTAACCAATCTTGTGCATCCAATAGGTGTTTTGTGTCATTGGATGAACATTTAGTTCATTTTCGTCCTCCCTACACTTAATCTTGTCCAATTTGGGTTTTTAACCAATCTTGTGCATCCAATAGGTGTTTTATGTCATTGGATGAACAATTAGGTCATTTCTATCCTCCCTAGGCTAATTCTTGTCCAATTAGGGTTTTTAACCAATCTTGTGCATCCAATAGGTGTTTTGTGTCATTGGATGAACATTTAGGTCATTTTCGTCCTCCCTACACTTAATCTTGTCCAATTAGGGTTTTTTACCAATCTTGTGCATCCAATTGGTGTTTTGTGTCATTCGATGAACATTTAGGTCATTTTCGTCCTCCCTACACTTAATCTTTCCAATTAGGGTTTTTAACCAATCTTGTGCATCCAATAGGTGTTTTGTGTCATTGGATGAACAATTAGGTCATTTTTGTACTCCCTAGGCTAATTCTTGTCCAATTAGGGTTTTTAACCAATCTTGTGCATCCAATAGGTGTTTTGTGTCATTGGATGAACATTTAGGTCATTTTCGTCCTCCCTACACTTAATCTTGTCCAATTAGGGTTTTTTACCAATCTTGTGCATCCAATGGCTGTTTTTGTGTCATTGGATGAACAATTAGGTCATTTTCGTCCTCCTTAGGCTAATTCTTGTCCAATTAGGTTTTTTAACCAAACTTGTGCATCCAATAGGTGTTTTTGTGTCATTGGATGAACATTTAGGTCATTTTCGTCCTCCCTACACTTAATCTTGTCCAATTAGGGTTTTTAACCAATCTTGTTCATTCAATAGGTGTGTTGTGTCATTGGATGAATATTTAGGTCATTTTCGTCCTCCCTAAACTTAATCTTATCCAATTAGGGTTTTTAACCAATCTTGTGCATCTAATAGGTGTTTTGTGTCATTGGATGAACAATTAGGTCATTTTCGTCCTCCCTAGGCTAATTCTTGTCCAATTAGGGTTTTTAACCAATCTTGTGCATCCAATAGGTGTTTTGTGTCATTGGATGAACATTTAGGTCATTTTCGTCCTCCCTACACTTAATCTTGTCCAATTAGGGTTTTTAACCAATCTTGTTCATTCAATAGGTGTGTTGTGTCATTGGATGAATATTTAGGTCATTTTCGTCCTCCCTAAACTTAATCTTGTCCAATTAGGGTTTCTGACCAATCTTGTGCACCCGATAGGTGTTTTTGTGTCATTGGATGAACAATTAGGTCATTTTCGTCCTCCCTAGGCTAATTCTTGTCCAATTAGGGTTTTTAACCAATCTTGTGCATCCAATAGGTGTTTTGTGTCATTGGATGAACATTTACGTCATTTTCGTCCTCCCTAAACTTAATCTAGTCCAATTAGGGTTTCTAACCAATCTTGTGCATCCAATAGGTGTTTTTGTGTCATTGGATGAACAATTAGGTCATTTTCGTCCTCCCTAAACTTAATCTTGTCCAATTAGGGTTTCTAACCAATCTTGTGCATCCAATAGGTGTTTTTGTGTCTTTGGATGAACAATTAGGTCATTTTCGTCCTCCCTAGGCTAATTCTTGTCCAATTAATGTTTCAAACCAATCTTGTGCATCCAATAGGTGCTTTGTGTCATTGGATGAACAATTAGGTCATTTTCGTCCTCCCTAGGCTAATTCTTGTCCAATTAGGGTTTTTAACCAATCTTGTGCATCCAATAGGTGTTTTGTGTCATTGGATGAACATTTAGGTCATTTTCGTCCTCCCTACACTTAATCTTGTCCAATTAGGGTTTTTAACCAATCTTGTGCATCCAATAGGTGTTTTGTGTCATTGGATGAACATTTACGTCATTTTCGTCCTCCCTAAACTTAATCTTGTCCAATTAGGGTTTCTAACCAATGTTGTGCATCCAATAGGTGTTTTTGTGTCATTGGATGAACAATTAGGTCATTTTCGTCCTCCCTAGGCTAATTCTTGTCCAATTAATGTTTCTAACCAATCTTGTGCATCCAATAGGTGTTTTGTGTCATTGGATGAACAATTAGGTCATTTTCGTCCTCCCTAGGCTAATTCTTGTCCAATTAGGGTTTTTAACCAATCTTGTGCATCCAATAGGTGTTTTGTGTCATTGGATGAACATTTAGGTCATTTTCGTCCTCCCTACACTTAATCTTGTCCAATTAGGGTTTTTAACCAATCTTGTGCATCCAATAGGTGTTTTTGTGTCATTGGATGAACAATTAGGTCATTTTCGTCCTCCCTAGGCTAATTCTTGTCCAATTAATGTTTCTAACCAATCTTGTGCATCCAATAGGTGTTTTGTGTCATTGGATGAACAATTAGGTCATTTTCGTCCTCCCTAGGCTAATTCTTGTCCAATTAGGGTTTTTAACCAATCTTGTGCATCCAATAGGTGTTTTGTGTCATTGGATGAACATTTAGGTCATTTTCGTCCTCCCTACACTTAATCTTGTCCAATTAGGGTTTCTAACCAATCTTGTGCATCCAATTGTTGTTTTTGTCTCATTGGATGAACATTGATGTCGTTTTCGTCATCCCTAAACTTAATCTCTTCCAATTAGGGTTTCTAACCAATCTTGTGCATCCAATAGGTGTTTTTGTGTCATTGGATGAACAATTAGGTCATTTTCGTCCTCCCTAGGCTAATTCTTGTCCAATTAGGGTTTTTAACCAATCTTGTGCATCCAATAGGTGTTTTGTGTCATTGGATGAACATTTAGGTCATTTTCGTCCGCCCTACACTGAATCTTGTCCAATTAGGGTTTCTAACCAATCTTGTGCATCCAATTGTTGTTTTTGTCTCAATTGATGAACATTGATGTCATTTTCGTCCTCCCTAAACTTAATCTCTTCCAATTAGGGTTTCTAACCAATCTTGTGCATCCAATAGGTGTTTTTGTGTAATTGGATGAACAATTAGGTCCTTTTCGTCCTCCCTAGGCTAATTCTTGTCCAATTAGGGTTTTTAACCAATCTTGTGCATCCAATAGGTGTTTTGTGTCATTGGATGAACATTTAGGTCATTTTCGTCCTCCCTACACTTAATCTTGTCCAATTAGGGTTTTTAACCAATCTTGTGCATCCAATAGGTGTTTTTGTGTCATTAGATGAACATTTAGCTCATTTTCGTTCTCCCTAAACATAATCTTATCCAATTAGGGTTTCTGACCAATCTTGTGCATCCAATAGGTGTTTTGTGTCATTGGATGAACATTTAGGTCATTTTCGTCCTCCCTAGGCTTAATCTTGTCCAATTAGGGTTTTGAACCAATCTTGTGCATCCAATAGTTGTTTTTGTGTCATTGGATGAACATTTATGTCATTTTCGTCCTCCCTAAACTTAATCTCTTCCAATAGGTGTTTTTGTGTCATTGGATGAACAATTAGGTCATTTTCGTGCTCCCTAGGCTTATTCTCGTCCAATTAGGGTTATTAACCAATCTTGTGCATCCAATAGGTGTTTTTGTGTCATTGGATGAACAATTAGGTCATTTTCGTCCTCCCTAGGCTAATTCTTGTCCAATTGGGGTTTTTAACGAATCTGGTACATCCAATAGGTGTTTGTGTCATTGGATGAACATTTAGGTCATTTTCGTCCTCCCTACACTTAATCTTGTCCAATTAGGGTTTCTAACCAATCTTGTGCATCCAATAGTTGTTTTTGTGTCATTGGATGAACATTTATGTCATTTTCGTCCTCCCTAAACTTAATCTTTTCCAATTAGGGTTTCTAACCAATCTTGTGCATCCAATAGGAGTTTTTGTGTCATTGGATGAACAATTAGGTCATTTTCGTCCTCCCTAGGCTAATTCTTGTCCAATTAGGGTTTTTAACCAATCTTGTGCATCCAATAGGTGTTTTGTGTCATTGGATGAACATTTAGGTCATTTTCGTCCTCCCTACACTTAATCTTGTCCAATTAGGGTTTCTAACCAATCTTGTGCATCCAATTGTTGTTTTTGTCTCATTGGATGAACATTGATGTCATTTTAGTCCTCCCTAAACTTAATCTCTTCCAATTAGGGTTTCTAACCAATCTTGTGCATCCAATAGGTGTTTTTGTGTCATTGGATGAACAATTAGGTCATTTTCGTCCTCCCTAGGCTAATTCTTGTCCAATTAGGGTTTTTAACCAATCTTGTGCATCCAATAGGTGTTTTGTGTCATTGGATGCACATTTAGGTCATTTTCGTCCTCCCTACACTTAATCTTGTCCAATTAGGGTTTTTAACCAATCTTGTGCATCCAATAGGTGTTTTTGTGTAATTAGATGAACATTTAGCTCATTTTCGTTCTCCCTAAACTTAATCTTGTCCAATCAGGGTTTCTGACCAATCTTGTGCATCCAATAGGTGTTTTTGTGTCATTGGATGAACAATTAAGTCATTTTCGTGCTCCCTAGGCTTATTCTTGTCCAATTAGGGTTATTAACCAATCTTGTGCATCCAATAGGTGTTTTTGTGTCATTGGATGAACAATTAGGTAATTTTCGTCCTCCCTAGGCTAATTCTTGTCCAATTAGGGTTTTTAACCAATCTTGTGCATCCAATAGGTGTTTTGTGTCATTGGATGAACATTTAGGTCATTTTCGTCCTCCCTACACTTAATCTTGTCCAATTAGGGTTTCTAACCAATCTTGTGCATCCAATTGTTGTTTTTGTCTCATTGGATGAACATTGATGTCATTTTCGTCCTCCCTAAACTTAATCTCTTCTAATTAGGGTTTCTAACCAATCTTGTGCATCCAATAGGTGTTTTTGTGTCATTGGATGAACAATTAGGTCATTTTCGTCCTCCCTAGGCTAATTCTTGTCCAATTAGGGTTTTTAACCAATCTTGTGCATCCAATAGGTGTTTTGTGTCATTGGATTAACATTTAGGTCATTTTCGTCCTCCCTACACTTAATCTTGTCCAATTAGGGTTTCTAACCAATCTTGTGCATCCAATAGTTGTTTTTGTCCCATTGGATGAACATTGATGTCATTTTCGTCCTCCCTAAACTTAATCTCTTCCAATTAGGGTTTCTAACCAATCTTGTGCATCCAATAGGTGTTTTTGTGTCATAGGATGAACAATTAGGTCATTTTCTTCCTCCCTAGGCTAATTCTTGTCTAATTAGGGTTTCTAACCAATCTTGTGCATCCAATAGGTGTTTTGTGTGATTGGATGAACAATTAGGTCATTTTCGTCCTCCGTAGGCTAATTCTTGTCCAATTAGGGTTTTTAACCAATCTTGTGCATCCAATAGGTGTTTTTGTGTCATTGGATGAACATTTAGGTCATTTTCGTCCTCCCTAAACTTAATCTTGTCCAATTAGGGTTTCTAACCAATCTTGTGCATCCAATAGGTGTTTTTGTGTCATTCGATGAACATTTAGGTCATTTTCGTCCTCCCTAGGCTAATTCTTGTCCAATTAGGGTTTTTAACCAATCTTCTGCATACAATAGGTGTTTTGTGTCATTGCATGAACATTTACGTCATTTTCGTCCTCCCTAAACTTAATCTTGTCCAATTAGGGTTTCTAACCAATCTTGTGCATCCAATAGGTGTTTTTGTGTCATTGGATGAACAATTAGGTCATTTTCGTCCTCCCAAGGCTAATTCTTGTCCAATTAATGTTTCTAACCAATCTTGTGCATCCAATAGGTGTTTTGTGTCATTGGATGAACAATTAGGTCATTTTCGTCCTCCCTAGGCTAATTCTTGTCCAATTAGGGTTTTTAACCAATCTTGTGCATCCAATAGGTGTTTTGTGTCATTGGATGAACATTTAGGTCATTTTCGTCCTCCCTACACTTAATCTTGTCCAATTAGGGTTTTTAACCAATCTTGTGCATCCAATAGGTGTTTTGTGTCATTGGATGAACATTTACGTCATTTTCATCCTCCCTAAACTTAATCTTGTCCAATTAGGGTTTCTAACCTATCTTGTGCATCCAATAGGTGTTTTTGTGTCATTGGATGAACAATTAGGTCATTTTCGTCCTCCCTAGGCTAATTCTTGTCCAATTAATGTTTCTAACCAATCTTGTGCATCCAATAGGTGTTTTGTGTCATTGGATGAACAATTAGGTCATTTTCGTCCTCCCTAGGCTAATTCTTGTCCAATTAGGGTTTTTAACCAATCTTGTGCATCCAATAGGTGTTTTGTGTCATTGGATGAACATTTAGGTCATTTTCATCCTCCCTACACTTAATCTTGTCCAATTAGGTTTTTTAACCAATCTTGTGCATCCAATAGGTGTTTTGTGTCATTGGATGAACATTTAGGTCATTTTCGTCCTCCCTACACTTAATCTTGTCCAATTAGGTTTTTTAACCAATCTTGTGCATCCAATAGGTGTTTTGTGTCATTGCATGAACATTTACGTCATTTGCGTCCTCCCTAAACTTAATGTTGACCAATTAGGGTTTCTACACAATCTTGTGCATCCAATACGTGTTTTTGTGTCATTGGATGAATAATTAGGTCATTTTCGTCCTCCCTAGGCTAATTCTTGTCCAATTAGGGTTTTTAACCAATCTTGTGCATCCAATAGGTGTTTTGTGTCATTGGATGAACATTTAGGTCATTTTCGTCCTCCCTACACTTAATCTTGTCCAATTAGGGTTTTTAACCAATCTTGTGCATCCAATAGGTGTTTTGTGTCATTGGATGAATATTTAGGTCATTTTCGTCATCCCTACACTTAATCTTTTCTAATTAGGGTTTTTAACCAATCTTGTGCATCCAATACGTGTTTTGTGTCATTGGATGAACATTTAGGTCATTTTCGTCCTCCCTACACTTTATCTTGTCCAATTAGGGTTTTTAACCAATCTTGTGCATCCAATAGGTGTTTTGTGTCATTGGATGAATATTTAGGTCATTTTCGTCATCCCTACACTTAACCTTATCTAATTAGGTTTTTTCACCAATCTTGTGTATCCAATTGGTGTTTTTGTGTAATTGGATGAACAATTAGATCATTTTTGTCCTCCCTAGGATAATTCTTGTCCAATTAGGGTTTTTAACCAATCTTGTGCATCCAATAGGTGTTTTGTGTCATTGGATGAACATTTAGGTCATTTTCGTCCTCCCTACACTTAATCTTGTCCAATTAGGGTTTCTAACCAATCTTGTGCATCCAATTGTTGTTTTTGTCTCATTGGATGAACATTGATGTCATTTTCGTCCTCCCTAAACTTAATGTCTTCCAATTAGGGTTTCTAACCAATCTTGTGCATCCAATAGGTGTTTTTGTGTAATTGGATGAACAATTAGGTCATTTTCGTCCTCCCTAGGCTAATTCTTGTCCAATTAGGGTTTTTAACCAATCTTGTGCATCCAATAGGTGTTTTGTGTCATTGGATGAACATTTAGGTCATTTTCGTCCTCCCTACACTTAATCTTGTCCAATTAGGGTTTCTAACCAATCTTGTGCATCCAATTGTTGTTTTTGTCTCATTGGATGAACGTTGATGTCATTTTCGTCCTCCCTAAACTTAATCTCTTCCAATTAGGGTTTCTAACCAATCTTGTGCATCCAATAGGAGTTTTTGTGTCATTGGATGAACAATTAGGTCATTTTCGTCCTCCCTAGGCTAATTCTTGTCCAATTAGGGTTTTTAACCAATCTTGTGCATCCAATAGGTGTTTTGTGTCATTGGATGAACATTTAGGTCATTTTCGTCCTCCCTACACTTAATCTTGTCCAATTAGGGTTTTTAAACAATCTTGTGCATCCAATAGGTGTTTTGTGTCATTGGATGAACATTTAGGTCCTTTTCGTCCTCCCTAGGCTAATTCTTGTCCAATTAGGGTTTCTAACCAATCTTGTGCATCGAATACGTGTTTTTGTGTCATTGGATGAACAATTAGGTCATTTTCTTCCTCCCTAGGCTAAATCTTGTTCAATTAGGGTTTCTAACCAATCTTGTGCATCCAATAGGTGTTTTGTATCATTGGATGAACAATTAGGTCATTTTCGTCCTCCCTAGGCTAATTCTTGTCCAATTAGGGTTTTTAACCAATCTTGTGCATCCAATAGGTGTTTTGTGTCATTGGATGAACATTTAGGTCATTTTCGTCCTCCCTACACTTAATCTTGTCCTATTAGGGTTTCTAACCAATCTTGTGCATCCAATAGTGGTTTTTGTGTCATTGGATGAACATTTATGTCATTTTCGTCCTCCCTAAACTTAATCTTGTCCAATTAGGGTTTCTAACCAATCTTGTGCATCCAATAGGTGTTTTTGTGTCATTGGATGAACAATTAGGTCATTTTCGTCCTCCCTAAACTTAATCTTGTCCAATTAGGGTTTCTAACCAATCTTGTGCATCAAATAGGTGTTTTTGTGTCATTGGATGAACTATTAGGTTATTTTCGTCCTCCCTGGGCTAATTCTTGTCCAACTAGGGTTTTTAACCAATCTTGTGCATCCAATAGGTGTTTTGTGTGATTGGATGAACATTTAGGTCATTTTCGTCCTCCCTACACTTAATCTTGTCCAATTAGGGTTTTTAACCAATCTTGTGCATCCAATAGGTGTTTTTGTGTCATTTGATGAACATTTAGGTCCTTTTCGTCCTCCCTAGGCTTAATCTTGTCCAATTAGGATTTCGAACCAATCTTGTGCATCAAATAGGTGTTTTTGTGTCATTGGATGAACAATTAGGTCATATTCGTCCTCCCTAAACTTAATCTTGTCCAATTAGGGTTTCTAACCAATCTTGTGCATCAAATAGGTGTTTTTGTGTCATTGGATGAACTATTAGGTTATTTTCGTCCTCCCTGGGCTAATTCTTGTCCAACTAGGGTTTTTAACCAATCTTGTGCATCCAATAGGTGTTTTGTGTGATTGGATGAACATTTAGGTCATTTTCGTCCTCCCTACACTTAATCTTGTCCAATTAGGGTTTTTAACCAATCTTGTGCATCCAAAAGGTGTTTTTGTGTCATTGGATGAACATTTAGGTCATTTTCGTTCTCCCTAAACTTAATCTTGTCCAATTAGGGTTTCTGACCAATCTTGTGCATCCAATCGGTGTTTTTATGTCATTGGAAGAATATTTAGGTCATTTTCGTCCTCCCTTCACTTAATCTTGTCCAATTAGGGTTTTTAACCAATCATGTGCATCCAATAGGTGTTTTGTGTCATTGGATGAACATTTAGGTCCTTTTCGTCCTCCCTAGGCTTAATCTTGTCCAATTAGGATTTCGAACCAATCTTGTACATCAAATAGGTGTTTTTGTGTCATTGGATGAACAACTAGGTCATTTTCGTCCTCCCTAAACTTAATCTTGTCCAATTAGGGTTTCTAACCAATCTTGTGCAACAAATAGGTGTTTTTGTGTCATTGGATGAACTATTAGGTTATTTTCGTCCTCCCTGGGCTAATTCTTGTCCAACTAGGGTTTTTAACCAATCTTGTGCATCCAATAGGTGTTTTGTGTCATTGGATGAACATTTAGGTCATTTTCGTCCTCCCTACACTTAATCTTGTCCAATTAGGGTTTTTAACCAATCTTGTGCATCCAATAGGTGTTTTGTGTCATTGGATGAACATTTACGTCATTTTCGTCCTCCCTACACTTAATCTTGTCCAATTAGGGTTTTTAACCAATCTTGTGCATCCAATGGGTGTTTTTGTGTCATTGGATGAACAATTAGGGTTTTTAACCAATCTTGTGCATCCATTAGGTGTTTTGTGTCATTGGATGAAGATTTAGGTCATTTTCATCCTCCCTACACAAAATCTTGTCCAATTAGGGTTTCTAACCAATCTTGTGCATCCAATAGGTGTTTTGTGTCATTAAATGAATATTTAGGTCATTTTCGTCCTCTCTACAGTTAATCTTGTCCAATTAGGGTTTTTAACCAATCTTGTGCATCCAATAGGTGTTTTGTGTCATTGGATAAACATTTAGGTCATTTTCGACCTCCCTAGGCTAATTCTTATCCAATTAGGGTTTTAACAAATCTTGTGCATCCAATAGGTGTTTTGTGTCATTGGATAAACATTTAGGTCATTTTCGACCTCCCTAGGCTAATTCTTATCCAATTAGGGTTTTAACAAATCTTGTGCATCCAATAGGTGTTTTGTGTCATTGGATGAATATTTAGGTCATTTTCGTCCTCCGTAGGATAATTCTTGTCCAATTAGGGTTTTTAACCAATCTTGTGCATCCAATAAGTGTTTTGTGTCATTGGATGAACATTTAGGTCATTTTCGTCCTCCCTACACTTAATCTTGTCCAATTAGGGTTTCTAACCAATCTTGTGCATCCAATAGGTGTTTTTGTGTCTTTGGATGAACAATTAGGTCATTTTCGTCCTCCCTAGGCTAATTCTTGTCCAATTAATGTTTCTAACCAATCTTGTGCATCCAATAGGTGCTTTGTGTCATTGGATGAACAATTAGGTCATTTTCGTCCTCCCTAGGCTAATTCTTGTCCAATTAGGGTTTTTAACCAATCTTGTGCATCCAATAGGTGTTTTGTGTCATTGGATGAAAATTTAGGTCATTTTCGTCCTCCCTACACTTAATCTTGTCCAATTAGGGTTTTTAACCAATCTTGTGCATCCAATAAGTGTTTTGTATCATTGGATGAACATTTAGGTCATTTTCGTCCTCCCTACACTTAATCTTGTCCAATTAGGGTTTTTAACCAATCTTGTGCATCCAAAAGGTGTTTTTGTGTCATTGGATGAACATTTAGGTCATTTTCGTTCTCCCTAAACTTAATCTTGTCCAATTAGGGTTTCTGACCAATCTTGTGCATCCAATCGGTGTTTTTATGTCATTGGAAGAATATTTAGGTCATTTTCGTCCTCCCTTCACTTAATCTTGTCCAATTAGGGTTTTTAACAAATCATGTGCATCCAATAGGTGTTTTGTGTCATTGGATGAACATTTAGGTCCTTTTCGTCCTCCCTAGGCTTAATCTTGTCCAATTAGGATTTCGAACCAATCTTGTACATCAAATAGGTGTTTTTGTGTCATTGGATGAACAACTAGGTCATTTTCGTCCTCCCTAAACTTAATCTTGTCCAATAAGGGTTTCTAACCAATCTTGTGCAACAAATAGGTGTTTTTGTGTCATTGGATGAACTATTAGGTTATTTTCGTCCTCCCTGGGCTAATTCTTGTCCAACTAGGGTTTTTAACCAATCTTGTGCATCCAATAGGTGTTTTGTGTCATTGGATGAACATTTAGGTCATTTTCGTCCTCCCTACACTTAATCTTGTCCAATTAGGGTTTTTAACCAATCTTGTGCATCCAATAGGTGTTTTGTGTCATTGGATGAACATTTACTTCATTTTCGTCCTCCCTACACTTAATCTTGTCCAATTAGGGTTTCTAACCAATCTTGTGCATCCAATAGGTGTTTTTGTGTCGTTGGATGAACAATTAGGTCATTTTCGTCCTCCCTAGGCTAATTCTTGTCCAATTAATGTTTCTAACCAATCTTGTGCATCCAATAGGTGCTTTGTGTCATTGGATGAACAATTAGGTCATTTTCGTCCTCCCTAGGCTAATTCTTGTCCAATTAGGGTTTTTAACCAATCTTGTGCATCCAATAGGTGTTTTGTGTCATTGGATGAAAATTTAGGTCATTTTCGTCCTCCCTACACTTAATCTTGTCCAATTAGGGTTTTTAACCAATCTTGTGCATCCAATAGGTGTTTTGTGTCATTGGATGAACATTTACGTCATTTTCGTCCTCCCTACACTTAATCTTGTCCAATTAGGGTTTCTAACCAATCTTGTGCATCCAATAGGTGTTTTTGTGTCTTTGGATGAACAATTAGGTCATTTTCGTCCTCCCTAGGCTAATTCTTGTCCAATTAATGTTTCTAACCAATCTTGTGCATCCAATAGGTGCTTTGTGTCATTGGATGAACAATTAGGTCATTTTCGTCCTCCCTAGGCTAATTCTTGTCCAACTAGGGTTTTTAACCAATCTTGTGCATCCAATAGGTGTTTTGTGTCATTGGATGAACATTTAGGTCATTTTCGTCCTCCCTACACTTAATCTTGTCCAATTAGGGTTTTTAACCAATCTTGTGCATCCAATAGGTGTTTTGTGTCATTGGATGAACATTTACGTCATTTTCGTCCTCCCTAAACTTAATCTTGTCCAATTAGGGTTTCTAACCAATCTTGTGCATCCAATAGGTGTTTTTGTGTCATTGGATGAACAATTAGGTCATGTTCGTCCTCCCTAGGCTAATTCTTGTCCAATTAATGTTTCTAACCAATCTTGTGCATCCAATAGGTGTTTTGTGTCATTGGCTGAACAATTAGGTCATTTTCGTCCTCCCTAGGCTAATTTTTGTCCAATTACGGTTTTTAACCAATCTTGTGCATCCAATAGGTGTTTTGTGTCATTGGATGAACATTTAGGTCATTTTCGTCCTCCCTACACTTAATCTTGTCCAATTAGGGTTTTTAACCAATCTTGTGCATCCAATAGGTGTTTTTGTGTCATTGGATGAACATTTAGGTCATTTTCGTTCTGCCCAAACATAATCATGTCCAATTAGGGTTTCTAACCAATCTTGTGCATCCAATAGGTGTTTTTGTGTCATTGGATGAACAATAAGATCATTTTCGTCCCCCCTAGCCTAATTCTTGTCCAATTAGGGTTTCTAACCAATCTTGTGCATCCAATAGGTGTTTTGTGTCATTGCATGAACATTTAGGTGATTTTCGTCCTCCCTACACTTAATCTTGTCCAATTAGGGTTTTTAACCAATCTTGTGCATCCAATAGGTGTTTTTGTGTCATTGGATGAACATTTAGGTCATTTTCGTTCTGCCTAAACTTAATCTTGTCCAATTAGGGTTTCTAACCAATATTGTGCCTCCAATAGGTGTTTTTGTGACATTGGATGAACAATTAGATCATTTTCGTCGTTCCCTAGGATAATTCTTGTCCAATTAGGGTTTTTAACCCATCTTATGCATCCAATAGGTGTTTTGTGTCATTGGATGAACATTTAGGTCATTTTCGTCCTCCCTACACTTAATCTTGTCAAATTAGGTTTTTTAACCAATCTTGTGCATCCAATAGGTGTTTTGTGTCATTGGATGAACTTTTAGGTCCTTTTCGTCCTCCCTACACTTAATCTTGTCCAATTAGGGTTTTTAACCAATCTTGTGCATCCAATAGGTGTTTTGTGTCATTGGATGAACAATTAGGTCATTTTTGTCCTCCCTAGGCTTATTCTTGTCCAATTAGGGTTTCTAACCAATCTTGTGCATCCAATCGGTGTTTTGTGTCATTGGAAGAATATTTAGGTCATTTTCGTCCTCCCTTCACTTAATCTGGTCCAATTAGAGTTTTTAACCAATCTTGTGCATCCAATAGGTGTTTTGTGTCATTGGATGAACATTTAGGTCCTTTTCGTCCTCCCTAGGCTAATTCTTGTCCAATTAGGGTTTTTAACCAATCTTGTGCATCCAATAGGTGTTTTGTGTCATTGGATGAACATTTAGGTCATTTTCGTCCTCCCTACACTTAATCTTGTCCAATTAGGGTTTTTAACCAATCTTGTGCATCCAATAGGTGTTTTTGTGTCATTGGATGAACAATTAGGTCATTTTCGTCCTCCCTAGGCTAATTCTTGTCCAATTAGGGTTTCTAACCAATCTTGTGCATTCAATTGGTGTTTTTGTGTCATTGGATGAACAATTAGGTCATTTTCATCCTCCCTATGATAATTCTTGTCCAATTAGGGTTTTTAACCAATCTTGTGCATCCAATAGGTGTTTTGTGTCATTGGATGAACATTTAGGTCATTTTCGTCCTCCCTACACTTAATCTTGTCCAATTAGGGTTTTTAACCAATCTTGTGCATCCAACAGGTGTTTTGTATCATTGGACGAATATTTACGTCATTTTCGTTCTCCCTACACTTAATCTTGTCCAATTTGGGTTTTTAACCAATCTTATGCATCCAATAGGTGTTTTGGGTCATTGGATGAACATTTAGGTCATTTTCGTCCTCCCTAGGATAATTCTTGTCCAATTAGGGTTTTTAACCAATCTTGTGCATCCAATAGGTGTTTTGTATCATTGGACGAATATTTACGTCATTTTCGTCCTTTCTAAACTTAACCTTGTCCAATTAGGGTTTCTATCCAATCTTGTGCATCCAATAGGTGTGTTTGTGTCATTGGATGAACAATTAGGTCATTTTCGTCCTCCCTAGGCTAATTCTTGTCCAATTAGGGTTTTTAACCAATCTTGTGCATCCAATAGGTGTTTTGTGTCATTGGATGAACATTTAGGTCATTTTCGTCCTCCCTACACTTAATCTTGTCTAATTAGGGTTTTTAACCAATGTTGTGCATCCAATAAGTGTTTTGTGTCATTGGATGAACATTTAGGTCATTTTCGTCCTCCCTACACTTTATCTTGTCCAATTAGGGTTTCTAACCAATCTTGTGCATCCAATAGGTGTTTTGTATCATTGGACGAATATTTACGTCATTTTCGTCCTCCCTAAACTTAACCTTGTCCAATTAGGGTTTCTATCCAATCTTGTGCATCCAATAGGTGTGTTTGTGTCATTGAATGAACAATTAGGTCATTTTCGTCCTCCCTAGGCTAATTCTTGTCCAATTAGGGTTTTTAACCAATCTTGTGCATCCAATAGGTGTTTTGTGTCATTGGATGAACATTTAGGTCATTTTCGTCCTCCCTACACTTAATCTCTTCCAATTAGGGTTTTTAACCAATCTTGTGCATCCAATAGGTGTTTTGTGTCATTGGATGAATATTTAGGTCATTTTCGTCATCCCTACACTTAATCTTGTCTAATTAGGGTTTTTAACCAATCTTGTGTATCCAATTGGTGTTTTTGTGTAATTGGATGAACAATGAGATCATTTTCGTCCTCCCTAGGATAATTCTTGTCCAATTAGGGTTTTTAACCAATCTTGTGCATCCAATAGGTGTTTTGTATCATTGGACGAATATTTACGTCATTTTCGTCCTCCCTAAACTTAACCTTGTCCAATTAGGGTTTCTAACCAATCTTGTGCATCCAATAGGTGTGTTTGTGTCATTGGATGAACAATTAGGTCATTTTCGTCCTCCCTAGGATAATTCTTGTCCAATTAGGGTTTTTAACCAATCTTGTGCATCCAATAGGTGTTTTGTGTCATTGGATGAACATTTAGGTCATTTTCGTCCTCCCTACACTTAATCTTGTCCAATTAGGGTTTTTAACCAATCTTGTGCATCCAATAGGGGTTTTGTGTCATTGGATGAATATTTAGGTCATTTTCATCATCCCTACACTTAACCTTGTCTAATTAGGGTTTTTAACCAATCTTGTGTATCCAATTGGTGTTTTAGTGTAATTGGATGAACAATTAGATCATTTTCGTCCTCCCTAGGATAATTCTTGTCCAATTAGGGTTTTTAACCAATCTTGTGCATCCAATAGGTGTTTTGTGTCATTGGATGAACATTTAGGTCATTTTCGTCCTCCCTACACTTAATCTTGTCCAATTAGGGTTTTTAACCAATCTTGTGCATCCAATAGGTGTTTTGTGTCATGGGATGAACATTTAGGTCATTTTCGTCCTCCCTACACTTAATCTTGTCCAATTAGGGTTTTTTAACCAATCTTGTGCATCCAATAGGTGTTTTTGTGTCATTGGATGAACATTTAGGTCATTTTCGTCCTCCCTAGGCTAATTCTTGTCCAATTAGGGTTTTTAACCAATCTTGTGCATCCAATAGGTGTTTTGTGTCATTGGATGAACATTTAGGTCATTTTCGTCCTCCCTACACTTAATCTTGTCCAATTAGTGTTTTTAACCAATCTTGTGCATCCAATAGGTGTTTTGTGTCATTGGATGAATATTTAGGTCATTTT
The DNA here is from genome assembly GCA_037974835.1 of Cicer judaicum. NCBI lineage: Eukaryota > Viridiplantae > Streptophyta > Magnoliopsida > Fabales > Fabaceae > Cicer > Cicer judaicum. Next base: position 31,948 of record JBBPBS010000083.1, read on the forward strand.
CGTCATCCCTACACTTAACCTTGTCTAATTAGGGTTTTTAACCAATCTTGTGTATCCAATTGGTGTTTTTGTGTAATTGGATGAACAATTAGATCATTTTCGTCCTCCCTAGGATAATTATTGTCCAATTAGGGTTTTTAACCAATCTTGTGCATCCAATAGGTGTTTTGTGTCATTGGATGAACATTTAGGTCATTTTCGTCCTCCCTACACTTAATCTTGTCCAATTAGGGTTTTTAACCAATCTTGTGCATCCAATAGGTGTTTTGTGTCATTGGATGAACATTTAGGTCATTTTCGTCCTCCATAGGCTAATTCTTGTCCAATTAGGGTTTTTAACCAATCTTGTGCATCCAATAGGTGTTTTGTGTCATTGGATGAACATTTAGGTCATTTTCGTCCTCCCTACACTTAATCTTGTCCAATTAGGGTTTTTAACCAATCTTGTGCATCCAATAGGTGTTTTTGTGTCATTTGATGAACATTTAGGTCCTTTTCGTCCTCCCTAGGCTTAATCTTGTCCAATTAGGATTTCGAACCAATCTTGTGCATCAAATAGGTGTTTTTGTGTCATTGGATGAACAATTAGGTCATATTCGTCCTCCCTAAACTTAATCTTGTCCAATTAGGGTTTCTAACCAATCTTGTGCATCAAATAGGTGTTTTTGTGTCATTGGATGAACTATTAGGTTATTTTCGTCCTCCCTGGGCTAATTCTTGTCCAACTAGGGTTTTTAACCAATCTTGTGCATCCAATAGGTGTTTTGTGTCATTGGATGAACATTTAGGTCATTTTCGTCCTCCCTAAACTTAATCTTGTCCAATTAGGGTTTTTAACCAATCTTGTGCATCCAATAGGTGTTTTTGTGTCATTGGATGAACAATTAGGTCATTTTCGTCCTCCCTAGGCTAATTCTTGTCCAATTAATGTTTCTAACCAATCTTGTGCATCCAATAGGTGTTTTGTGTCATTGGATGAACATTTAGGTCATTTTCGTCCTCCCTACACTTAATCTTGTCCAATTAGGGTTTTTAACCAATCTTGTGCATCCAATAGGTGTTTTTGTGTCATTTGATGAACATTTAGGTCCTTTTCGTCCTCCCTAGGCTTAATCTTGTCCAATTAGGATTTCGAACCAATCTTGTGCATCAAATAGGTGTTTTTGTGTCATTGGATGAACAATTAGGTCATTTTCGTCCTCCCTAAACTTAATCTTGTCCAATTAGGGTTTCTAACCAATCTTGTGGATCAAATAGGTGTTTTTGTGTCATTGGATGAACTATTAGGTTATTTTCGTCCTCCCTGGGCTAATTCTTGTCCAACTAGGGTTTTTAACCAATCTTGTGCTTCCAATAGGTGTTTTGTGTCATTGGATGAACATTTAGGTCATTTTCGTCCTCCCTACACTTAATCTTGTCCAATTAGGGTTTTTAACCAATCTTGTGCATCCAATAGGTGTTTTTGTGTCATTTGATGAACATTTAGGTCCTTTTCGTCCTCCCTAGGCTTAATCTTGTCCAATTAGGATTTCGAACCAATCTTGTGCATCAAATAGGTGTTTTTGTGTCATTGGATGAACAATTAGGTCATTTTCGTCCTCCCTAAACTTAATCTTGTCCAATTAGGGTTTCTAACCAATCTTGTGCATCAAATAGGTGTTTTTGTGTCATTGGATGAACTATTAGGTTATTTTCGTCCTCCCTGGGCTAATTCTTGTCCAACTAGGGTTTTTAACCAATCTTGTGCATCTAATAGGTGTTTTGTGTCATTGGATGAACATTTAGGTCATTTTCGTCCTCCCTACACTTAACCTTGTCCAATTAGGGTTTTTAACCAATCTTGTGCATCCAAAAGGTGTTTTTGTGTCATTGGATGAACATTTAGGTCATTTTCGTTCTCCCTAAACTTAATCTTGTCCAATTAGGGTTTCTGACCAATCTTGTGCATCCAATCGGTGTTTTTATGTCATTGGAAGAATATTTAGGTCATTTTCGTCCTCCCTTCACTTAATCTTGTCCAATTAGGGTTTTTAGCCAATCATGTGCATCCAATAGGTGTTTTGTGTCATTGGATGAACATTTAGGTCCTTTTCGTCCTCCCTAGGCTTAATCTTGTCCAATTAGGATTTCGAACCAATCTTGTACATCAAATAGGTGTTTTTGTGTCATTGGATGAACAACTAGGTCATTTTCGTCCTCCCTAAACTTAATCTTGTCCAATTAGGGTTTCTAACCAATTTTGTGCAACAAATAGGTGTTTTTGTGTCATTGGATGAACTATTAGGTTATTTTCGTCCTCCCTGGGCTAATTCTTGTCCAACTAGGGTTTTTAACCAATCTTGTGCATCCAATAGGTGTTTTGTGTCATTGGATGAACATTTAGGTCATTTTCGTCCTCCCTACACTTAATCTTGTCCAATTAGGGTTTTTAACCAATCTTGTGCATCCAATAGGTGTTTTGTGTCATTGGATGAACATTTACGTCATTTTCGTCCTCCCTAAACTTAATCTTGTCCAATTAGGGTTTCTAACCAATCTTGTGCATCAAATAGGTGTTTTTGTGTCATTGGATGAACTATTAGGTTATTTTCGTCCTCCCTGGGCTAATTCTTGTCCAACTAGGGTTTTTAACCAATCTTGTGCATCTAATAGGTGTTTTGTGTCATTGGATGAACATTTAGGTCATTTTCGTCGTCCCTACACTTAACCTTGTCCAATTAGGGTTTTTAACCAATCTTGTGCATCCAAAAGGTGTTTTTGTGTCATTGGATGAACATTTAGGTCATTTTCGTTCTCCCTAAACTTAATCTTGTCCAATTAGGGTTTCTGACCAATCTTGTGCATCCAATCGGTGTTTTTATGTCATTGGAAGAATATTTAGGTCATTTTCGTCCTCCCTTCACTTAATCTTGTCCAATTAGGGTTTTTAGCCAATCTTGTGCATCCAATAGGTGTTTTGTGTCATTGGATGAACATTTAGGTCCTTTTCGTCCTCCCTAGGCTTAATCTTGTCCAATTAGGATTTCGAACCAATCTTGTACATCAAATAGGTGTTTTTGTGTCATTGGATGAACAACTAGGTCATTTTCGTCCTCCCTAAACTTAATCTTGTCCAATTAGGGTTTCTAACCAATCTTGTGCAACAAATAGGTGTTTTTGTGTCATTGGATGAACTATTAGGTTATTTTCGTCCTCCCTGGGCTAATTCTTGTCCAACTAGGGTTTTTAACCAATCTTGTGCATCCAATAGGTGTTTTGTGTCATTGGATGAACATTTAGGTCATTTTCGTCCTCCCTACACTTAATCTTGTCCAATTAGGGTTTTTAACCAATCTTGTGCATCCAATAGGTGTTTTGTGTCATTGGATGAACATTTACGTCATTTTCGTCCTCCCTACACTTAATCTTGTCCAATTAGGGTTTCTAACCAATCTTGTGCATCCAATAGGTGTTTTTGTGTCTTTGGATGAACAATTAGGTCATTTTCGTCCTCCTTAGGCTAATTCTTGTCCAATTAATGTTTCTAACCAATCTTGTGCATCCAATAGGTGCTTTGTGTCATTGGATGAACAATTAGGTCATTTTCGTCCTCCCTAGGCTAATTCTTGTCCAATTAGGGTTTTTAACCAATCTTGTGCATCCAATAGGTGTTTTGTGTCATTGGATGAAAATTTAGGTCATTTTCGTCCTCCCTACACTTAATCTTGTCCAATTAGGGTTTTTAACCAATCTTGTGCATCCAATAGGTGTTTTGTGTCATTGGATGAACATTTACGTCATTTTCGTCCTCCCTACACTTAATCTTGTCCAATTAGGGTTTCTAACCAATCTTGTGCATCCAATAGGTGTTTTTGTGTCTTTGGATGAACAATTAGGTCATTTTCGTCCTCCCTAGGCTAATTCTTGTCCAATTAATGTTTCTAACCAATCTTGTGCATCCAATAGGTGCTTTGTGTCATTGGATGAACAATTAGGTCATTTTCGTCCTCCCTAGGCTAATTCTTGTCCAACTAGGGTTTTTAACCAATCTTGTGCATCCAATAGGTGTTTTGTGTCATTGGATGAACATTTAGGTCATTTTCGTCCTCCCTACACTTAATCTTGTCCAATTAGGGTTTTTAACCAATCTTGTGCATCCAATAGGTGTTTTGTGTCATTGGATGAATATTTAGGTCATTTTCATCATCCCTACACTTAACCTTGTCTAATTAGGGTTTTTAACCAATCTTGTGTATCCAATTGGTGTTTTAGTGTAATTGGATGAACAATTAGATCATTTTCGTCCTCCCTAGGATAATTCTTGTCCAATTAGGGTTTTTAACCAATCTTGTGCATCCAATAGGTGTTTTGTGTCATTGGATGAACATTTAGGTCATTTTCGTCCTCCCTACACTTAATCTTGTCCAATTAGGGTTTTTAACCAATCTTGTGCATCCAATAGGTGTGTTTGTGTCATTGGATGAACAATTAGGTCATTTTCGTCCTCCCTAGGCTAATTCTTGTCCAATTAGGGTTTTTAACCAATCTTGTGCATCCAATAGGTGTTTTGTGTCATTGGATGAACATTTAGGTCATTTTCGTCCTCCCTACACTTAATCTTGTCCAATTAGGGTTTTTAACCAATCTTGTGCATCCAATAGGTGTTTTTGTGTCATTGGATGAACAATTAGGTCATTTTCGTCCTCCCAAGGCTAATTCTTGTCCAATTAATGTTTCTAACCAATCTTGTGCATCCAATAGGTGTTTTTGTGTCATTGGATGAACAATTAGGTCATTTTCGTCCTCCCTAGGCTAATTCTTGTCCAATTAGGGTTTTTAACCAATCTTGTGCATCCAATAGGTGTTTTGTGTCATTGGATGAACATTTAGGTCATTTTCGTCCTCCCTACACTTAATCTTGTCCAATTAGGGTTTTTAACCAATCTTGTGCATCCAATAGGTGTTTTTGTGTCATTCGATGAACATTTAGGTCCTTTTCGTCCTCCCTAGGCTTAATCTTGTCCAATTAGGATTTCGAACCAATCTTGTGCATCAAATAGGTGTTTTTGTGTCATTGGATGAACAATTAGGTCATATTCGTCCTCCCTAAACTTAATCTTGTCCAATTAGGGTTTCTAACCAATCTTGTGCATCAAATAGGTGTTTTTGTGTCATTGGATGAACTATTAGGTTATTTTCGTCCTCCCTGGGCTAATTCTTGTCCAACTAGGGTTTTTAACCAATCTTGTGCATCCAATAGGTGTTTTGTGTGATTGGATGAACATTTAGGTCATTTTCGTCCTCCCTACACTTAATCTTGTCCAATTAGGGTTTTTAACCAATCTTGTGCATCCAATAGGTGTTTTTGTGTCATTTGATGAACATTTAGGTCCTTTTCGTCCTCCCTAGGCTTAATCTTGTCCAATTAGGATTTCGAACCAATCTTGTGCATCAAATAGGTGTTTTTGTGTCATTGGATGAACAATTAGGTCATATTCGTCCTCCCTAAACTTAATCTTGTCCAATTAGGGTTTCTAACCAATCTTGTGCATCAAATAGGTGTTTTTGTGTCATTGGATGAACTATTAGGTTATTTTCGTCCTCCCTGGGCTAATTCTTGTCCAACTAGGGTTTTTAACCAATCTTGTGCATCCAATAGGTGTTTTGTGTCATTGGATGAACATTTAGGTCATTTTCGTCCTCCCTAAACTTAATCTTGTCCAATTAGGGTTTCTAACCAATCTTGTGCATCCAATAGGTGTTTTGTGTCATTGGATGAACAATTAGGTCATTTTCGTCCTCCTTAGGCTAATTCTTGTCCAATTAGTGTTTTTAACCAATCTTGTGCATCCAATTGGTGTTTTGTGTCATTGGATGAACAATTAGGTCATTTTCGTCCTCCCTAGGCTAATTCTTGTCAAATTAGGGTTTTTAACCAATCTTGTGCGTCCAATTGGTGTTTTGTGTCATTGGATGAACAATTAGGTCATTTTCGTCCTCCCTAGGCTAATTCTTGTCCAATTAGGGTTTTTAACCAATCTTGTGCATCCAATAGGTGTTTTGTGTCATTGGATGAACATTTAGGTCATTTTCGTCCTCCCTACACTTAATCTTGTCCAATTAGGGTTTTTAACCAATCTTGTGCATCCAATAGGTGTTTTGTGTCATTGGATGAACATTTACGTCATTTTCATCCTCCCTAAACTTAATCTTGTCCAATTAGGGTTTCTAACCTATCTTGTGCATCCAATAGGTGTTTTTGTGTCATTGGATGAACAATTAGGTCATTTTCGTCCTCCCTAGGCTAATTCTTGTCCAATTAATGTTTCTAACCAATCTTGTGCATCCAATAGGTGTTTTGTGTCATTGGATGAACAATTAGGTCATTTTCGTCCTCCCTAGGCTAATTCTTGACCAATTAGGGTTTTTAACCAATCTTGTGCATCCAATAGGTGTTTTGTGTCATTGGATGAACAATTAGGTCATTTTCGTCCTCCCTACACTTAATCTTGTCCAATTAGGGTTTTTAACCAATCTTGTGCATCCAATAGGTGTTTTTGTGTCATTGGATGAACATTTAGGTCATTTTCGTTCTCCCTAAACTTAATCTTGTCCAATTAGGGTTTCTGACCAATCTTGTGCATCCAATCGGTGTTTTTATGTCATTGGAAGAATATTTAGGTCATTTTCGTCCTCCCTTCACTTAATCTTGTCCAATTAGGGTTTTTAACCAATCATGTGCATCCAATAGGTGTTTTGTGTCATTGGATGAACATTTAGGTCCTTTTCGTCCTCCCTAGGCTTAATCTTGTCCAATTAGGATTTCGAACCAATCTTGTACATCGAATAGGTGTTTTTGTGTCATTGGATGAACAACTAGGTCATTTTCGTCCTCCCTAAACTTAATCTTGTCCAATAAGGGTTTCTAACCAATCTTGTGCAACAAATAGGTGTTTTTGTGTCATTGGATGAACTATTAGGTTATTTTCGTCCTCCCTGGGCTAATTCTTGTCCAACTAGGGTTTTTAACCAATCTTGTGCATCCAATAGGTGTTTTGTGTCATTGGATGAACATTTAGGTCATTTTCGTCCTCCCTACACTTAATCTTGTCCAATTAATGTTTCTAACCAATCTTGTGCATCCAATAGGTGTTTTGTGTCATTGGATGAACAATTAGGTCATTTTCGTCCTCCCTAGGCTAATTCTTGTCCAATTAGGGTTTTTAACCAATCTTGTGCATCCAATAGGTGTTTTGTGTCATTGGATGAACATTTAGGTCATTTTCATCCTCCCTACACTTAATCTTGTCCAATTAGGGTTTTTAACCAATCTTGTGCATCCAATAGGTGTTTTGTGTCATTGGATGAACATTTACGTCATTTTCGTCCTCCCTAAACTTAATCTTGTCCAATTAGGGTTTCTAACCAATCTTGTGCATCCAATAGGTGTTTTTGTGTCATTGGATGAACAATTAGGTCATTTTCGTCCTCCCTAGGCTAATTCTTGTCCAATTAATGTTTCTAACCAATCTTATGCATCCAATAGGTGTTGTGTGTCATTGGATGAACAATTAGGTCATTTTCGTCCTCCCTAGGCTAATTTTTGTCCAATTAGGGTTTTTAACCAATCTTGTGCATCCAATAGGTGTTTTGTGTCATTAGATGAACATTTAGGTCATTTTCGTCCTCCCTACACTTAATCTTGTCCAATTATGGTTTTTAACCAATCTTGTGCATCCAATCGGTGTTTTTATGTCATTGGAAGAATATTTAGGTCCTTTTCGTCCTCCCTAGGCTTAATCTTGTCCAATTAGGATTTCGAACCAATCTTGTACATCAAATAGGTGTTTTTGTGTCATTGGATGAACAACTAGGTCATTTTCGTCCTCCCTAAACTTAATCTTGTCCAATAAGGGTTTCTAACCAATCTTGTGCAACAAATAGGTGTTTTTGTGTCATTGGATGAACTATTAGGTTATTTTCGTCCTCCCTGGGCTAATTCTTGTCCAACTAGGGTTTTTAACCAATCTTGTGCATCCAATAGGTGTTTTGTGTCATTGGATGAACATTTAGGTCATTTTCGTCCTCCCTACACTTAATCTTGTCCAATTAGGGTTTTTAACCAATCTTGTGCATCCAATAGGTGTTTTGTGTCATTGGATGAACATTTACTTCATTTTCGTCCTCCCTACACTTAATCTTGTCCAATTAGGGTTTCTAACCAATCTTGTGCATCCAATAGGTGTTTTTGTGTCGTTGGATGAACAATTAGGTCATTTTCGTCCTCCCTAGGCTAATTCTTGTCCAATTAATGTTTCTAACCAATCTTGTGCATCCAATAGGTGCTTTGTGTCATTGGATGAACAATTAGGTCATTTTCGTCCTCCCTAGGCTAATTCTTGTCCAATTAGGGTTTTTAACCAATCTTGTGCATCCAATAGGTGTTTTGTGTCATTGGATGAAAATTTAGGTCATTTTCGTCCTCCCTACACTTAATCTTGTCCAATTAGGGTTTTTAACCAATCTTGTGCATCCAATAGGTGTTTTGTGTCATTGGATGAACATTTACGTCATTTTCGTCCTCCCTACACTTAATCTTGTCCAATTAGGGTTTCTAACCAATCTTGTGCATCCAATAGGTGTTTTTGTGTCTTTGGATGAACAATTAGGTCATTTTCGTCCTCCCTAGGCTAATTCTTGTCCAATTAATGTTTCTAACCAATCTTGTGCATCCAATAGGTGCTTTGTGTCATTGGATGAACAATTAGGTCATTTTCGTCCTCCCTAGGCTAATTCTTGTCCAACTAGGGTTTTTAACCAATCTTGTGCATCCAATAGGTGTTTTGTGTCATTGGATGAACATTTAGGTCATTTTCGTCCTCCCTACACTTAATCTTGTCCAATTAGGGTTTTTAACCAATCTTGTGCATCCAATAGGTGTTTTGTGTCATTGGATGAACATTTACGTCATTTTCGTCCTCCCTAAACTTAATCTTGTCCAATTAGGGTTTCTAACCAATCTTGTGCATCCAATAGGTGTTTTTGTGTCATTGGATGAACAATTAGGTCATGTTCGTCCTCCCTAGGCTAATTCTTGTCCAATTAATGTTTCTAACCAATCTTGTGCATCCAATAGGTGTTTTGTGTCATTGGCTGAACAATTAGGTCATTTTCGTCCTCCCTAGGCTAATTTTTGTCCAATTACGGTTTTTAACCAATCTTGTGCATCCAATAGGTGTTTTGTGTCATTGGATGAACATTTAGGTCATTTTCGTCCTCCCTACACTTAATCTTGTCCAATTAGGGTTTTTAACCAATCTTGTGCATCCAATAGGTGTTTTGTGTCCTTGGATGAACATTTAGGTTATTTTTACCCTCCCTAGGTTTATGCTTGTCCAATTAGGGTTTCTAACCAATCTTGTGCATCCAATAGTGGTATTTTTGTCATTGGATGAACATTTAGGTCACTTTCGTCCTCCCTAAACTTAATCTTGTCCAATTAGGGTTTTTAACCAATCTTGTGCATCCAATTGGTGTTTTTGTGTCATTGGATGAACAATTAGGTCATTTCGTCCTCCTTAGGCTAAATCTTGTCCAATTAGGGTTTTTAACCAATCTTGTGCATCCAACAGGTGTTCTTGTGTCATTGGATGAACATTTAGGTCCTTTTCATCCTCCCTAGGCTAATGTTTGTCGAATTAGGTTTTCTAACCAATCTTGTGCATCCAATAGTTGTGTTTGTGTCATTGGATGAATATTTAGGTCATTTTCGTCATCCCTACACTTAATCTTGTCCAATTAGGGTTTTTAACCAATCTTGTGCATCCAATAGGTGTTTTGTGTCATTGGATGAACATTTAGGTCATTTTCGTCCTCCCTACACTTAATCTTGTCCAATTAGGGTTTTTAACCAATCTTGTGCATCGAATACGTGTTTTTGTGTCATTGGATGAACAATTAGGTCATTTTCGTCCTCCCTAGGCTAAATCTTGTTCAATTAGGGTTTCTAACCAATCTTGTGCATCCAATAGGTGTTTTGGTTCATTGGATGAACAATTAGGTCATTTTCGTCGTCCCTAGGCTAATTCTTGTCCAATTAGGGTTTTTAACCAATCTTGTGCATCCAATAGGTGTTTTGTGTCATTGGATGAACATTTAGGTCATTTTCGTCCTCCCTACACTTAATCTTGTCCAATTAGGGTTTTTAACCAATCTTGTGCATCCAATAGGTGTTTTGTGTCATTGGATGAACATTTACGTCATTTTCGTCCTCCCTAGGCTAATTCTTGTCCAATTAATGTTTCTAACCAATCTTGTGCATCCAATAGGTGTTTTTGTGTCATTGGATGAACAATTAGGTCATTTTCGTCCTCCCTAGGCTAATTCTTGTCCAATTAATGTTTCTAACCAATCTTGTGCATCCAATAGGTGTTTTGTGTCATTGGATGAACATTTAGGTCATTTTCGTCCTCCCTACACTTAATCTTGTCCAATTAGGGTTTTTAACCAATCTTGTGCATCCAATAGGTGTTTTTGTGTCATTTGATGAACATTTAGGTCCTTTTCGTCCTCCCTAGGCTTAATCTTGTCCAATTAGGATTTCGAACCAATCTTGTGCATCAAATAGGTGTTTTTGTGTCATTGGATGAACAATTAGGTCATTTTCGTCCTCCCTAAACTTAATCTTGTCCAATTAGGGTTTCTAACCAATCTTGTGGATCAAATAGGTGTTTTTGTGTCATTGGATGAACTATTAGGTTATTTTCGTCCTCCCTGGGCTAATTCTTGTCCAACTAGGGTTTTTAACCAATCTTGTGCTTCCAATAGGTGTTTTGTGTCATTGGATGAACATTTAGGTCATTTTCGTCCTCCCTACACTTAATCTTGTCCAATTAGGGTTTTTAACCAATCTTGTGCATCCAATAGGTGTTTTTGTGTCATTTGATGAACATTTAGGTCCTTTTCGTCCTCCCTAGGCTTAATCTTGTCCAATTAGGATTTCGAACCAATCTTGTGCATCAAATAGGTGTTTTTGTGTCATTGGATGAACAATTAGGTCATTTTCGTCCTCCCTAAACTTAATCTTGTCCAATTAGGGTTTCTAACCAATCTTGTGCATCAAATAGGTGTTTTTGTGTCATTGGATGAACTATTAGGTTATTTTCGTCCTCCCTGGGCTAATTCTTGTCCAACTAGGGTTTTTAACCAATCTTGTGCATCCAATAGGTGTTTTGTGTGATTGGATGAACATTTAGGTCATTTTCGTCCTCCCTACACTTAATCTTGTCCAATTAGGGTTTTTAACCAATCTTGTGCATCCAATAGGTGTTTTTGTGTCATTTGATGAACATTTAGGTCCTTTTCGTCCTCCCTAGGCTTAATCTTGTCCAATTAGGATTTCGAACCAATCTTGTGCATCAAATAGGTGTTTTTGTGTCATTGGATGAACAATTAGGTCATATTCGTCCTCCCTAAACTTAATCTTGTCCAATTAGGGTTTCTAACCAATCTTGTGCATCAAATAGGTGTTTTTGTGTCATTGGATGAACTATTAGGTTATTTTCGTCCTCCCTGGGCTAATTCTTGTCCAACTAGGGTTTTTAACCAATCTTGTGCATCCAATAGGTGTTTTGTGTGATTGGATGAACATTTAGGTCATTTTCGTCCTCCCTACACTTAATCTTGTCCAATTAGGGTTTTTAACCAATCTTGTGCATCCAAAAGGTGTTTTTGTGTCATTGGATGAACATTTAGGTCATTTTCGTTCTCCCTAAACTTAATCTTGTCCAATTAGGGTTTCTGACCAATCTTGTGCATCCAATCGGTGTTTTTATGTCATTGGAAGAATATTTAGGTCATTTTCGTCCTCCCTTCACTTAATCTTGTCCAATTAGGGTTTTTAACCAATCATGTGCATCCAATAGGTGTTTTGTGTCATTGGATGAACATTTAGGTCCTTTTCGTCCTCCCTAGGCTTAATCTTGTCCAATTAGGATTTCGAACACTCTTGTACATCAAATAGGTGTTTTTGTGTCATTGGATGAACAACTAGGTCATTTTCGTCCTCCCTAAACTTAATCTTGTCCAATTAGGGTTTCTAACCAATCTTGTGCATCAAATAGGTGTTTTTGTGTCATTGGATGAACTATTAGGTTATTTTCGTCCTCCCTGGGCTAATTCTTGTCCAACTAGGGTTTTTAACCAATCTTGTGCATCCAATAGGTGTTTTGTGTCATTGGATGAACATTTAGGTCATTTTCGTCCTCCCTAAACTTAATCTTGTCCAATTAGGGTTTCTAACCAATCTTGTGCATCCAATAGGTGTTTTTGTGTCATTGGATGAACAATTAGGTCATTTTCGTCCTCCCCAGGCTAATTCTTGTCCAATTAATGTTTCTAACCAATCTTGTGCATCCAATAGGTACTTTGTATCATTGGATGAACAATTAGGTCATTTTCGTCGTCCCTAGGCTAATTCTTGTCCAATTAGGGTTTTTAACCAATCTTGTGCATCCAATAGGTGTTTTGTGTCATTGGATGAACATTTAGGTCATTTTCGTCCTCCCTACACTTAATCTTGTCCAATTAGGGTTTTTAACCAATCTTGTGCATCCAATAGGTGTTTTGTGTCATTGGATGAACATTTACGTCATTTTCGTCCTCCCTAGGCTAATTCTTGTCCAATTAATGTTTCTAACCAATCTTGTGCATCCAATAGGTGTTTTTGTGTCATTGGATGAACAATTAGGTCATTTTCGTCCTCCCTAGGCTAATTCTTGTCCAATTAATGTTTCTAACCAATCTTGTGCATCCAATAGGTGTTTTGTGTCATTGGATGAACATTTAGGTCATTTTCGTCCTCCCTACACTTAATCTTGTCCAATTAGGGTTTTTAACCAATCTTGTGCATCCAATAGGTGTTTTTGTGTCATTTGATGAACATTTAGGTCCTTTTCGTCCTCCCTAGGCTTAATCTTGTCCAATTAGGATTTCGAACCAATCTTGTGCATCAAATAGGTGTTTTTGTGTCATTGGATGAACAATTAGGTCATTTTCGTCCTCCCTAAACTTAATCTTGTCCAATTAGGGTTTCTAACCAATCTTGTGGATCAAATAGGTGTTTTTGTGTCATTGGATGAACTATTAGGTTATTTTCGTCCTCCCTGGGCTAATTCTTGTCCAACTAGGGTTTTTAACCAATCTTGTGCTTCCAATAGGTGTTTTGTGTCATTGGATGAACATTTAGGTCATTTTCGTCCTCCCTACACTTAATCTTGTCCAATTAGGGTTTTTAACCAATCTTGTGCATCCAAAAGGTATTTTTGTGTCATTGGATGAACATTTAGGTCATTTTCGTTCTCCCTACACTTAATCTTGTCCAATTAGGGTTTCTGACCAATCTTGTGCATCCAATAGGTGTTTTTGTGTCATTGGATGAACAATTAGGTCATTTTCGTCCTCCCTAGGCTAATTCTTGTCCAATTAATGTTTCTAACCAATCTTGTGCATCCAATAGGTGCTTTGTGTCATTGGATGAACAATTAGGTCATTTTCGTCCTCCCTAGGCTAATTCTTGTCCAATTAGGGTTTTTAACCAATCTTGTGCATCCAATAGGTGTTTTGTGTCATTGGATGAACATTTAGGTCATTTTCGTCCTCCCTACACTTAATCTTGTCCAATTAGGGTTTTTAACCAATCTTGTGCATCCAATAGGTGTTTTGTGTCATTGGATGAACATTTACGTCATTTTCGTCCTCCCTAAATTTAATCTTGTCCAATTAGGATTTCTAACCAATCTTGTGCATCCAATAGGTGTTTTTGTGTCATTGGATGAACAATTAGGTCATTTTCGTCTTCCCTAAACTTAATCTTGTCCAATTAGGGTTTCTAACCAATCTTGTGCATCCAATAGGTGTTTTTGTGTCTTTGGATGAACAATTAGGTCATTTTCGTCCTCCCTAGGCTAATTCTTGTCCAATTAATGTTTCTAACCAATCTTGTGCATCCAATAGGTGCTTTGTGTCATTGGTTGGACAATTAGGTCATTTTCGTCCTCCCTAGGCTAATTCTTGTCCAATTAGGGTTTTTAACCAATCTTGTGCATCCAATAGGTGTTTTGTGTCATTGGATGAACATTTAGGTCATTTTCGTCCTCCCTACACTTAATCTTGTCCAATTAGGGTTTTTAACCAATCTTGTGCATCCAATAGGTGTTTTTGTGTCATTTGATGAACATTTAGGTCCTTTTCGTCCTCCCTAGGCTTAATCTTGTCCAATTAGGATTTCGAACCAATCTTGTGCATCAAATAGGTGTTTTTGTGTCATTGGATGAACAATTAGGTCATTTTCGTCCTCCCTAAACTTAATCTTGTCCAATTAGGGTTTCTAAACAATCTTGTGCATCAAATAGGTGTTTTTGTGTCATTGGATGAACTATTAGGTTATTTTCGTCCTCCCTGGGCTAATTCTTGTCCAACTAGGGTTTTTAACCAATCTTGTGCATCCAATAGGTGTTTTGTGTCATTGGATGAACATTTAGGTCATTTTCGTCCTCCCTACACTTAATCTTGTCCAATTAGGGTTTTTAACCAATCTTGTGCATCCAATGGGTGTTTTGTGTCATTGGATGAACATTTACGTCATTTTCGTCCTCCCTAAACTTAATCTTGTCCAATTAGGGTTTCTAACCAATCTTGTGCATCCAATAGGTGTTTTTGTGTCATTGGATGAACAATTAGGTCATTTTCGTCCTCCCTAGGCTAATTCTTGTCCAATTAATGTTTCTAACCAATCTTGTGCATCCAATAGGTGTTTTGTGTCATTGGATGAACAATTAGGTCATTTTCGTCCTCCCTAGGCTAATTCTTGTCCAATTAATGTTTCTAACCAATCTTGTGCATCCAATAGGTGTTTTGTGTCATTGGATGAACAATTAGGTCATTTTCGTCCTCCCTACACTTAATCTTGTCCAATTAGGGTTTTTAACCAATCTTGTGCATCCAATAGGTGTTTTGTGTCATTGGATGAACATTTAGGTCATTTTCGTCCTCCCTAGGCTAATTCTTGGCCAATTAGGGTTTTTAACCAATGTTCTGCATCCAATAGGTGTTTTGTGTCATTGGATGAACATTTAGGTCATTTTCGTCCTCCCTACACTTAATCTTGTCCAATTAGGGTTTTTAACCAATCTTGTGCATCCAATAGGTGTTTTGTGTCATTGGATGAACATTTAGGTCATTTTCGTCCTCCCTACACTTAATCTTGTCCAATTAGGGTTTTTAACAAATCTTGTGCATCCAATAGGTGTTTTGTGTCATTGCATGAACACTTAGGACATTTTCGTCCTCCCTAGGCTAATTCTTATCCTATTAGGGTTTTTAACCAATCTTGTGCATCCAATAGGTGTTTTGTGTTATTGGATGAACATTTAGGTCATTTTCACCCTCCCTACACTTAATCTTGTCCAATTAGGGTTTTTAAACAATCTTGTGCATCGAATAGGTGTTTTGTGTCATTGGATGAACATTTAGGTCATTTTCGTCCTCCCTACACTTAATCTTGTCCAATTAGGGTTTTTAACCAATCTTGTGCATCCAATAGGTGTTTTGTGTCATTGGATGAACATTTAGGTCATTTTCGTCCTCCCTAGGCTTATTCTTGTCCAATTAGGGTTTCTAACCAATCTTGTGCATCCAATAGGTGTTTTGTGTCATTGGATGAACAAGTAGGTCATTTTCGTCCTCGCTTGGCTTATTCTTGTCCAATTAGGGTTTTTAACCAATCTTGTGCATCCAATTGGTCTTTTGTGTCATTGGATGAACAATTAGGTCATTTTCGTCCTCCCTAGGCTAATTCTTGTCCAATTAGGGTTTTTAACCAATCTTGTGCATCCAATAGGTGTTTTGTGTCATTGGATGAACATTTAGGTCATTTTCGTCCTCCCTACACTTAATCTTGTCCAATTAGGGTTTTTAACCAATCTTGTGCATCCAATGGGTGTTTTGTGTCATTGGATGAACATTTACGTCATTTTCGTCCTCCCTAAACTTAATCTTGTCCAATTAGGGTTTTTAACCAATCTTGTGCATCCAATGGGTGTTTTGTGTCATTGGATGAACATTTACGTCATTTTCGTCCTCCCTAAACTTAATCTTGTCCAATTAGGGTTTCTAACCAATCTTGTGCATCCAATAGGTGTTTTTGTGTCATTGGATGAACAATTAGGTCATTTTCGTCCTCCCTACACTTAATCTTGTCCAATTAGGATTTTTAACCAATCTTGTGCATCCAATAGGTGTTTTTGTGTCATTGGATGAACATTTAGGTCATTTTCGTTCTCCCGAAACTTAATCTTGTCCAATTAGGGTTTCTGACCAATCTTGTGCATCAAATAGGTGTTTTTGTGTCATTGGATGAACTATTAGGTTATTTTCGTCCTCCCTGGGCTAATTCTTGTCCAACTAGGGTTTTTAACCAATCTTGTGCATCCAATAGGTGTTTTGTGTCATTGGATGAACATTTAGGTCATTTTCGTCCTCCCTACACTTAATCTTGTCCAATTAGGGTTTTTAACCAATCTTGTGCATCCAATAGGTGTTTTGTGTCATTGGATGAACATTTACGTCATTTTCGTCCTCCCTAAACTTAATCTTGTCCAATTAGGGTTTCTAACCAATCTTGTGCATCTAATAGGTGTTTTTGTGTCATTGGATGAACAATTAGGTCATTTTCGTCCTCCCTAAACTTAATCTTGTCCAATTAGGGATTCTAACCAATCTTGTGCATCCAATAGGTGTTTTTGTGTCATTGGATGAACAACTAGGTCATTTTCGTCCTCCCTAAATTTAATCTTGTCCAATTAGGGTTTCTAACCAATCTTGTGCATCAAATAGGTGTTTTTGTGTCATTGGATGAACTATTAGGTTATTTTCGTCCTCCCTGGGCTAATTCTTGTCCAACTAGGGTTTTTAACCAATCTTGTGCATCGAATAGGTGTTTTGTGTTATTGGATGAACATTTACGTTATTTTCGTCCTCCCTAAACTTAATCTTGTCCAATTAGGGTTTTTAACCAATCTTGTGCATCCAATAGGTGTTTTGTGTCATTGGATGAACATTTAGGTCATTTTCGTCCTCCCTACACTTAATCTTGTCCAATTAGGGTTTTTAACCAATCTTGTGCATCCAATAGGTTTTTTTGTGTCATTAGATGAACATTTAGGTCATTTTCGTTCTCCCTAAACTTAATCTTGTCCAATTAGGGTTTCTGACCAATCTTGTGCATCAAATAGTTGTTTTTGTGTCATTGGATGAACTATTAGGTTATTTTCGTCCTCCCTGGGCTAATTCTTGTCCAACAAGGGTTTTTAACCAATCTTGTGCATCCAATAGGTGTTTTGTGTCATTGGATGAACATTTAGGTCATTTTCGTCCTCCCTACACTTAATCTTGTCCAATTAGGGTTTTTAACCAATCTTGTGCATCCAATAGGTGTTTTGTGTCATTGGATGAACATTTACGTCATTTTCGTCCTCCCTAAACTTAATCTTGTCCAATTAGGGTTTCTAACCAATCTTGTGCATCCAATAGGTGTTTTTGTGTCATTGCATGAACAATTAGGTCATTTTCGTCTTCCCTAAACTTAATCTTGTCCAATTAGGGTTTCTAACCAATCTTGTGCATCCAATAGGTGTTTTTGTGTCATTGGATGAACAATTAGGTCATTTTCGTCCTCCCTAGGCTAATTCTTGTCCAATTAATGTTTCTAACCAAACTTGTGCATCCAATAGGTGCTTTGTGTCATTGGATGAACAATTAGGTCATTTTCGTCCTCCCTAGGCTAATTCTTGTCCAATTAGGGTTTTTAACCAATCTTGTGCATCCAATAGGTGTTTTGTGTCATTGGATGAACATTTAGGTCATTTTCGTCCTCCCTACACTTAATCTTGTCCAATTAGGGTTTTTAACCAATCTTGTGCATCCAATAGGTGTTTTGTGTCATTGGATGAACATTTACGTCATTTTCATCCTCCCTAAACTTAATCTTGTCCAATTAGGGTTTCTAACCTATCTTGTGCATCCAATAGGTGTTTTTGTGTCATTGGATGAACAATTAGGTCATTTTCGTCCTCCCTAGGCTAATTCTTGTCCAATTAATGTTTCTAACCAATCTTGTGCATCCAATAGGTGTTTTGTGTCATTGGATGAACAATTAGGTCATTTTCGTCCTCCCTAGGCTAATTCTTGTCCAATTAGGGTTTTTAACCAATCTTGTGCATCCAATAGGTGTTTTGTGTCATTGGATGAACATTTAGGTCATTTTCGTCCTCCCTACACTTAATCTTGTCCAATTAGGGTTTTTAACCAATCTTGTGCATCCAATAGGTGTTTTTGTGTCATTGGATGAACAATTAGGTCATTTTCGTCCTCCCTAGGCTAATTCTTGTCCAATTAATGTTTCTAACCAATCTTGTGCATCCAATAGGTGTTTTGTGTCATTGGATGAACAATTAGGTCATTTTCGTCCTCCCTAGGCTAATTCTTGTCCAATTAGGGTTTTTAACCAATCTTGTGCATCCAATAGGTGTTTTGTGTCATTGGATGAACATTTAGGTCATTTTCGTCCTCCCTACACTTAATCTTGTCCAATTAGGGTTTTTAACCAATCTTGTGCATCCAATAGGTGTTTTTGTGTCATTGGATGAACATTTATGTCATTTTCGTCCTCCCTAGGCTAATTCTTGTCCAATTAGGGTTTTTAACCAATCTTGTGCATCCAATAGGTGTTTTGTGTCATTGGATGAACATTTAGGTCATTTTCGTCCTCCCTACACTTAATCTTGTCCAATTAGGGTTTTTAACCAATCTTGTGCATCCAATAGGTGTTTTGTGTCATTGGAAGAATATTTAGGTCATTTTCGTCCTCCCTTCACTAATTCTTGTCCAATTAGGGTTTTTAACCAATCTTGTGCATCCAATAGGTGTTTTGTGTCATTGGATGAACATTTAGGTCATTTTCGTCCTCCCTAAACTTAATCTTGTCCAATTAGGGTTTATAACTAATCTTGTGCATCCAATAGGTGTTTTTGTGTCATTGGATGACCAATTAGGTCATTTTCGTCCTCCCTAGGCTAATTCTTGTCCAATTAGGGTTTTTAACCAATCTTGTGCATCCAATAGGTGTTTTGTGTCATTGGATGAACATTTAGGTCATTTTCGTCCTCCCTACACTTAATCTTGTCCAATTAGGGTTTTTAACCAATCTTGTGCATCCGATAGGTGTTTTGTGTCATTGGAAAATCATTTAGGTCATTTTCATATTTTCGTCCTCCCTACACTTAATCTTGTCCAATTAGGGTTTTTAACCAATCTTGTGCATCCAATAGGTGTTTTGTGTCATTGGATGAACATTTAGGTCATTTTCGTCCTCCCTACACTTAATCTTGTTCAATTAGGGTTTCTAACCAATCTTGTGCATCCGATAGGTGTTTTTGTGTCGTTGGATAAACATTTAGATCATTTTCGTCCTCCCTACACTTAATCTTGTCCAATTAGGGTTTTTAACCAATCTTGTGCATCCAATAGGTGTTTTGTGTCATTGGATGAACATTTAGGTCATTTTCGTCCTCCCTACACTTAATCTTGTCCAAATAGTGTGTTTAACCAATCTTGTGCATCCAATAGGTGTTTTTGTGTCATTGGATCAATATTTAGGCCATTTTCGTCCTCCCTACACTTAATCTTGTCCAATTAGGGTTTTTAACCAATCTTGTGCATCCAATAGGTGTGTTGTGTCATTGGATGAACAATTAGGTCATTTCTATCCTCCCTAGGCTAAATCTTGTCCAATTAGGGTTTTTAACCAATCTTGTGCATCCAATAGGTGTTTTGTGTCATTGGATGAACATTTAGGTCATTTTCGTCCTCCCTACACTTAATCTTGTCCAATTAGGGTTTTTAACCAATCTTGTGCATCCAATAGGTGTTTTGTGTCATTGGATGAACATTTACGTCATTTTCGTTCTCCCTAAACTTAATCTTGTCCAATTAGGGTTTCTAACCAATCTTGTGCATCCAATAGGTGTTTTTGTGTCATTGGATGAACAATTAGGTCATTTTCGTCCTCCCTAGGCTAATTCTTGTCCAATTAATGTTTCTAACCAATCTTGTGCATCCAATAGGTGTTTTGTGTCATTGGATGAACATTTAGGTCATTTTCGTCCTCCCTACACTTAATCTTGTCCAATTAGGGTTTTTAACCAATCTTGTGCATCCAATAGGTGTTTTTGTGTCATTTGATGAACATTTAGGTCCTTTTCGTCCTCCCTAGGCTTAATCTTGTCCAATTAGGATTTCGAACCAATCTTGTGCATCAAATAGGTGTTTTTGTGTCATTGGATGAACAATTAGGTCATTTTCGTCCTCCCTAAACTTAATCTTGTCCAATTAGGGTTTCTAACCAATCTTGTGGATCAAATAGGTGTTTTTGTGTCATTGGATGAACTATTAGGTTATTTTCGTCCTCCCTGGGCTAATTCTTGTCCAACTAGGGTTTTTAACCAATCTTGTGCTTCCAATAGGTGTTTTGTGTCATTGGATGAACATTTAGGTCATTTTCGTCCTCCCTACACTTAATCTTGTCCAATTAGGGTTTTTAACCAATCTTGTGCATCCAATAGGTGTTTTTGTGTCATTTGATGAACATTTAGGTCCTTTTCGTCCTCCCTAGGCTTAATCTTGTCCAATTAGGATTTCGAACCAATCTTGTGCATCAAATAGGTGTTTTTGTGTCATTGGATGAACAATTAGGTCATTTTCGTCCTCCCTAAACTTAATCTTGCCCAATTAGGGTTTCTAACCAATCTTGTGCATCAAATAGGTGTTTTTGTGTCATTGGATGAACTATTAGGTTATTTTCGTCCTCCCTGGGCTAATTCTTGTCCAACTAGGGTTTTTAACCAATCTTGTGCATCCAATAGGTGTTTTGTGTCATTGGATGAACATTTAGGTCATTTTCGTCCTCCCTACACTTAATCTTGTCCAATTAGGGTTTTTAACCAATCTTGTGCATCCAATAGTGTTTTGTGTCATTGGATGAACATTTACGTCATTTTCGTCCTCCCTAAACTTAATCTTGTCCAATTAGGGTTTCTAACCAATCTTGTGCATCCAATAGGTGTTTTTGTGTCATTGGATGAACAATTAGGTCATTTTCGTCCTCCCTAAACTTAATCTTGTCCAATTAGGGATTCTAACCAATCTTGTGCATCCAATAGGTGTTTTTGTGTCATTGGATGAACAATTAGGTCATTTTCGTCCTCCCTAGGCTAATTCTTGTCCAATGAATGTTTCTAACCAATCTTGTGCATCCAATAGGTGTTTTGTGTCATTGGATGAACAATTAGGTCATTTTCGTCCTCCCTAGGCTAATTCTTGTCCAATTAGGGTTTTTAACCAATCTTGTGCATCCAATAGGTGTTTTGTGTCATTGGATGAACATTTAGGTCATTTTCGTCCTCCCTACACTTAATCTTGTCCAATTAGGGTTTTTAACCAATCTTGTGCATCCAATAGGTGTTTTGTGTCATTGGATGAACATTTACGTCATTTTCATCCTCCCTAAACTTAATCTTGTCCAATTAGGGTTTCTAACCTATCTTGTGCATCCAATAGGTGTTTTTGTGTCATTGGATGAACAATTAGGTCATTTTCGTCCTCCCTAGGCTAATTCTTGTCCAATTAATGTTTCTAACCAATCTTGTGCATCCAATAGGTGTTTTGTGTCATTGGATGAACAATTAGGTCATTTTCGTCCTCCCTAGGCTAATTCTTGTCCAATTAGGGTTTTTAACCAATCTTGTGCATCCAATAGGTGTTTTGTGTCATTGGATGAACATTTAGGTCATTTTCGTCCTCCCTACACTTAATCTTGTCCAATTAGGGTTTTTAACCAATCTTGTGCATCCAATAGGTGTTTTTGTGTCATTGGATGAACAATTAGGTCATTTTCGTCCTCCCTAGGCTAATTCTTGTCCAATTAATGTTTCTAACCAATCTTGTGCATCCAATAGGTGTTTTGTGTCATTGGATGAACAATTAGGTCATTTTCGTCCTCCCTAGGCTAATTCTTGTCCAATTAGGGTTTTTAACCAATCTTGTGCATCCAATAGGTGTTTTGTGTCATTGGATGAACATTTAGGTCATTTTCGTCCTCCCTACACTTAATCTTGTCAAATTAGGTTTTTTAACCAATCTTGTGCATCCAATAGGTGTTTTGTGTCATTGGATGAACATTTAGGTCCTTTTCGTCCTCCCTAGGCTAATTCTTGTCCAATTAGGGTTTTTAACCAATCTTGTGCATCCAATAGGTGTTTTGTGTCATTGGATGAACATTTAGGTCATTTTCGTCCTCCCTAGGCTAATTCTTGTCCAATTAGGGTTTTTAACCAATCTTGTGCATCCAATAGGTGTTTTGTGTCATTGGATGAAAATTTAGGTCATTTTCGTCCTCCCTACACTTAATCTTGTCCAATTAGGGTTTTTAACCAATCTTGTGCATCCAATAGGTGTTTTGTGTCATTGGATGAACATTTAGGTCATTTTCGTCCTCCCTACACTTAATCTTGTCCAATTAGGGTTTTTAACCAATCTTGTGCATCCAATAGGTGTTTGGTGTCATTGAATGAATATTTAAGTCATTTTCGTCATCCCTACACTTAATCTTGTCTAATTAGGGTTTTTAACCAATCTTGTGCATCCAATAAGTGTTTTGTGTCATTGGATGAACATTTAGGTTATTTTCGTCCTCCCTACACTTTATCTTGTCCAATTATGGTTTTTAACCAATCTTGTGCATCCAATAGGTGTTTTGTGTCATTGGATGAATATTTAGGTCATTTTCGTCATCCCTACACTAAATCTTGTCCAATTAGGGTTTTTAACTAATCTTGTGCATCCAATAGGTGTTTTGTATCATTGGACGAATATTTACGTCATTTTCGTCCTCCCTAAACTTAACCTTGTCCAATTAGGGTTTCTATCCAATCTTGTGCATCCAATAGGTGTGTTTGTGTCATTGAATGAACAATTAGGTCATTTTCGTCCTCCCTAGGCTAATTCTTGTCCAATTAGGGTTTTTAACCAATCTTGTGCATCCAATAGGTGTTTTGTGTCATTGGATGAACATTTAGGTCATTTTCGTCCTCCCTACACTTAATCTTGTCCAATTATGTATTTTAACCAATCTTGTGCATCCAATAGGTGTTTTGTGTCATTGGATGAACATTTACGTCATTTTCGTCCTCCCTAAACTTAATCTTGTCCAATTAGGGTTTCTAACCAATCTTGTGCATCCAATAGGTGTTTTTGTGTCATTGGATGAACAATTAGGTCATATTCGTCCTCCCTAAGCTAATTCTTGTCCAATTAATGTTTCTAACCAATCTTGTGCATCCAATAGGTGTTTTGTGTCATTGGATGAACAATTAGGTCATTTTCGTCCTCCCTAGGCTAATTCTTGTCCAATTAGGGTTTTTAACCAATCTTGTGCATCCAATAGGTGTTTTGTGTCATTGGATGAACATTTATGTCATTTTCGTCCTCCCTACACTTAATCTTGTCCAATTAGGGTTTTTAACCAATCTTGTGCATCCAATAGGTGTTTTTGTGTCATTGGATGAACATTTAGGTCATTTTCGTTCTCCCTAAACTTAATCTTGTCCAATTAGGGTTTCTGACCAATCTTGTGCATCAAATAGGTGTTTTTGTGTCATTGGATGAACTATTAAGTTATTTTCGTCCTCCCTGGGCTAATTCTTGTCCAACTAGGGTTTTTAACCAATCTTGTGCATCTAATAGGTGTTTTGTGTCATTGGATGAACATTTACGTCATTTTCGTCCTCCCTAAACTTAATCTTGTCCAAGTAGGGTTTCTAACCAATCTTGTGCATCCAATAGGTGTTTTTGTGTCATTGGATGAACAAATAGGTCATTTTCGTCCTCCCTAGGCTAATTCTTGTCCAACTAGGGTTTTTAACCAATCTTGTGCATCTAATAGGTGTTTTGTATCATTGGATGAACATTTTCTTCATTTCCGTCCTCCCTAAACTTAATCTTGTCCAATTAGGGTTTCTAACCGATCTTGTGCATCCAATAGGTGTTTTGTGTCATTGGATGAACATTTAGGTCCTTTTCGTCCACCCTAGGCTAATTCTTGTCCAATTAGGGTTTCTAACCAATCTTGTGCATCCAATAGGTGTTTTGTGTCATTGCATGAACATTTACGTCATTTTCGTCCTCCCTAAACTTAATCTTGTCCAATTAGGGTTTCTAACCAATCTTGTGCATCCAATAGGTGTTTCTGTGTCATTGGATGAACAATTAGGTCATTTTCGTCCTCCCTAAACTTAATCTTGTCCAATTAGAGTTTCTAACCAATCTTGTGCATCCAATAGGTGTTTTTGTGTCATTGGATGAACAATTAGGTCATTTTCGTCCTCCCTAGGCTAATTCTTGTCCAATTAATGTTTCTAACCAATCTTGTGCATCCAATAGGTGCTTTGTGTCATTGGATGAACAATTAGGTCATTTTCGTCCTCCCTAGGCTAATTCTTGTCCAATTAGGGTTTTTAACCAATCTTGTGCATCCAATAGGTGTTTTGTGTCATTGGATGAACATTTAGGTCATTTTCGTCCTCCCTACACTTAATCTTGTCCAATTAGGGTTTTTAACCAATCTTGTGCATCCAATAGGTGTTTTGTGTCATTGGATGAACATTTACGTCATTTTCGTCCTCCCTAAACTTAATCTTGTCCAATTAGGGTTTCTAACCAATCTTGTGCATCCAATAGGTGTTTTTGTGTCATTGGATGAACAATTAGTTCATTTTCGTCCTCCCAAGGCTAATTCTTGTCCAATTAATGTTTCTAACCAATCTTGTGCATCAAATAGGTGTTTTGTGTCATTGGATGAACAATTAGGTCATTTCTGTCCTCGCTAGGCTAATTCATGTCCAATTAGATTTTTTAACCAACCTTGTGCATCTAATATGTGTTTTGTGTCATTGGATGAACATTTCGTCATTTTCGTCCTCCCTAAACTTAATCTTGTCCAATTAGGGTTTCTAACCAATCTTGTGCATCCAATAGGTGTTTTTGTGTCATTGGATGAACAATTAGGTCATTTTGGTCCTCCCTAGGCTAATTCTTGTCCAATTAAGTTTTTAACCAATCTTGTGCATCCAATAGGTGTTTTGTGTCATTGTATGAACAATTAGGTCATTTTCGTCGTCCCTAGGCTTATTCTTGTCCAATTAGGGTTTCTAACCAACCTATTGCATCCAATAGGTGTTTTTGTGTCATTGGAAGAAGATTTGGGTCATTTTCGTCCTCCCTACACTTAATCTTGTCCAATTAGGGTTTTTAACCAATCTTGTGCATCCAATAGGTGTTTTGTGTCATCGGATGAACATTTAGGTCATTTTCGTCCTCCCAACACTTAATCTTGTCGAATTAGGGGTTTTAACCAATCTTATGCATCCAATACGTGTTTTGTGTCATTGGATCAACAATTAGGTCATTTTTGTCTTCCCTAGGCTAATTCTAGTCCAATTAGGGTTTCTAACCAATCTTGTGCATCTAATAGGTGTTTTTGTGTCATTGGAAAAATATTTAGGTCATTTTCCTTCTCCCTTCACTTAATCTTGTCCAATTAGGGTTTTTAACCAATCTTGTGCATCCAATAGGTGTTTTGTGTCATTGGATGAACATTTAGGTCCTTTTCGTCCTCCCTAGGCTAATTCTTGTCCAATTAGGGTTTCTAACCAATCTTGTGCATCCAATAGGTGTTTTGTGTCATTGGATGAACAATAAGGTCATTTTTGTCCTCGCTAGGCTAATTCATGTCCAATTAGGTTTTTTAACCAGTCTTGTGCTGCTAATATGTGTTTTGTGTCATTGGATGAACATTTAGGTCATTTTCGTCTTCCCTACACTTAATCTTGTCCAATTAGGGTTTTTAACCAATCTTGTGCATCCAATAGGTGTTTTGTGTCATTGGAAGAACAATTAGGTCATTTTCGTCCTCCCTAGGCTTATTCTTGTCCAATTAGGGTTTCTAACCAATCTTGTGCATCCAATCGGTGTTTTTATGTCATTGGAAGAATATTTAGGTCATTTTTGTCCTCCCTTCACTTAATCTTGTCCAATTAGGGTTTTTAACCAATCTTCTGCATCCAATAGGTGTTTTGTGTCATTGGATGAACATTTAGGTCCTTTTCGTCCTCCCTAGGCTTAATCTTGTCCAATTAGGATTTCGAACCAATCTTGTGCATCAAATAGGTGTTTTTGTGTCATTGGATGAACAATTAGGTCATTTTCGTCCTCCCTAAACTTAATCTTGTCCAATTAGGGTTTCTAACCAGTCTTGTGCATCAAATAGGTGTTTTTGTGTCATTGGATGAACTATTAGGTTATTTTCGTCCTCCCTGGGCTAATTCTTGTCCAACTAGGGTTTTTAACCAATCTTGTGCATCCAATAGGTGTTTTGTGTCATTGGATGAACATTTAGGTCCTTTTCGTCCTCCCTAGGCTTAATCTTGTCCAGTTAGGATTTCGAACCAATCTTGTGCATCAAATAGGTGTTTTTGTGTCATTGGATGAACAATTAGGTCATTTTTGTCCTCGCTAGGCTAATTCATGTCCAATTAGGGTTTTTAACCAATCTTATGCATCTTATATGTGTTTTGTGTCATTGGATGAACATTTACGTCATTTTCGTCCTCCCTAAACATAATCTTGTCCAATTAGGGTTTCTAACCAATCTTGTGCATGCAATCGGTGTTTTTGTGTCATTGGATGAACAATTAGGTCATTTTCGTCCTCCCTAGGCTAATTCTTGTCCAATTATGTTTTTAACCAATCTTGTGCATCCAATACGTGTTTTGTTTTGTTGTATGAACAATTAGGTCATTTTCGTCCTCCCTAGGCTTATTCTTGTCCAATTAGGGTTTCTAACCAACCTATTGCATCCAATAGGTGTTTTTGTGTCATTGGAAGAAGATTTAGGTCATTTTCGTCCTCCCTACACTTAATCTTGTCCAATTAGGGTTTTTAACCAATCTTGTGCATCCAATAGGTGTTTTGTGTCATCGGATGAACATTTAGGTCATTTTCGTCCTCCCTACACTTAATCTTGTCCAATTAGGGTTTTTAACCAATCTTGTGCATCCAATACGTGTTTTGTGTCATTGGAAGAACAATTAGGTCATTTTCGTCCTCCCTAGGCTTATTCTTGTCCAATTAGGGTTTCTAACCAATCTTGTGCATCCAATCGGTGTTTTTGTATCATTGGATGAAAAATTAGGTCATTTTCGTCCTCCCTTGGCTAATTCTTGTCCAATTAAGTTTTTAACCAATCTTGTGCATCCAATAGGTGTTTTGTGTCATTGTATGAACAATTAGGTCATTTTCGTCGTCCCTAGGCTTATTCTTGTCCAATTAGGGTTTCTAACCAACCTATTGCATCCAATAGGTGTTTTTGTGTCATTGGAAGAACATTAAGGTCCTTTTCGTCCTCCCTAAACTTAATCTTGTCCAATTAGGGTTTCTAACCAATCTTGTGCATCAAATAGGTGTTTTGTGTCATTGGATGAACTATTAGGTTATTTTCGTTCTCCCTGGGCTAATTCTTGTCCAACTAGGGTTTTTAACCAATCTTGTGCATCCAATAGGTGTTTTGTGTCATTCGAAGAACAGTTTGGTCATTTTGGTCTTCCCTACACTTAATCTTGTCCAATTAGGGTTTTTAACCAATCTTGTGCATCCAATAGGTGTTTTTGTGTCATTAGATGAACATTTAGGTCATTTTCGTCCTCCCTACACTTATTCTTGTCCAATTAGGGTTTCTAACCAACCTATTGCATCCAATAGGTGTTTTTGTTTCATCGGAAGAAGATTTAGGTCATTTTCGTCCTCCCTACACTTAATCTTGTCCAATTAGGGTTTTTAACCAATCTTGTGCATCCAATAGGTGTTTTGTGTCATCGGATGAACAGAGTTAGGTCATTTTCGTCCTCCCTACACTTAATCTTGTACAATTAGGGTTTTTAACCAATCTTGTGCATCCAATAGGTGTTTTTGTTTCATTGGATGACCAATTAGGTCACTTTTTTCCTCGCTAGGCTAATTCATGTCCAATTAGGGTTTTTAACCAATCTTGTGCATCTAATATGTGTTTTGTGTCCTCCCTAAACTTAATCTTGTCCAATTAGGATTTCTAACCAATCTTGTGCATCCAATCGGTGTTTTTGTGGCATTGGATGAACAATTAGGTCATTTTCGTCCTCCCTTGGCTAATTCTAGTCCAATTATGTTTTTAACAAATCTTGTGCATCCAATAGGTGTTTTGTTTCATTGTATGAACAATTAGGTCATTTTCGTCCTCCCTAGGCTTATTCTTGTCCAATTAGGGTTTCTAACCAATCTTGTGCATCCAATAGGTGTTTTGTGTCATTGGATGAACATTTAGGTCATTTTCGTCCTCCCTACGCTTAATCGTGTCCAATTAGGGTTTTTAACCAATCTTCTGCATCTTATATGTGTTTTGTGTCATTGGATGAACATTTACGTCATTTTCGTCCTCCCTAAACTTAATCTTGTCCAATTAGGGTTTCTAACCAATCTTGTGCATCCAATCGGTGTTTTTGTGTCATTGGATGAACAATTAGGTCATTTTCGTCCTTCCTAGGCTAATTCTTGTCCAATTAAGTTTTTAACCAATCTTGTGCATCCAATAGGTGTTTTGTGTCATTGTATGAACAATTAGGTCATTTTCGTCGTCCCTAGGCTTTTTCTTGTCCAATTAGGGTTTCTAACCAACCTATTGCATCCAATAGGTGTTTTTGTGTCATTGGAAGAAGATTTGGGTCATTTTCGTCCTCCCTACACTTAATCTTGTCCAATTAGGGTTTTTAACCAATCTTGTGCATCCAATAGGTGTTTTGTGTCATCGGATGAACATTTAGGTCATTTTCGTCGTCCCTACACTTAATCTTGTCCAATTAGGGGTTTTAACCAATCTTGTGCATCCAATAGGTGTTTTGTGTCATTGGATGAACAATTAGGTCATTTTTGTCCTCCCTAGGCTAATTCTAGTCCAATTAGGGTTTCTAACTAGTCTTGTGCATCTAATAGGTGTTTTTGTGTCATTGGAAAAATATTTAGGTCATTTTTCTTCTCCCTTCACTTAATCTTGTCCAATTAGGGTTTTTAACCAATCTTGTGCATCCAATAGGTGTTTTGTGTCATTGGATGAACAATTAGGTCCTTTTCGTCCTCCCTAGGCTAATTCTTGTCCAATTAGGGTTTCTAACCAATCTTGTGCATCCAATAGGTGTTTTGTGTCATTGGATGAACAATTAGGTCATTTTTGTCCTAGCTAGGCTAATTCATGTCCAATTAGGTTTTTTAACCAGTCTTGTGCTGCTAATATGTGTTTTGTGTCATTGGATGAACATTTAGGTCATTTTCGTCCTCCCTACACTTAATCTTGTCCAATTAGGGTTTTTAACCAATCTTGTGCATCCAATAGGTGTTTTGTGTCATTGGAAGAACAATTAGGTCATTTTCGTCCTCCCTAGGCTTATTCTTGTCCAATTAGGGTTTCTAACCAATCTTGTGCATCCAATCGGTGTTTTTATGTCATTGGAAGAATATTTAGATCATTTTCGTCCTCTCTTCACTTAATCTTGTCCAATTAGGGTTTTTAACCAATCTTGTGCATCCAATAGGTGTTTTGTGTCATTGGATGAACATTTAGGTCCTTTTCGTCCTCCCTAGGCTTAATCTTGTCCAATTAGGATTTCGAACCAATCTTGTGCATCAAATAGGTGTTTTTGTGTCATTGGATGAACAATTAGGTCATTTTCGTCCTCCCTAAACTTAATCTTGTCCAATTAGGGTTTCTAACCAATCTTGTACATCAAATAGGTGTTTTTGTGTCATTGGATGAACTATTAGGTTATTTTCGTCCTCCTTGGGCTAATTCTTGTCCAACTAGGGTTTTTAACCAATCTTGTGCATCTAATATGTGTTTTGTGTCATTGGATGAACATTTACATCATTTTCGTCCTCCCTAAACTTAATCTTGTCCAATTAGGGTTTCTAACCAATCTTGTGCATCCAATCGGTGTTTTTGTGGCATTGGATGAACAATTAGGTCATTTTCGTCCTCCCTAGGCTAATTCTAGTCCAATTATGTTTTTAACCAATCTTGTGCATCCAATAGGTGTTTTGTTTCATTGTATGAACAATTAGGTCATTTTCGTCCTCCCTAGGCATATTCTTATCCAATTAGGGTTTCTAACCAACCTATTGTATCCAATAGGTGTTTTTGTTTCATTGGTAGAAGATTTAAGTCATTTTCGTCCTCCCTACACTTAATCTTGTCCAATTAGGGTTTTTGACCAATCTTGTGCATCCAATAGGTGTTTTGTGTCATCGGATGAACATTTAGGTCATTTTCGTCCTTCCTACACTTAATCTTGTCCAATTAGGGTTTTTAACCAATCTTGTGCATCCAATAGGTGTTTTTTGTCATTGGAAGAACAATTAGGTCATTTTCGTCGTCCCTAGGCTTATTCTTGTCCAATTAGGGTTTCTAAACAATCTTGTGCATCCAATCGGTGTTTTTGTGTCATTGGAAGAATATTTAGGTCATTTTCGTCCTCCCTTCACTTAATCTTGTCCAATTAGGGTTTTTAACCAATCTTGTGCATCCAATAGGTGTTTTGTGTCATTGGATGAACAATTAGGTCATTTTTGTCCTCCCTAGGCTTATTCTTGTCCAATCAGGGTTTTTAACCAATCTTGAGCATCCAATATGTGTTTTGTGTCATTGGATGAACATTTACGTCATTTTTGTCCTCCCTAATCTTAATCTTGTCCAATTATGGTTTCCAACCAATCTTGTGCATCCAATACGTGTTTTTGTGTCATTGGATGAACAATTAGGTCATTTTTGTCCTCCCTAGGCTTATTCTTGTCCAATTAGGGTTTCTAACCAATCTTGTGCATCCAATCGGTGTTTTTGTGTCATTGGAAGAATATTTAGGTCATTTTCGTCCTCCCTTCACTTAATCTTGTCCAATTAGGGTTTTTAACCAATCTTGTGCATCCAATAGGTGTTTTGTGTCATTGGATGATCATTTAGGTCCTTTTCGTCCTCCCTAGGCTAAATCTTCTTCAATTAGGGTTTCTAACC
This sequence comes from Cicer judaicum, assembly GCA_037974835.1. Classification (NCBI taxonomy): domain Eukaryota; kingdom Viridiplantae; phylum Streptophyta; class Magnoliopsida; order Fabales; family Fabaceae; genus Cicer; species Cicer judaicum. Next base: position 63,185 of record JBBPBS010000083.1, read on the forward strand.
AATCTTGTGCATCCAATAGGTGTTTTGTGTCATTGGATGACCAATTAGGTCATTTTCGTCCTCCCTAGGCTAATTCTTGTCCAATTAGGGTTTTTAACCAATCTTGTGCATCCAATAGGTGTTTTGTGTCATTGGATGAACATTTAGGTCATTTTCGTCCTCCCTACACTTAATCTTGTCCAATTAGGGTTTTTAACCAATCTTGTGCATCCAATTGTTGTTTTTGTGTCATTAGATGAACATTTAGCTCATTTTCGTTCTCCCTAAACTTAATCTTGTCCAATTAGGGTTTCTGACCAATCTTGTGCATCCAATAGGTGTTTTTGTGTCATTGGATGAACAATTAGGTCATTTTCGTCCTCCCTAGGCTAATTCTTGTCCAATTAGGGTTTTTAACCAATGTTGTGCATCCAATAGGTGTTTTGTGTCATTGGATGAACATTTAGGTCATTTTCGTCCTCCCTACACTTAATCTTGTCCAATTAGGGTTTTTAACCAATCTTGTGCATCCAATAGGTGTTTTTGTGTCATTTGATGAACATTTAGGTCCTTTTCGTCCTCCCTAGGCTTAATCTTGTCCAATTAGGATTTCGAACCAATCTTGTGCATCAAATAGGTGTTTTTGTGTCATTGGATGAACAATTAGGTCATTTTCGTCCTCCCTAAACTTAATCTTGTCCAATTAGGGTTTCTAACCAATCTTGTGCATCAAATAGGTGTTTTTGTGTCATTGGATGAACTATTAGGTTATTTTCGTCCTCCCTGGGCTAATTCTTGTCCAACTAGGGTTTTTAACCAATCTTGTGCATCCAATAGGTGTTTTGTGTGATTGGATGAACATTTAGGTCATTTTCGTCCTCCCTACACTTAATCTTGTCCAATTAGGGTTTTTAACCAATCTTGTGCATCCAATAGGTGTTTTTGTGTCATTTGATGAACATTTAGGTCCTTTTCGTCCTCCCTAGGCTTAATCTTGTCCAATTAGGATTTCGAACCAATCTTGTGCATCAAATAGGTGTTTTTGTGTCATTGGATGAACAATTAGGTCATATTCGTCCTCCCTAAACTTAATCTTGTCCAATTAGGGTTTCTAACCAATCTTGTGCATCAAATAGGTGTTTTTGTGTCATTGGATGAACTATTAGGTTATTTTCGTCCTCCCTGGGCTAATTCTTGTCCAACTAGGGTTTTTAACCAATCTTGTGCATCCAATAGGTGTTTTGTGTCATTGGATGAACATTTAGGTCCTTTTCGTCCTCCCTAGGCTTAATCTTGTCCAATTAGGATTTCGAACCAATCTTGTGCATCAAATAGGTGTTTTTGTGTCATTGGATGAACAATTAAATCATTTTCGTCCTCCCTAAACTTAATCTTGTCCAACTAGGGTTTCTAACCAATCTTGTGCATCTAATAGGTGTTTTTGTGTCGTCGGAAGAATATTTAGGTCATTTTCCTCCTCCCTTCACTTAATCTTGTCCAATTAGGGTTTTTAACCAATCTTGTGCATCCAATAGGTGTTTTGTGTCATTGGATGAACATTTAGGTCCTTTTCGTCCTCCCTAGGCTAATTCTTGTCCAATTAGGGTTTCTAACCAATCTTGTGCATCCAATAGGTGTTTTGTGTCATTGGATGCACAATTAGGTCATTATTGTCCTCGCTAGGCTAATTCATGTCCAATTAGGGTTTTTAACCAATCTTATGCATCTTATATGTGATTTGTGTCATTAGATGAACATTTACGTCATTTTCGTCCTCCCTAAACTTAATCTTGTCCAATTAGGGTTTCTAACCAATCTTGTGCATCCAATCGGTGTTTTTGTGTCATTGGATGAACAATTAGGTCATTTTCGTCCTCCCTAGGCTAATTCTTGTCCAATTATGTTTTTAACCAATCTTGTGCATCCAATACGTGTTTTGTTTTGTTGTATGAACAATTAGGTCATTTTCGTCCTCCCTAGGCTTATTCTTGTCCAATATGGGTTTCTAACCAACCTATTGCATCCAATAGGTGTTTTTGTTTCATCGGAAGAAGATTTAGGTCATTTTCGTCCTCCCTACACTTATTCTTGTCCAATTAGGGTTTCTAACCAACCTATTGCATCCAATAGGTGTTTTTGTTTCATCGGAAGAAGATTTAGGTCATTTTCGTCCTCCCTACACTTAATCTTGTCCAATTAGGGTTTTTAACCAATCTTGTGCATCCAATAGGTGTTTTGTGTCATCGGATGAACAGAGTTAGGTCATTTTCGTCCTCCCTACACTTAATCTTGTACAATTAGGGTTTTTAACCAATCTTGTGCATCCAATAGGTGTTTTTGTGTCATTGGATGAACATTTAGGTCATTTTCGTCCTCCCTTCACTTAATCTTGTCCAATTAGGGTTTTTAACCAATCATGTGCATCCAATAGGTGTTTTGTGTCATTGGATGAACATTTAGGTCCTTTTCGTCCTCCCTAGGCTTAATCTTGTCCAATTAAGATTTCGAACCAATCTTGTGCATCAAATAGGTGTTTTTGTTTCGTTGGATGAACAATTAGGTCATTTTCGTCCTCCCTAAACTTAATCTTGTCCAATTAGGGTTTCTAACCAATCTTGTGCATCAAATAGGTGTTTTTGTGTCCTTGGATGAACTATTAGGTTATTTTCGTCCTCCCTAGGCTAATTCTTGTCCAACTAGGGTTTTTAACCAATCTTGTGCATCCAATAGGTGTTTTGTGTCATTGGATGAACATTTACGTCATTTTCGTCCTCCCTAAACTTAATCTTGTCCAATTAGGGTTTCTAACCAATCTTGTGCATCCAATAGGTGTTTTTGTGTCATTGGATGAACAATTAGGTCATTTTCGTCCTCCCTAGGCTAATTCTTGTCCAATTAATGTTTCTAACCAATCTTGTGCATCCAATAGGTGTTTTGTGTCATTGGATGAACAATTAGGTCATTTTCGTCCTCCCTAGGCTAATTCTTGTCTAATTATGGTTTTTAACCAATCTTGTGCATCCAATAGGTGTTTTGTATCATTGGATGAACATTTAGGTCATTTTCGTCCTCCCTAGGCTTATTCTTGTCCAATTAGGGTTTCTAACCAACCTATTGCATCCAATAGGTGTTTTTGTTTCATCGGAAGAAGATTTAGGTCATTTTCGTCCTCCCTACACTTAATCTTGTCCAATTAGGGTTTTTAACCAATCTTGTGCATCCAATAGGTGTTTTGTGTCATCGGATGAACAGAGTTAGGTCATTTTCGTCCTCCCTACACTTAATCTTGTCCAATTAGGGTTTTTAACCAATCTTGTGCATCCAATAGGTGTTTTTGTGTCATTGGATGAACATTTAGGTCATTTTCGTTCTCCCTAAACTTAATCTTGTCCAATTAGGGTTTCTGACCAATCTTATGCATCCAATCGGTGTTTTTGTGTCATTGGAAGAATATTTAGGTCATTTTCGTCCTCCCTTCACTTAATCTTGTCCAATTAGGGTTTTTAACCAATCTTGTGCATCTAATAGGTGTTTTGTATCATTGGATGAACATTTTCTTCATTTCCGTCCTCCCTAAACTTAATCTTGTCCAATTAGGGTTTCTAACCGATCTTGTGCATCCAATAGGTGTTTTGTGTCATTGGATGAACATTTAGGTCCTTTTCGTCCACCCTAGGCTAATTCTTGTCCAATTAGGGTTTCTAACCAATCTTGTGCATCCAATAGGTGTTTTTGTGTCATTGGATGAACAATTAGATCATTTTCGTCCTCCCTAGGCTAATTCTTGTCCAATTAGGATTTTTAACCAATCTTGTGCATCCAATAGGTGTTTTGTGTCATTGGATGAACAATTAGGTCATTTTCGTCCTCCATAGGCTTATTCTTGTCCAATTAGGGTTTTTAACCAATCTTGGGTCATTGGATGAACAATTAGGTCATTTTCGTCCTACCTAGGCTAATTCTTGTCCAATTAAGTTTTTAACTAGTCTTGTGCATCCAATCGGTGTTTTGTGTCAATGGATGAACAATTAGGTCATTTTCATCCTCCCTAGGCTAATTCTTGTCTACTTAGGGTTTCTAACCAATCTTGTGCATCCAATAGGTGTTTTGTGTCATTGGATGAACATTTAGGTCATTTTCATCCTCCCTACACTTAATCTTGTCCAATTAGGGTTTTTAACCAATCTTATGCATCCAATAGGTGTTTTTGTGTCATTGGATGAACATTTAGGTCATTTTCGTTCTCCCTAAACTTAATCTTTTCCAATAAGGGTTTCTGACCAATCTTGTGCATCCAATAGGTGTTTTTGTGTCATTGGATGAACAATTAGATTATTTTCGTCCTCCGTAGGCTAATCCTTGTCCAATTAGGGTTTTTAACCAATCTTGTGCATCGAATAGGTGTTTTGTGTCATTGGATGAACATTTAGGTCATTTTCGTCCTCCCTACACTTAATCTTGTCCAATTAGGGTTTCTAACCAATCTTGTGCATCCAATAGGTGTTTTGTGTCATTGGATGAACAATTAGGTCATTTTTATCCTCCCTAGGCTAATTCTTTTCCAATTAGGGTTTTTAACCAATCTTGTGCATCTAATAGGTGTTTTGTGTCATTGGATGAACATTTACGTCCTCCTAAACTTAATCTTGTCTAATTAGGGTTTCTAACCAATCTTGTGCATCCAATAGGTGTTTTGTGTTATTGGATGAACATTTAGGTCATTTTCATCCTCCCTACACTTAATCTTGTCCAGTTAGGGTTTTTAACCAATCTTATGCATCCAATAGGTGTTTTTGTGTCATTGGATAAACATTTAGGTCATTTTCGTTCTCCCTAAACTTAATCTTGTCCAATTAGGGTTTCTGACCAATCTTGTGCATCCAATTGGTGTTTTTGTGTCATTGGATGAACAATTAGATCATCTTCGTCCTCCGTAGGCTAATTCTTGTCCAATTAGGTTTTTAACCAATCTTGTGCATCCAATACATGTTTTGTGTCATTGGATGAACATTTAGGTCATTTTCGTCCTCCCTACACTTAATCTTGTCCAATTAGGGTTTTTAACCAATCTTGTGCATCTAATAGGTGTTTTGTGTCATTGGATGAACATTTTCTTCATTTCCGTCCTCCCTAAACTTAATCTTGTCCAATTAGGGTTTCTAACCGATCTTGTGCATCCAATAGGTGTTTTGTGTCATTGGATGAACATTTATGTACTTTTCATCCACCCTAGGCTAATTCTTGTCCAATTAGGGTTTCCAACCAATCTTGTGCATCCAATAGGTGTTTTTGTGTCATTGGATGAACATTTAGGTCCTTTTCGTCCACCCTAGGCTAATTCTTGTTCAATTAGGGTTTCTAACCAATCTTGTGCATCCAATAGGTGTTTTGTGTCATTGGATGAACATTTAGGTCCTTTTCGTCAACCCTAGGCTAATTCTTGTCCAATTAGGGTTTCTAACCAATCTTGTGCATCCAATAGGTGTTTTTGTGTCATTGGATGAACAATTAGATCATTTTCGTCCTCCCTAGGCTAATTCTTGTCTAATTAGGGTTTCTAAACAATCTTGTGCATCCAATAGGTGTTTTGTGTCATTGGATGAACATTTAGGTCATTTTCGTCCTCCCTACACTTAATCTTGTCCAATTACGGTTTTTAACCAATCTTATGCATCCAATAGGTGTTTTTGTGTCATTGGACAAACATTTAGGTCATTTTCGTTCTCCCTAAACTTAATCTTGTCCAATTAGGGTTTCTGACCAATCTTGTGCATCCAATTGGTGTTTTTGTGTCATTGGATGAACAATTAGATCATTTTCGTCGTCCGTAGGCTAATTCTTGTCCAATTAGGTTTTTAACCAATCTTGTGCATTCAATACATGTTTTGTGTCATTGGATGAACATTTAGGTCATTTTCGTCCTCCCTACACTTAATCTTGTCCAATTAAGGTTTTTAACCAATCTTGTGCATCTAATAGGTGTTTTGTGTTATTGGATGAACATTTTCTTCATTTCCGTCCTCCCTAAACTTAATCTTGTCCAATTAGGCTTTCTAACCGATCTTGTGCATCCAATAGGTGTTTTGTGTCATTGGATGAAGATTTAGGTCCTTTTCGTCCACCCTAGGCTAATTCTTGTCCAATTAGGGTTTCTAACCAATCTTGTGCATCCAATAGGTGTTTTTGTGTCATTGGATGAACAATTAGATCATTTTCGTCCTCCGTAGGCTAATTCTTGTCCAATTAGGATTTTTAACCAATCTTGTGCATCCAATAGGTGTTTTGTGTCATTGGATGAACAATTAGGTCATTTTCGTCCTCCCTAGGCTTATTCTTGTCCAATTAGGGTTTTTAACCAATCTTGGGTCATTGGATGAACAATTAGGTCATTTTCGTCCTACCTAGGCTAATTCTTGTCCAATTAAGTTTTTAACCAGTCTTGTGCATCCAATCGGTGTTTTTGTTTCATTGGAAGAATATTTAGGTCATTTTCGTCCTCCCTTCACTTAATCTTATCCAATTAGCGTTTCTAACCAATCTTGTGCATCCAATAGGTGTTTTTGTGTCATTGAATGAACAATTAGATCATTTTCGTCCTCCCTAGGCTAATTCTTGTCCAATTACGGTTTTTAACCAATCTTGTGTCATTGGATGAACAATTAGGTCATTTTCGTCCTCCCTAGGCTTATTCTTGTCTAATTAGGGTTTCTAACCAATCTTGTGCATCCAATCGGTGGTTTTGTGTCATTGAAAGAATATTTAGGTCATTTTCGTCCTCCCTTCACTTAATCTTATCCAATTAGGGTTTTTAACCAATCTTGTGCATCCAATAGGTGTTTTGTGTCATTGGATGAACATTTAGGTCATTTTCGTCCTCCCTACACTTAATCTTGTCCAATTAGGGTTTTTAACCAATCTTGTGCATCTAATAGGTGTTTTGTATCATTGGATGAACATTTTCTTCATTTCCGTCCTCCCTAAACTTAATCTTGTCCAATTAGGGTTTCTAACCGATCTTGTGCATCCAATAGGTGTTTTGTGTCATTGGATGAACATTTAGGTCCTTTTCGTCCACCCTAGGCTAATTCTTGTCCAATTAGGGTTTCTAACCAATCTTGTGCATCCAATAGGTGTTTTTGTGTCATTGGATGAACAATTAGATCATTTTCGTCCTCCCTAGGCTAATTCTTGTCTAATTAGGGTTTCTAACCAATCTTGTGCATCCAATAGGTGTTTTGTGTCATTGGATGAACATTTAGGTCATTTTCGTCCTCCCTACACTTAATCTTGTCCAATTACGGTTTTTAACCAATCTTATGCATCCAATAGGTGTTTTTGTGTCATTGGACAAACATTTAGGTCATTTTCGTTCTCCCTAAACTTAATCTTGTCCAATTAGGGTTTCTGACCAATCTTGTGCATCCAATTGGTGTTTTTGTGTCATTGGATGAACAATTAGATCATTTTCGTCGTCCGTAGGCTAATTCTTGTCCAATTAGGTTTTTAACCAATCTTGTGCATTCAATACATGTTTTGTGTCATTGGATGAACATTTAGGTCATTTTCGTCCTCCCTACACTTAATCTTGTCCAATTAAGGTTTTTAACCAATCTTGTGCATCTAATAGGTGTTTTGTGTTATTGGATGAACATTTTCTTCATTTCCGTCCTCCCTAAACTTAATCTTGTCCAATTAGGCTTTCTAACCGATCTTGTGCATCCAATAGGTGTTTTGTGTCATTGGATGAAGATTTAGGTCCTTTTCGTCCACCCTAGGCTAATTCTTGTCCAATTAGGGTTTCTAACCAATCTTGTGCATCCAATAGGTGTTTTTGTGTCATTGGATGAACAATTAGATCATTTTCGTCCTCCGTAGGCTAATTCTTGTCCAATTAGGATTTTTAACCAATCTTGTGCATCCAATAGGTGTTTTGTGTCATTGGATGAACAATTAGGTCATTTTTGTCCTCCATAGGCTAATTATTTTCCAATTTGGGTTTTTAACCAATCTTGTGCATCTAATAGGTGTTTTGTGTCATTGGATGAACATTTTCGTCATTTTTGTCCTCCCTAAACTTAATCTTGTCCAATTAGGGTTTCTAACCAATCTTGTGCATCCAATAGGTGTTTTGTGTCATTGGATGAACATTTAGGTCCTTTTCATCCTCCCTAGGCTTAATCTTGTCCAATTAGGGTTTCGAACCAATCTTGTGCATCCAATAGGTGTTTTTGTGTCATTGGATGAACAATTAGGTCATTTTCGTCCTCCCTAAACTTAATCTTGT